>CM055894.1:82981734-83406734 GCA_029582155.1 Panopea generosa | reverse complement strand
GGGGACAACTAAATTCTGAGGGGGACAGAACTAGATAATTTCGGGGACAGAACTAGACTTTTTGGGGGACAGAACTAGATACATTGGGGGACAAAACTAGATACGTTGGGGGACATAACTAGATTCTGAGGGGGACAAAACTAGATAATTTTGGGGACAGAACTAGATTCTAAGGGGGAAAGAACTAGATAATTTTGGGGACAGAATTAGATTCTGAGGGGGACAG
Organism: Panopea generosa; assembly: GCA_029582155.1. Taxonomy (NCBI): domain Eukaryota; kingdom Metazoa; phylum Mollusca; class Bivalvia; order Adapedonta; family Hiatellidae; genus Panopea; species Panopea generosa. The sequence continues at coordinate 83,406,508 of CM055894.1, read as the reverse complement.
AACTAGATACATTGGGGGACAGAACTAGATTCTGAGGGGGACAGAACTAGATACATTGGGGAACAGAACTAGATTCTGAGGGGGACAGAACTAGATAATTTTGGGGACAGAACTAGATTCTGAGGCGGACAGAACTAGACTTTTTGGAGGACAGAACTAGATAATTTGGGGGACAGAACTAGATACTTTGGGGGATATAACTAGAATTTTTGGTTAGAAGGATGATGAATATGAATGCCAATAAAGAATGGTAAAAAAGATATGGCAGCTAGACAATTTTTTACTTTAACTAAATAAACACTTTTTTTAAATATCTGACCTAAGTGGCCATGACCTTTAACTAATGTACGAAAACCTCAGTGACGGTGACCTTTGAGTTATATATTAAATGCAAGGGCAATAGCTTTGCATGGTCTGCATCACAAAATTTACATCATACATCTCTACACTTGATGCTGATCATGCACATATACGCATTTCAAGTCAAAACTGTGGAAGTAGTTAGCTTCACCATTTGTTGACAGATCGACCAGCAAACAGACAGACAAACAGATGGACAATTCAGCACAGCGACTCTTACATCACGTATACAATCTGCCTCTCAAACTTTGTTTGCAGAGTATAATAAGTTTCTATTTTGTTTCATTAAAGTGACCATAATATTACATACTATAGACAAGAATGTTCATTTCCTATAACATGACTCCAGTATTTCCTACAGCACCACAAAGTATCACAGCACAACAATGTTTACCGCATGGTTTCCTCTTCCTGTTTTTCTTTTTCACTCAACTCTTCTTTTAATTTTGCTATTTTCTCCTCAAACTCTTCATTTAAGAGTGATGCCCCTTTGTCTGCATCTTCAGTACTACCTTCATGTGGCGGAGATCTGTTTGGCAAGGGAGGTAATGTAAGCAAGCAAAGACACTACAAAATGTTAAAAAATCCACTGCCATGCAAAACCAATGTGCTCTCACAATAATAGCCACTCGGGTAATGGTCAATCACTCTATGATGTAAGGTAATAGTATGGGAATGTGATGTATGTAGGCAAAATGAAACGTCCAGCTTCAAAGAATGCCAATCTCGGCAAACATATACATAAATGAATATGTCATATTTACAGGGTATTTAAAATCTATATTTGAAATGTAAACTTTTATGAATATACTGCTTAAACTCAGGACAGAGATATTGAATAATGGTTTGTTTGTTTTTTTTTGCTTTTTTTTTAATGAGGTTGGATGCCATTTTCAACACATTTCAGGTTATATATGGCATATCCAGTTTAATTGGTGGAAGAAGATGTCAGAATTAATCTGAGTAGAACCACCGTCCCTACACAAGTAACTAGCAAACTTTCTCAAATAAAGATTTATGGAGCAAGCGGGACTCAAGCTCTGAGCAGTGACAGGTAAAAGATCTTGAGATGGCACCTCAGACCACTCGGCCACAGGGATTAATGTTTGTGCGATCAGATAAAATATTCTTTATTGCACAAGTTGCGCACAGTTTATGGATGGTATATAAAAACTGAAATTTATGAGTTTACTTTTTTTTTGTGAAAATAGTAACACTGGTACATATTATTCCTGTATCATACTAAGAAGTACAATTTTCACTTGAGGTTCCAAATGTTCATACAGTCCAACCTGTGTTAGCAGCCACTTCTATTAAGCAGCCACTAGTCTTAAGCAGCCACATTTGCTATTTCTCATTTCTATGGTTTCAGGGCAAATCGACCTGTATTAAGCAATAACCTGTTTTAAGAGATCACTTTTGCTCCTTCCCATTACTGGCTGCTTAAGACAGGTTTGATTGTATATTTATAATACATTTTTAAGAAACAGGATTTTTTTGTACATAGTTTTATATTATACAGCATGCAATTTGTCCATACACTATAATATGCATGGGAGGAGTTATAAATACTAAGCTGTTCTACTGCCTACATGTAGTTTGCTTGATATATGCAGCTTTATGTTGCTACAAATTTAAATTACTACCTAGCTATAGTGAAACCTCAATAACTCAAGCATAAAAAACTGAACCACATCGGTTAATTTTTGTATGATCCCAAATAATTCTTTGCATATTTCGTATATACACACTACTTGCCAAATCTTAAGCATGTACATGAACTTGAAAATTCGAGGTCCAGTAATGGTCCTTCAACGTATATTCCATATCAAATACTGTGTCAGACTCGAGGACACCTGTGATTTGCAAGGTGCATCAAGTTTTTCTCACCTCTGCCTTAATAGGTTAAAGGTAACCTAATGGGCCTTATTCCTACAATATGCGCATGCTTACTTTTCATAGCACTTCTTTCATCAGCATTTCTTTGAATTAAATAATAACTTACAACGCTCCATCACTGTAAATGATGAAATTATTACAACTGTATAGTCTTGAACTTTGATAAATGAGAATTACTCCAATCACGGTGAAAACAAGGTCATTTTCCTGATAGTTTTTTATCATGCCATAACTTAAAAACATCTGAAACTTGAAACTTGAGTTATACAGCTTTCACTATACTTTTGATCTAAAACTAAATTTTTACAGTAAAACTTCCTCATCAATTTCTTTATATTGCAAAATAATTATCTAACAGATGGTGTTGGTATCCTGGTTGATCATATACATATAGTTGCTCTACAGCTACACGTATGCTGTGTTCTTATCTGACTGAGGGAAATGTTTACTGATATGTATAACCAGAACATCACACATTGTAAAGATATACAATTGAGATTAAAATGTTTATCTATGTTGTGAAGAAATAATGAGTGAAAGATATGCTTTCAGTGATCTCGAGATGGTGCCTTAGACCACTGAGGGTTCTGGTGTGAAGAAGTACTGAGAAACAATGTCTGAAAAATACTAAATATCTCTAATGTATACTAAAGTCATGTTGTATAAAATCGTAAAAGTTGGGATGAAATGTTTATATGTTTACTGGCATAATGATTGTAATTGTACGTTATGCTGTGATTGTAACATTGGGCTATGTGAGATTCAGTTTTATTGTGCAGAAATCTTGCCAAAGTGAAACAAACATCAAACCATGTGTAGGTGCTGCTGTCAGATAAACTTACTTGATAGATCCTTCCTTCTCCCGCCTTAGTCTCGCATCTTCCTCTTCCATCTCCCGCTTTATCTGGTTCTTCAACTTCTGTACTCGGCTCTCTTTATCCTGTTGCCATGGAAACAAAAGTTATGTATACCATTTACTCCTGAATAGATACTCCCCTCTAATAAATGTCCCATTCCCAATTTTTGTAGAAAATAAAAAGAGTTACAAACCATTCTGGAAGCTGGTCTTAAATCCAAATATTGTTAAAACATTTTAAAATTTAAATACAAGTCTCATTACTGGCAGCATTTCAATGTAATTTTATAGACAATTCCTATAAAATTAAATTGTTCCTCCTTTATCAAAACGTATCGCCACATCTCTCCCCTCAACCCCTCCGTCAACAAGAAATAATTTATTACAAATATGTGTCAGTGAACACCATACTTTGATATTTTAACATGTGACAATGCTATGAGTGAACATACTATGTTTTGTGTTGAACAAGATGAAATAACCTTAATCTTTCACTGAAACAAACTTTCTTCTAATTTCATGTTTTCTCTTCTATGCAAGGCTTTTATTTTTTAACACCTTCACCTTACCCAACTGTGACCTACCAAAGCCTTACCACTGCTTAATGACAGTTTCTAATGTGGAATAACCATATTTATTTTACATCTTTTATGAAACAAGTTCTTACAACTTAGACAAATAATGCTCAAATTGCTCCAACTATCTTCAGTTACCGCATCTTACCATATTTCATTATAAAATATAACTGGGAAATAACAGATGCAAAATCAAATTCTTACACTGAAATTTAAACAATGAGATAACATGATTTTATTTAACAATTAAAAATTCATACAATTGGCTCATTAAAAAGCATAAAATGAAAACTTTTATAATGATTCACCTCCAACATTTCCAACTTGGCATCTTCCAACTCTCGCTCCATACGCTGCCTCATCTCCTGTAATGCTCTATCATTGGCTGTTCGGATCTTCTGCTCCTCCAATCGTACAACATCATCTGTCCGTCTAAAATATAATAAATTCGACAAATATAATATCATATAACAAAAGTTATACTCTGGACCAGTATCTGGGTTATTTGGGTTACAATCCTAACACAGCTTTACTCAGAATTTTTTTTAAAAAATTCCCAAATGATAAATTATAATTTTTTCAAAAACAAAAGGAAAGAAACAGATTTTTCCTAGTTCTGAAGCAATTGTATTAATCTCACATGTCATGTTTATTATATAAATGTAAAAAGTTCTACAATATAAGCATAACATCCTTATGACTATTAACCTGCATGTTTTTTTTTGTTTTTAACATTTGGAAATTGTGCACATATTCCAGCATGCAAAACAATATAAAACTGTAAAAATTGTTTAAGGCTATTTGGTAAAAGAACATCATGACAACTTTTTTCCATCTTTAATTACAACATAATATCAACATAATTTAATTATTTCAAGGATGATGAGAAGAAACAAGCTATGGTCAGAAAACAGCACAATGGTTTAAACAGAAGTTCACAAAGCTCTAGTAAATTCAAATAATACCAACATATACATGTATCACTGCTACATGGATTGTAAAATTCCATACAGGATGACATACACACAAGTTCAAAGTATAAGCACAAGGTCAAAGTATACACACAAGGTCAATGTATACATAAAGTACATGTATAAACACAAATGAAATATTTGTTGGCTAGATGAATGACTAGGATCAAATTTTGAACAGAGAATGTTATTTGTTTTTACAAGTCTAAAACCTGTTAAAAACACAAAAAATAGTAGCTGACAGCTCAGCTGCTCATAACTTGGTTGTTCCTTGCTTGGTTAAACATATCTGTAGGTTAAGTGAACATTTGGTTTATACTTATTTATTTTTAGCTCAATTGCGATGAAAACTCAGAGTTGATCTGAGCTGCTCTGGAGCTTGCTTCCTGGCTTAAACCAATACCAAGTGCTGATATAATTTCACAATATATCACCGAATAATTATCTTCCGTACTGTTAAGTTTAATATACTGGTAGAGGGATTTGAAAATTTCACTTTACCTATGATGCAAACCAACCAGGCTTTAAACAACTCGACCCAGAAGTTAATTAATAAAGAAATTATGACCAATAAATGTATTTAAAAATACAAGTAGAATGAGCAACTAATACTGACAACCTTTCAGAATAACTGATACTTCAACCAATGAATGACCTTTGAGGTCACAAGTAATTCTGGGCCAACCCCATACACCACTTAGCAAAGACTTCCTATAACTGTATGTCTTGTACACATGTTTTTTTTTCATTTATTGGTCAGCATTTTCTTTGAATTGTTTTTGTGCATTTCATTTTCTATGCATTTCAAATGCATTTAGAATATTTCATTTGCATCAGTTTGGTGCACTTAAGTCTCCAGTTACTGACAAATAGCAGTTCATTTATGGATATAATAAATAAATATACAAATCTTTCAACATGGGTGAGTTACTATTAAAATGTATGACACGCTACTCAGACAGGTTAGGCACACAGTAAGTGAATTATAAGGTGAAACAAATCACCAACAAGTACAATCTCAATGTGATAGGTTGCTGCTGATGTTGGTTAACTGTTATATTCAATACCATATAATTAATCTTTTAGATACTGCGCCATCAATCTTTTAGATATGGCACCATCAATCTTTTAGATACAGCGCCATCAATCTTTAAGATACCATCAATCTTTTAGATAATGAGCCTTTAAGCTTTAATCTTTTAGATACAGCGCCATCAATCTTGGATTCCAAACCTTCAATCTTTTAGAAAAAAATTAAACTTAATTTAATATTTAAAAATTGATATTTTCCAAGCTGAAAGCAAAAGTTTAATCTTCCTGAATTTTAAGAATAACCTTGATATTACTGATGGTGGCACATAATTAAGACTGTATTCAGCTCCATTTACATAAGCCTTCAGAGGTTTTATTTAAAAAGTCAAATATAGCAACCACCTTTACATGTATTTGTGAAAGAAGGCTTCAGCTGCAAACTTGGATCAACCCATAAATTTAATAGAAAGAATTTCGCATAGTTCTGAGCACTCTGTTTTGAATGTTCACATAGCACGAAACCCCTTGATAAACGGAAACTGCTCCATCAGTCACCACATTTTTTTTTAGATGAAATGTTTCGTTTTTTTAACAGAGCATGTTAGTATTCGTATAAAGAAGGTATTACAAGAAATCAAGAGATATCCATAAACATTCCGGTACATGAGAAAAAAAACACATCTAAAGTTAGTAGAAGGTATTACAAGAATAAAGAGGCATTCATGACATCACATCATACATATCGAAAGTTGGCAATTAGTCATTGAATTGTAACAAGCCCAATAATTATGAAGACAACAAAATGTTGACCAAGAAAAGGAAAAAGCAAGAAAACAACCTAGTATTAAAATATAACAGTACAATTAAACTGCAACATTTCCAAAATCTTTCAACATTTTAATTTAGTTATGCTGACTGCCCATTTTTATTGAAATCTAGTATATTCTAAGATCACAATACCTTGTTTTACAGCATACTTGGTATGGTTTTTAACTTATTTATTTTACCTTAATTGTGAAATATTTCTTACAACTTGGACAAAAAAACAGTTGAGGTCTTCCTGGGTAGAACCAGCACTTAGCATATGCGGATAAAGTGTATTGCTCAAGGACACCACACATAGCCGTGGCGGAGGATCAATCCATGACCCTTTGACCCTGGATCTGATGTTAAACCACTAGACCATGTGCTCCACAGGTTACATGATATAAAATCAAACTATCTTTTACATTTATGGTATCTTTTTCTCTAATGCAGAATTTTCTGACTTGTAAATCAGCCAAAGACTCGAAGTATTTAGATTTATTCAAATTTTTGATACCATTAAATTATTAACATTGAATAACCAGAAGTTGACTGATTGATAATGTTTATACTCTTTCAGAGAATTCTTCTGCAGTCTGCCTTCATCTCAACTTCTTCCTCCCCAGACAATCTATCACACTGTCACATACCTGGGAAATTCTGTCTATCAAAAAGGGGAAATTATATATTCGGCTATATCTAAAACAACAGGGCCCTCTCTTCACCCTGTGGGACTGGGGTCATTTTCATGTTGCATCATATCTGTGGCCCCAAAAACAGGCAAACAAGGGCCCTGCATAATACTATGTGCACTCCAGATTTCTGATGTTTCAGGCGACAATAAGAATCACAAATAACACATACACTCACATTTACTGTCAAACAGGCAAAAAACATAATTGCATTCTGGAAAAGTGAAAATGTCACAGTGCACCAATACCAAGTTAGTTATAAAGATGAAACACATGTCTAGAGATCAAAGTCAGAAAGTAGAAGTCTACAAGATCATGACTGGGCAGATTGTAATAAAAACAGTACCCATAACAAGCTGGGCCAAATATAACAAGTGAATTTAAAGCCGAATTCATATTTTAGAAATCAAAAACATTAAAATACCAATTTCCTTACACTGTATTTGTAAACTTGTTTAATACAAATATTTGTTGTCACACTCTCTGCCTAGACTCTGGTCAACACAAACAATGTTAAGCTAACAGGGAGACAACTCTGTCCTTCATTTGTTCCTTTGTTCCATTTCCCTAGAAATGATCATTTTTTGCATACTGGACAATGTTACATGTGTCTCTCATTTAGCTGGTGTATGGGACTATAATAATACAGTATGAGTATCTCACACAGATGAACTCATGATGGATTTATTTCCTCCCAGTCATCTGTCAAATGAGAGATCCTTCATAACGGTTGTCACTACAAAAATATGCTACTTTTGAAATACATGTTTACTGCAAAAGATTTCACGGATATTTGAAAAAAAAAAAAAAAAAAAAAAAAAAAATCACCCTGATTTGCTGGGTAAGCAAGAAGTCATAAAATATATATTGATGTCATTATTGTGACATAACATCTACCACTTTTTATGGTTTTCTATACCAAAAACCAGTTGTTTAATGTTTTTGTAGGCATTAAGATAAAAATATATGATTAAGAGATAATGATATAGATACCACAAATAGATTTCATCACAGATTTTAGTCAGGTCATGTGAATCTTGAAAGATAGAGCTTTCCTCCATGTGAAAAAACATTATCTTCTGAGCAGAAATGGGAGATATTCTATCTCATCTTAGGGTCTTTTCTGGTGTGTAAGACATTTCTATCTCAGCCTGAGGCCAAGATATAAGCCATGTTTAGAATGTAGATACCATTCTCAAAGCAAATCAAAATGTTAAAAAATATTAATGGTACACAAGAAAGACTCAATCTACATTGGCTGCGATCATATTCAACCCTCGGTATCGATGTTTTGAAAGGTAAAACCTAGTGAAACTTCGTGTGGGACTCTCCATATTTCAACTCAATACCTAGGACAGATTCTGATATTTTAAGTGTTTTATTTCATAAAAACTATCATTACGCCGACTTGCTGCCTGTCCCCCATTTCTGTAGATATCAATTTTATTATTTAAATAAACAATCCAGTTACTAACATACATGTATGAATAAATAGGAACAAACGAAGGTCAGTGTGTAAGCAGAAGAAATTTTCACACAAAACCTACTGCTGTGATGCTTGAATCTCGCCCCCAAATATTCTCCTGTACAAATGTAAGGCATTAGTTTATTAAAGTACTTTCAGCACACATCCACAAGGAGAACTTTTATTCGCTAAATAAATAAACCATTCATATGTTATAACAACGGGACTTCACCAAGTCCACTTGTTCAAACAAAGCTTTTATTTGTATCAGATATTGAAATAAACACATATAGGCGTTCATAACAGTTTTAATTAAATACAGGCAGAAAAGAAGAAAAGCGATTATAGCCCAGAACGGGCACCTCTAAATGCAGAATCCTACATGAAGCATTTGTTATATTGTGTTATGCATGGTACAATACACATACCTTGTGATAACAGTTTACATTAGTTAGGTTTTTTAATACTTATTAGAAGTGATAGGATTTAATGTCATTGTCAGCAATGAATAGGCTATGTACAAATACATGAAAAAATGAGGCTAAAGCATAATTACCGGTCATAATTAAGCTCAGAGCTTAAATATGTGACCTGCTCTCGAGTTTGTCTCCCGGGTAGAACCAGTACTGGGTGTTGGTTCAGAGATATGAACTTGTCAAGCCTGGAATCAAACCCCAGACCTCAGGCATGAGAGGTAAACACCCTATCAACTACATCACTACCCTGCTTGAGAGGTCTTGTGTCATAAAACAATGTACATGTATATACCACATGGGAGATATGAATATTTTTAAAGGAACCTCTTGCATGAGCAGTAGACCATGTCTGTAGTAAGGGCTACAGAAATCTCCATAATTCATACACTTTTCATATGTACATGATACAATTAAATCAACCCTGTCAAATTCAATATTCATATCACAAAGCTTTCAAACATTTATTTGAACAAACTTTTCTTTTCACTGTTTACTTAAATCAGTCTTAAGCCATTTCCTGCGTAGAACAAGTACTAAGTGTTGTTAACAAGAGGTCATCAGGTTGGGTCTGATATTGAACCCATGACATCTGGCATGAGAGACGACAAACTACCCAAATTGATAAAAATGAGTGTCAAGTTACTAACACAGGATACAGATTAGTAAGTTACAGATTAACACCTACTTCTCGGCGGCTTGTGCAGCCATTTCTGCTCTCCTCTTTCTGTCATCATGGTCCAAGGGACTGGTATCCTCACCTCTGGCAGTAGACTTCATAGACAGTGTCACATCAAAGTCCTGGCAATAAACATGTCTCATCATTACAACTATACTTCTACTCCATTACCTAGATTCATCAGACACAGACTCAAAACATCAAAGATTAAAAAACATTACTTAAGATAATTACTACAATTAGTGTTCAACTTCATTTGACAACCAATGGAATTGCTTCAATTTTCGAAATTGTGTTGCCTTTATTTGTTAAAACAGCTTACAAAATAATTTAATTATTAAAAATTAATTTTTACACGTAAATGACATTGCACAGACTCACCCTTGATTCAATTCTGTATGAGTCATATACAAACTACAAAGCCACGCGAGCTATTCTTAGAAACAGCCTTAGCAAACATCAACTTTCAAACGTCAATCATCTCAGATTTCATTGTAGCTCCACCCAGAGTCAGTTAAATGACGTCAAACTGTCAGACAAATGACATTTAACACTAAGCCAGTTAGTGTTCATTAAGTAAAAATTTTAACTGTGGTCGCTCCCTTTGGGTATCTTAATTGTTAAATTTTTACTAAATGAACATAGTTGTCAAAAGACCAACAAAGCTCGCCTCTGGGTGTCTTAGTCCAAAATGGGCCATAACTGTGCCAAAATGCAATCAAGAGTTATGGTTCTTGTCTCTGTGTGTTCCATGGATGATGGTGAACACACATGCAAAGTTTGCCTAGGTTGCCTAGATATGTTAAACTTAAACGCAAAAGTTTAACCTGGGTGTCTACAGATGACGCCGACAACGCCGCAGGCTACGCCGGGTTCATGACAATAGCTCTCCATGGACTTCGTCCCGCCGAGCTAAAAAGCATTACTCAAACAAGCCAATGACTACAAATAATATTACTTAAAGCCCCATTTAACTTCGAAAAAAAACAACATTTTTTTATATTAACAAAAATGATTGAAATTGAATGTGTTTGTAATATTGCTAAAACCATTCATGTCAAACCCTTATTGACTGCTTTTTAAAAATGTACAAAATAAATAACTTTGATCAAAAGTGTATTTCTTAAAAGAACAGACAGCTTTTAGGCTGTTTGTTAACATATTTTGTGTATGGCATATTCCGGTTCATTTTCTGAAAATCTCTGCCAATGTTAAGTGGTTTACAAATCAAAACAAGTATTTTGATGTGCACAATCTTCAGGAGATGTTATCTAGATTCTCAGATTCAGCAGAGAAAAGATTGAAAACATCACTTTATGAGCATCATTACAATTTATTAATTCTTTCCACTGGAAATAAGAACATTTTAATCACGGCCGACATTTTCTTTACAAATGTGCAGTGAACATACAGGTGTCAGAGGTGAAAGTTTATTTTTAGAATAAGCTAAATGCTAGTAGTCATCATAGGTGGATTAAGACCATTAGGTCAGAGGTCAATTAACACGACTAAGAACCAATCGATTTTGGTGCACATGATATTGATTCCAAAAATAATTTAAATTATGTTTTGTGCTAAAAATCAGAGAGAGTAAAAACACTACAAGCTACAAAAACTAGGGAAACTGATTATCTACCAAAGTTAACTTACCTTTTCCAGGGAGCCTCTTAGTGCCGGATCATTCTCAATGTCCATTATTCTCTCCGACAGGTTTTTATCAATACCAAAGTCCTGCAATGTCAAATCAATATATACATGTATCTTATTGAATGTAAACATACCTAAAATAGTTAAAATGATAAAAAGATAAAATACACATATTTCAAAACATAAACTTTTAAGTCGAGCAATGAAACTTTTATAAGAATCATTATGTATTGAGCATTGTTCAATGATTTTACAGAAATAAAGGTAGACGACTCTAGAAAACAATTGAACCACCTCGAGCCGCTTCCTGGGTAGAACCAGTACTGAGTGTTGTTTTTTAAGATGCACCAGATCGAGCTGGGGGCCAAACCTGCAACCTCTGGCATGAGTATTCAACACTATGTCCACTATACTTTGATCCCTTGTAAGGGCTTAGATATGTCATATGTAGTATTTTGACCTATGGTTCTCTACCAAAATATTCAAGTCATAAACCTGAGAAAAAATAGAAATAATTTCTCCCGAAACTACAAGCCTTAATAAAGACTTTTCACTTTCTACCGAGATGTTCACATCATGAGCTGAAGAAAAAAACGAAATAATTCCTCCTGAAACTACAGGCCCCAGTTTTACAAAAATACTTAAGTCTCTTATTTTACTTAAACTCAATAGTGTGCTCAATTTTATACTTAAATTGAGCCCACTATCTAAGTTTAAGTAAACTACAGACTTAAGTATTTTTGAGAAACCGGGGACAGGAGCTTAAAGATTATAAAAATTAGTGTTTTCAATGCGAGCATTATGCCGCGCCAAGTCTGTTCTAACTATATTTCTGGAGTCAGATGAGCACAACAAAACCCCATTAGGTGATGCATTTAGTCATGTAGAGCCGATGTAAAGTGGATAGAGTGGTGACAATTCATGCCCGAGGTTACAGGTTCGATCCCCATGCCTCTCAAAAAACAACACTCAGTACTGGTTCCACCCAGGAAGTGGACTCTAGAGTGGTTCAAATAAGGTTGATTTATCGCCATAGACCTATAATCAATTAGTATAAATTTAAGCCCAAACATTTATATTTTGAAAGACTTCTTGTAATAAATTGATGTAAAAACAATAAAGGTTTATAAAATGACCATTCAGTAGTACATACCACGTCTCTACCATAATCCTCACTGTCATCATCACTGTGACTTTCAGAATCCTGGAATGAAATATTTCATAATTCATAATTTCTCATGGCATTATCTTCCCAGTTTCTTTCAGATATATTGTTTAATCCATGCATCTACTCTCTACTACAGCGAGGCAATGACAAGTGTTGTTTATTTCAACTGTCATAATTATTTCTTAATGTTTACTTATAAATGTTACAAATTTCTACATGTATTTCCAACAAGTTCAATAAACAATTCATAATTCACAGATCTCAGTGACTTTAACCACGCATTTAATATCATTAAAGTAACCAACTAGTAAATGTAGTATTTCAATAATGTTAACAAGCTTGCTTTTTAGGTTATCATCAAAATGTCATCAAAATATCACAAAATAAAATATAAGTTAAAACGGAAGTAAAAGTGTGACTGAATTCAGAAGCTGAAGTACTTATGTGTGGTTCTACAATAAGACACTCTATCCGCATAGTAAATTCATCTGCTGTTCGAGTCGAAAAATTGGGTTCAAGACTCAAAATCTTAAATTCTTGTAAACACTGTAAATGTAAAATAATGTGTATGAAGTTCAATTTTCTAACTTTTTCTGATAAATAATTGTTAAAATTGCCTCTTCAGCAAGTAAATATATTGACTTTCTTGTTTAATTGATGTTATTTTGATTTCTAATGTATAATATTTTGAGCCCCGAGTCCAATTCCCAGACTCAAAATATTGATGAATTTAGGTCCTGGTTCTATCCAGGAAGAGCCTGTGATTCTAATTTTACAATCAATGTAAAATAATTAAGTTTAAAACAGCAAAAGTGATGTGTGATTGATGTGTGATGACAATTGAAGCTATCATAAGAGTATGCGAAGCCTTGCAGCAGATACAATAAAAGCAAACGAGAACATGTCTGTTTTACAATGGCAAGAACAAAAATTGTAATAACAGTTGAGTTATTCTAGTTAATATATTCTGTATTAGAACTAAGGGTATATCTGTACCTCATATCCTCCTAGAGCAGCTACATCCTGGGCCTCAACATCAAGACTCTGTCTACGACTGCCTGGTCTGTCATCACGCTGTAACAAAAATATCATGTCCTGCACAAAAGCAACTGCCATGTGGCATACAATACCTTTTTATTCCATAGATACGCATTTTCCTGCACCAATCACAGAAGGCCTTTGAAAACAGTGCAGGAAGAGTTCAGATTGCCTGTAAAGAGCAATCTGAACACTTCCTGCACTGTTTTCCACTCTGTCAGTTAATATAAACATAATACACCCAATAATTCAAAAGCCTTCTATATAAGGTGTCCAAAGGTGTCTATATGAAGTAAAAAAGTATATATACCATTTTAAATATACTTAAATATATATATATATATATATATATATACAGATCAAACAGTTGACGCTCTACTCTCGATATGATTATCATAATAAGTCAATTGTGATGAAGCTGGGCGCATTAAGATCAGTTGGTAACCCATCTAACTATCAATCTGAGGGTCATGAGTTCAAATCCCAACCTGGCCACAGTCTCCGCAGCAAATAATACACGACATTGTGTCCCATTGTCATTCTTCTCTCACTGCTGATTCAAATAGGAAAATATTCAGTTTCTTGCAAATATGGGTGTGCTTGAGTACTGGTTAACATTCCTGAATACCAGGAAAGAGTGGTAAGGTTAACTGATTGTCTGTTTTGTCCTAGATGGTATAAAAATGTTTAGATATTCTAACAAAAAATAACAAATTATCAGTTCATTTCTTACTTCATCTTCATATTCAGTTGAGTACATGGGAAGGGACATGCTGCTCGTAAGATTCATACTCTGTTTGGACATATTCACACTGGCCCCTAGACCACCAGGGCCAGACTTCAGGGACCCAGTGGTGGTGTTGAGACTGGATCTAAACTGTAAGTGAAATCAATTTATATTATGTATTAAAATAACTATTTTCCTGAAAAATAAAGGTGTCACAAAGCATTGGGTGTCCCAATACATAGGGTAAATATGGTAAGAAGATTGGTTACTCAATTAATAATTATAGTCTATTACATGTATATCATGAAGCTTTCACAGTACCCATAACATCTGAAAACCTTATTCAAATTTTTAAAAGAATTATATAATTATAAAATAGTTTTAAAGTTATACTACATAAATGTGCAATGGTAAAATAATATTATTTTTATTAACTTTTTTATTTAACGTAATGTGTAATATGGTAAGTTATGTAATGAATTAATCTTTCACATATGGTTTACTACATGATACTTTCGGATATCCATTAACAGAAAAGTTATACAGGACCCATTTTAATTTAGTGTTTAAACCCATTTGACAACCAATGGAACCGCTTCAATTTTCAAAATTGTGCTGCTCTTATTTGTTAAAACAGCCTACAAAATAATCTAATTATTAAGTTTGTTCTTAATTATTAAAAAGTTTGTCATCACTGCGCACGCATGAATAGCATTGCACAGACTCTACCCTTGGTTCAATTCTGAAGGAGTCATGTACAAACTACAAGCCACGCCAGCTATGCTTTGAAATGGCCTTAGCAAACATCAACTTTAAAACGGTCGCTTCCTTTGGGTTTCTTAATTGTTATATTTTTACTAAATGAACACTAACTATTACAAAGTATTTACACAAGGGAACAGATACCAGTTAATGTACATAAACGGTATGCTTTACACCACCTTGGCATAATTTTCCCTGTTGCTGAAAACTTCATGTAGATTTTAATCTAAAATTGTTTCCTGTTAAAAAACAAGTACAGCTAGTATATGTTAGACATAATGTACTCTACCTAGGCATAATATTATGTACAATCATTTTTTTAATCACACATAAAAAAATATATTATATAAAATGTATATTATATTTTCTTCTATTATTGTTCAATACAATGATCAAATATAATTGCAATAAAAAATTAATAAGATAAAATTAAAAATTAATGTCCAACAGCTGTGTGTACATGTTGAAGCAAGCCAATTTGCAAAATAACGTGCAAAAACATGCTAAATCGATGCAGACTTGTTAACTAGTTTTCAACCCCAATTTTATCCTAATTTTGAGAGAGCAAAATGCAGTTGTCAGTATAAACCAAGCAGGCAACCTAAGAAACTTCCAGTACGACAGGAGTCACATGAACACCTTGTGACATTATACATGATGGTTGATGAAATTTCATATTCTGCGATGCGTTGTTCTCAACTTGTTTGTCTAGTTCACAATATGGCATCGTCAGATACTCCGGGTGACAATTCTGATACTTTCCATTCATCATATGATAAATGGAGAGCATCGTAATGGATTACCCAAAAGTATTTGACGATGAATATAGAAGGTATATGTGAAATGCTTGAGTGCATGTGAGAATATTACATTTTAGTAATTATAAATAATTCATATACAGTACTTGTGTCTTTATGTTAAACTAATAAACACTAGTAATACATCTGTTGTTCACGGTGACATATTTCCATAAACGATATTTCTGATACAGGACAACAGAACCATAATTCCAGAACTCCGCAAGACATTATATTATACCAATATGAGATAAAATAATAAATTATGATACTGAGATTATGGGCCATGATACCAAGATTAAGGGTCATGATACTAAGATTATGGGCCATGATACTGAGATTAAGGGTCATGATACTGATATTAAAGGCCATTATACTGAGTTTATGGGCCATGATACTGAGATTAACGGTCATGATACTGAGATTATGGGCCATGATACTGAGATTATGGGCCATGATACTGAGATTAAGGGTCATGATACTGAGATAATGGGCCACAATACCAAGATTAAGGGTCATGATACTGAGATTATGGGCCATGATACCGAGATTATGGGCCACGATATCGAGATTATGGGCCACAATACCGAGATTAAGGGTCATGATACTGAGATTTAGGGCCATGATAATGAGATTATGGGCCATGATACTGGGATTAAAGGTCATGATACTGAGATTATGGACCATGATAATGAGATTAAGGGTCATGATACTGATATAAAGGGTTATGATACTGAGATTATGGGCCATGATACTGAGTTTATGGGCCATGATACTGAGATTATGGGCCATGATACTGAGATTAAGGGTTATGATACTGAGATTATGGGCAATGAGTTTATGGACCATGATACTGAGTTTAAGGGCCATGATACTGAGATTATGGGCCATGATACTGAGATTATGGGCCATGATACTGAAATTATGGGCCATGATACTGAGATAAAGGGTTATAATACTGAGATTATGGACCATGATACTGAGATAAAGAGCTATGATAATGAGAATATGGGCCATGAAATTATAGACCATGATAAAGAGAATATGGGTCATGATACTGAGATTATGGGCCATGAGAATATGGACCATGATACTGAGAATATGGGCCATTATACTGAGATTATTGACCATAATATTGAGATTATGGACCATGATATTGATAATATGGGCCATGATAATGAGAACATGGGCCATGATACTGAGATAATGGGCCATGATACTGAGATTATGGGCCATGATACTGAGAATATAGGCCATGATACTGAGAATATGGGCCATGATACTGAGATTATGGACCATGATATTGATAATATGGGCCATGATACTGAGATACTGGGCCATGATACTGAGATTATGGGCCATGATACTGAGAATATAGGCCATGATACTGAGAATATGGGCCATGATACTGAGATTATGGGCCATGATACTGAGATTATGGGTCATGATTCTGAGAATATAGGCCATGATACTGAGATTATGGGCCATGATACTGAGAAAATGGGTCATGATACTGAGATTACGGGCCATGATACTGAGATTATGGGTCATGATTCTGAGAATATAGGCCATGATACTGAGAATATGGGCCATGATACTGAGATTATGGGCCATGATAATGAGAATATGGACCATGATACTGAGAATATGGACCATGATACTGAGATTATGGGCCATGATACTGAGATTATGGGCCATGATATTGAGAATATAAGCCATGATAATGAGAATATGGGCCATGATACTGAGAATATGGGCAATGATAATGATGATATGGGCCATATAAATGAGAATATTGGCCATGATAATGATGATATGGGCCATATTAATGAGAATATGGGCCATGATAATAATGAGAACATGGGCCATAATACTGAGATTATGGACCATGATACTGAGAATATGGGCCATGATAATGAGAACATGGGCCATGATACTGAGATTATGGACCATGATACTGAGAATATGGGCCATGATAATGAGAATATGGGCCATGATAATGAGAATATTGGCTATGATATTGAGAATTTTGACCATGAGAATATTGGCCATGAGAATGAGAATATGGGCAATGATAATAAAAATATGGGCCATGATAATGAAAATATGAGCCATGAGAATATGGGCAATAAGAATAAGGGCCATGAGATTATGGACCATGATACTGAGAATATGGGCCATGATTATGAGAATATGGGCCATGATAATGAGAATATGGGCCATGAGAATATGGGCCAGATAATGAGAATATGGGCCATGTTATTATGGGCCATGATAATGAGAATATGGGCCATGAGAATATGGGCCATGATGATGAGAATATGGGCCATGAAAATGAGAATATGGGCCATGATAAAGAAATTATGGACCATGATACTGAGAATATGGGCTATGATATTGAGAATATGGGCCATGATAATGAGAATATGGGCCATGATACTGAAATAATGGACCACAATACTGAGAATATGGGCCATGATAATGAGACTATTGGCGACGATACTGAGATTCAAGACAATGTATGTCATTGAGATTCTGGGCTATCTGAGCTGAAGGACTTTTAGACTATAATTCTGGGAGTTTATATTTACAGATATACCACATTATATACCAATGTCTGTATCATGCATATATGTATGTGTATAGATTGGCAACACCCATGCATGCCATACATATATATTATATTAAAGCATTACATAAACATCACACACTCACTAAGATATACCATATCAAACCAAATAGCATTTAATAGCACCAGTGGGTCTTAAATGATTAAATGTATACACATGACAGAGTGTAATGTAATTAATAAATCCATGCAGCTTCTAATAAAGATTCATCAATCAATCAATCAATCATTCAATCAATCTATGTATGCACTATCAAAACTAGGACTGTAGCAATCTTTTGAAATATCGGTATATTGCAATACGCTTCAAAGCAATACGACATCGTATTGGCTGTGCCTGTATCAGCTGTATTGCAATACAGCAAATAACGAACGAAATGTATTTTCCAACACAGCAGTACACATTTTCAGTACCTTGTTTGCTTTAATATACAATCAGCGTTGTACTAGAGCTGGTAAAGGGTAATATTTGCTTAAAATCATATATCCTGAAAACTGAGTTTTTGTTATGATGTGTTAAGAGGGTGACACCGTATAGATATTTTAACTACGTTAAAAGATACTAAAGAATTTTATCACATTTTCAATAATAATTTGTATTGTATTGTATTGCCCATCGGGGTACCTGTACCGTGATACATATCGTATCACCATTGGTCAAGCAATACACAGCCCTAATCAAAACGTAGATATAGATCAACCATCGAGTGACAGATGTACTTGTAGCCGTCAACTCAAACATAATCCATCATATTAGACATTGTTACAGTAAGTACATGTCAATGCACATGACCTTTGACTTAAAAAATATACATGTAATAGCTGGCAATACATATATCCATTCAAAAAAATAATAAATGTAGCAAAGCATAAACCCATAAATTGATCATAAGAGTTGTCCTACTTTCTCAGCCAATAAAATCACTCATTTTTTTTCAAACTGGAATATACCATTTTACGTAGAACTTCATGGCTGTCAGTAGATGTTGACCTACTTCTTCAGCCAATGAAATTACCCCAGCAATGAGAAAAAAGATCAACATCTAAGCCGGTTAGAAGTTACATGTACTTTTCTATACAACTTTTAACCTTCACATCAATACAGTTATAAAAATAGATATCACAGGAATAAACATGTAATTATATAACAATTAAAACATACATCTATCAATAAACATATATCATAGACTTTGGTATCATTAAAAAGAATCAGCTATCTGACATAGATAGATCCATCCATTAACTAACATTTAAAAAACAATCAAAACATACATGTACATAAAAACACCTATGCATCAATAAACATTTGAAACAATTAAAAACCATCCATCCATCAATAAACATACATGTACAAGCAGCCATCAACGCCACTATGTATCCATTCACAGATGAATGGATCAATAAAGGCTATCAACCAATAATATTTACCAACCATCAATTTCAGTAGAACCTACCCAGCATTCAATTAGTGACTAGTACTAGTAGTCACTTTCTATACATGTCTGAGATATCATTTTTTAATTATAAAAAAATGTGTTTTTTTCTCAGAAAAAAATAGCAAACCGTATTTATTATTGTTGAATGTGTATTGTTTTGATAAACATGTGAATTTAAGATAGAGAAATTATAAGTTTGGCATGCGCAATAAGATTGACATGGTTACATGACTTTGTGCTCCATTCTGCTTTTATGTATCAGTGTGTGATTATACAATTGCAATACGTCTTCTAATTAAAGGCCATATAAAATTATGAAATTACTTCTATAACTAATATTATATACTACAATCTGTATTTGTATGTGCATGTGCTGTGTATGCAAAATTATGGATAGTTTGACATGAAATGCCATGTACTGAGGTTGTTTTTAGTAATTATTATACTTTTATTTAAGCTTATTTACTTTACATCGATTGTGAATCAAGTTCTTACAAATCAAGCTTGAAGCCTTCCATGGTAGAGCCAGTACTAAGCATATATGTGGATAAAGTGTCTTGCTGAAGGAACGACACATAGCCATAGCGGAGAATCAAACACACAATCCTGGGTACGGTGCTCTAACACTGGACTACTCGCTCCATTGGTAATTATACATTTTAAGATCATGATCCAATTATTGTCCGTTTTGTAGGCTTTAGGCATTTTTTCAGTATGATGTGAGAAGGTGGTTTAATAATGGTTTTGGACAAGGTATATACAATTTTAGTTGGCGTAATATATTCTTTGCTATTGTAGTAGTGGTGGGGTAGGTTGTACACCTGTTCTAATGTAGGGTTTGCAGCCAATTAAAGCTCTAACTGATATATAAAAAACACAAAATGGCTCTTTTTTATCACATAGATGTTACATATTTCTTTACATGATTCAAATCAGAGAACCTTTTTTCAAAATTACAAAGTCATCACTCTTGTTTTTGTTATAATTTAACTACTAGATTATTGTTAATACATTTAATTGGCAAAAAGATATTTTCCAAAAAGTGTCTTTTATGTGCAGTTTGCAAAAAAGTTAAACTCCTACTGCCAAAAATTAGAAATTCAGATGAAGCCATGCACTTTAAATTGTAAACAAATACTCATGGATCTGTGTTTATACACATTTCAGCAATCGAGTTATGGTGTATTTTTAGAACATTGTAATATAAATGACAAGTAACTAAAACAGCTGTTGTACATTAGCCACTCCTACACAACTCTCTGCCCTGGCAGAAAATGTTAGGCCTTTAAAATATATGTATCAATTTTTAAAGGTGCCCCCAATAGACCAGGATCTGCTCATTGATAGTTATACTACATCTACTTGGTACATGACCATCATCATATAAATGGTTTATACTGTTAATGGACAATTAAAAAAGCTTAGTTTGTCCCACAGTGATGGACAATTGATGGATTGAATTTTTGAAAAGTTATATGCATATATATATATTTATTCAGCTACTCCTAAAAAACTTCTACATGTTCTACAACTTGAAGACTCTCACAGCAACCATAGCCAATTAAATATCCTTAAAATCCATGCAAGGTCGCAGTCATGCCATACAAATCACATGCGTAGGCGTCATTGGTCAAAGGAGCTTACAAACACTATAAAGTACATTATCTACACTAGTTGGGGCTACACAATCATACAATTCAAACAGTCACCTCTGTAAGATGCAAGAAGAACACTTTAAATTAAGGATGTCAACGAATATTCGGATATTCGAATATTCGGTCATACGTCCGAATATTCGAATGTCATATTGATATTCGAATATTCGCAACAACAAAACAATATTAAAAAAAATATAGTAAATTCAAACTGTTTTCTTTATTTATTTTCAATTTCAATATTTTTGCCACAAATGGTTTTGAAAGGTGTTATATCAACCAGGTTAAGACACGGTAATTATCGATTTCCTCCTAACACGAGTGTCAATTGGACGTTGTCAAGGTGATAAGGAGTCCTGGTCGGTAATCCTTTAATTGTTTGCCTTAGGCAATTTTAATCATCGATCTGCCTTTACAGTCTGTTGTTAATCACCCTGTTTTGAAAAGGTGAGAGCAAGTTTGTTTATTTTCCAATCTTATACCTAATTGAAGAGCACACTTCTTTGATTTGAAGGCCGTTTATGTACTTGTGAATAATAAATGCGTCAAGTAGTAGACGAATTTACTTATATATATATATGTATATATATTACTTTTTTTATGTTTGTTTTTCAATTTCATTTATAAATAGTTAATTAGTTATAAACTATACAAACATACGAATATTTAACTTAGTAAAGCTAATATAACATAGCATTTGTTAATTTATTATTATTAACTATGCATCATCGAGTTCCACGTCATGTTGAATCTTGACGACAATGATATTCCAATTGTTTGCTTTTTAGTATTTATACATCAGCACCGTTTCCGATGAACGAGAAAGTAACATATATGGCGAGTAAAAACGTTCGGGATAGAAAGTTGATTATTATTTATTTTTTAGATCTTGACCGAATATATTCGAATATTCGTTCGAAAGAATGACCGAATATTCGAATATCAGTATTGCCATTCGTTGCCATCCTTACTTTAAATTAATAGTTTACTCAATGTTTGTATTTTTAAATATCTTTAAAAAAATATATTTAAGCGGTAGATGTCATTTTCAACACATGACAGGTTATATATGGCATATATCAAGTTTTATTGCTGTTTGGTGGAGGAAGACCTAAATAAAAGCCTGAGTAGAACCACTGTCCTTCCTCCAATAACTGGCAAACCTTCCCTCATAAAGTTTTGGGCTGAGTGAGGCTCAAACTCACAACCACATCAGAGAGAGGTAAGTGGTCATTGTTAGACCACAGTTCCACAGACCACTCAGCCATGGTGAAATGAAGTTTATACAAATTGCATTCTTTCTTTCCATAAATCCTACATATTGTTTATATTTCAATTATGTTTGTTTTGCTATATTAAAATATGCCAGAGATATTGGATACAATCACTCAATAATGATATACAGGACAAATTACTTGCTTTTAGAAACAAACAAATTTACAACAAAAATAGTATTCAAACGGCAATTGTCAGAGAACGATTTACACATCACATATCTTAAAAATAAAGGACTGAAAAAGAATGCAACATAATCGGCTGAATTTCATTTTTTTTTTTTTTTTGGCAAATCAAACAGATTACTCTGGAAATGTTCTCATTTTCAAAAACAGGACTGAAAAATAACATCCATGAACAGTTGTGGCTATTTGAAGGCAGATTTAATGTGCACCTAACTGCAGTACATGGCTACAAAGTCAAGCAATCAACTTACAGATCTAGAGGGTGACGACCCCTAATTTACACACAACATAATACATGTAATATAACACAGCAAACACAAACTTATCAAACATGTTCTCACTTTAATTTTAAAAAAAGTTATATGTTCATGGGAAATGAACACTTGGTAGATGTGGTTGCAAGCATTTCAATTATTCATAAAACCTTAAGAATTTTAGACACTAAGTCAATCAATTGTGTTTCAGGGCTTGAAATTTCTTATAAAAGCTACTCGTCCTCCCTTTCCAACATTTTTATTGAATGCTTATAATCGAAGAAATATTAAGGTCAGTTTCTTATTAAAATATTACTCTACCTGATCAATATTCACTCATCATGACGAGTGAACGAGTGGAATTTTCCAGCACTGGTGTTTCCATACGACTCACTCGTTATTCTTATATTAGTCAACTAATGAATTAAAAAAAATTAATTTCCAAATTATAATTAAGTTTTCATACTCAAAGCTGTTCGACCTAAT
The DNA here is from genome assembly GCA_029582155.1 of Panopea generosa. Classification (NCBI taxonomy): domain Eukaryota; kingdom Metazoa; phylum Mollusca; class Bivalvia; order Adapedonta; family Hiatellidae; genus Panopea; species Panopea generosa. Next base: position 83,382,643 of record CM055894.1, on the reverse strand, counting down.
AATCATTTTTGTATTTTTGATTAATAAAATAACACAGAAAACCAAGTAGTGTTTACTTTAACAACATTTCCATACATTGTAATTGATAGTATTGTCTTTTTAATGAAACATTTATACACATCAAAGGTGCTAAAAGATGTAGACAAACTTAACCCATCTACAGGATAAACAAACCCATATTTAGATAAGGCCAAAATTTTTTTTTAGAAATATGTTTGTTTCTGGTTAGCCCCTGAAATTTTTTTAGGGTAGACAGGGGTTTTTTTTGTTGTTTTTTCTTCTGAGGTACTATAAATGTTCAAATCAAGTCAATCATTGGTTGTATCTGTATGTTATATGTTAACCATGTTATATAATTGACTTAAAAGATTCATTGTACTGTTCTGAATAGCAATAATAAAAATGTTTCAGTCACATCAGAATATTGTCTCCTTGAGGCAGAATCTGTTACTCTTGATGGTCATCTTGGATGTTGTGTAACAAACAATAAGTGTATTCAAAACTCAATATTTCATAACTGGAAACAAAGGTATTTTTTTGGCTTAGGTAAATTTCTATTACCAAAATTAGTTAAATATCTTGAAGACAAAACAAATTACACATTAAAGTGAGAGTCAAAAGAACAAAATTACACATTAAAGTGAGAGTCAAAAGAACATATCTGAATATGTTAATATAAATCAAATCAATATGACAACCATATTCCCCATCATTGTTTGTATAAGTTTTTGTCTTCTACTAGACAGATGGACAGATTGACATTTGACCTCAATCTTATGTTTCTGAAAGTCTAGCTCTGCAAAATTTCTCAATGTGGTGAATGTTGGTACCAAGATATATCAAATCCCTTCAAGGGATTTAGAAGATATGGAGCAGACATAATAATGTGCTTATTTGAACTTTGACCTTGACCTCAATCACACTCGACTGAAACTGCAATTCTGCATGCCACCTCATAGAGATAAATATATGTATATGTAACAAGTTATATCAAATTCCTTCCAAGACTTTAAAAGAAACAGAAGGAACACAGAATTATACCGATATGACCTTGGAACTTTGAGTTTGACCTTAACTTCAATTGCACATGGCCAAAAGCTGGGTTATGTAGGTCTACTCAATGAGGTGAACATCTGTACCAAGTTATATCAAAACCCTGCAAAGCGTTAAGAAGATACTGAGCAGACACAAAATGCCTATTCGATCTCTGACATGTAACTATAACCATGACTGTATGTTAATTGAACCTTGGTTTTGTTCGCCATCTTAATGAAGTGAATATTTGTGTACCAAGCTATTTCAAATTCCTTCAAAGTGTTTCTAAGATACATAGCAGACACGAATTTATGTCTATATGATCACTGACTTAAAATTTAACCTTCACCTCAAGCGTACATGGCTGGAAGGTAGGTTTCGCATATCGCCCCAATGAGATGAGCATTTGTGCTAAGTTATATTAAATTCCTTCAAAAAGTTTAGAAAATATGGAGTGGACACCAAACCTTATGAAGGAAAAACTGGACAGAAAGACATTGGAGACCATATTTCCTTTTACAGTAGGCAGCAAGGGATAATAACCTTAAAACTAGTTTGTGTCGGTATATACAAACATGGAAGTGGGTTTATGTATGATATCACTCACCTGTCCACTAGCCCCAGCCGAGACTCTGATTGGTCCAAGCTGTCCAGCCTGCCCTGCGGAGAGTTTTGCATGATCCATGCCCATACCAAGTTGTTTGTGTATTGCTGGAGTGCCGAGACTCTGTTCAGCCTTTAACGGATTCAGCTGCTGTAAGAAAGGTTCAACAAATTGTTACATATCTTTATAGTACTTTATATATTTACATAGTTTTTGTTATAAAAATCTTGACTTTCGGAGGATTCCCAACCCTATAAGTACATGTTTATTTAATTAAACATGTATAATAGTAAACACGGACAAAAATATGTACAGTCAAACCTGTGTAAGCGGTGAAAATAGTAACACTGGTACATATTATTCATGTATCATATTTAGAAGTACATTTTTTACTTGAGTTTCCAAATGTACATACAGTCAAACCTGTGTTAGCAGACAATCTATTAAGCAGCTACTTGTCTTAAGCAGCCACATTTGCTATTTTCCCATTTCTATGCTCTCCGTGCAAATTAACCTGTATTAAGCAACAACCTGTCTTAAAAGGCCATTTTTACTCCTTCCCTTTAGTGGTTGCTTAAGACAGGTTTGACTGTATATAAAGGAAATATTCTCTACATGGTAAACTTTTTATAGTAGTTTCTTCTTTCAGTCAGGGCTAGAAATTAACTTTTTTGTGCACTGGCAATTTTGGCCAGTGCCTAAAATTTCAACGGGCCAAATTTGAAACCAACTAGCCAAACAATTTTTCACAAAACTTGTAGTCTTAAATGTCTTAATACACCCAAAATTAATTGTTTCAAAGCCCGCATATTATTTAATATGCATTATTAGTTTGTATTTATTTTATAGATAATGGTATTAAGGTTATTTTATGTGTAAAGGTATTTCAAAGCAGAACTTTACAAAACAAAATATTTTAAAAAGTAAAATTGTTAATTATTATACTACCATAAATAAATGCAAACAATAATATATCATAAATAAACACTTTTAACTAAACAAAATTATGAATCATGGATTTAACAATAACATGTGTACAGAGACTGAGATTGAGACATACACACATTTCTATTTATAGAATTAATATAGCCAATGGCCATTCGTTTTAAAATAAGATCTAGATCTAGCCAAGGACGATTGTTTAACGTGTGTTAATGTTGTGACATCATAGTAAGATAGTTTAATTATTATGGATGATCTGTCGATCGCATGGCTTCTACAACTGACACACCATTTTGTCATTGTCAAGTTTATAGCCCAGTGTGATATTGAGCTGTTGCTCCCGTTTCATAACAGTATTAACGGAAAGATTATTTCTCTTTTTTCTTATTGGGACTCATTTTCATTCGTCGGTTCAATGGAGAAAAAATGTTATTTTATCAACCATTTTAACAGCTGACAAAATATGTAAACAATAAATTTGACAGGTTTCAACTTTACTTTTATTTTATAGAGAGAGTGCGCGATCAAACTAGACGCAGTCTACTCATTATGTTGTTGAAATTGGGTAAAATTGACAAGAACCAGTTATTTTTACCAGGATAATACTTGTTTATTTTCAAAAATCAATAAAATGAATACAATATTAAAGTAATTTTCTCAACTTGAAATCCACTCACAAAAAATACCAGCTTAAGTAATTTCAACTCGCATTTTCTAAATACAGTTCACATTTTATGAGTGGTGAGTGCTTAAATTCAATCACTGTTCAGTACATATAATTAAATGAATTTCTTTAAGCAACACTCATGTTTGTAATAGAACTTTTTAGAGAAATATATCATATTAATACATGAATTCAGAAATGTTGTTACAAACATGTATGTTGGTATTTCATTACAGATAAGTGGACTAGGTCGTCTGTTGCCGAGTTGTCTAAGGTGCCATCTCAAGATCACTTACCTCTCACAGCTAAGGTTGTAGGTTCAAGTCCTGCTTACTCCAAAAAAAATTATGAGAGAAAGTTTGCAAGTTACTTGTGGAAGGACGGTGGTTCTAGTCAGCCTGAGGTCGTCCTCCACCAGTAAAACTGGATATGCCATATATAACCTGAAATGTATTGAAAATGGCATTAAACCCCATTCAAAAAAAAACGAGAAAAAAAAACAGCATATCATCTGACATTGTAACCATTTAACTAACCTTTTCAGTTGCTAATTTGTTCTTCTTCTTTCCATCTTCTTTCCAAGGTTTTGCTTTCTTCTTTTGCTGAGCTGCAAAATATATTTGCATTTTATTTTGTATGTCATTGAACTCAAACATAGTTGTCATTAAATTTCATGTTCGGAACTTTTTCTTCTGACACATGTGCTGATTAAAATTGAAATAAATTGTTCTACAGATTTTCTATTGTTCTGAAGATGTTCTTGAATATAATAATAATAATAAAGACTTTTATTAATGACAGAACTCATTTGAATAAATTCAATTTTCCATGAGGCCCTCAACATATTTACAAAGTACAACATTATTAAACATATAAACAAAAGAAGTAAACAAGAATATACATATATGTGTAATAATGTATATCAATTTTGATGAGAGCTACCAAATTTATTAGAGTTGCTTAGAATTTTTACTCCATTGTCAATATAAAGCTTTGAACTGACTAATAGAATTTGCATTTTTTACATAAGACAGAATAGAGTTCCACAATCGAGCCTGAATAAGCAAACAAATTTCAAAACAATTCAGAGTTAGACTTAGGAGAATACAACTGTAGAATAATGGATGACCATAATGTGCATGTATGAACATTAGCTGTTAGAGTAAATATATCTTTGAAAAATTTAGGAGCCTGGTCATTTAATAATTTATACACGAGTACTTTTTTTTTAAATTTTCTCTTTCAGGAAACGTCATCCATTTAAGCTCTGTGAATAATTCTGTAGAAGGAGTATCGTAATTTTTATCGAGAAAAAGTCTGTAAAACTTTTGCATTTACAAGAAATTTTAGCTGTTGTTTCCAAAGCCCACTTCAAATAAACCATAGAAACCATCAAATAAATTAGGGAGCTCAGAACAGGGGCTTAAAATAGTCGATTGTACTGGCATTTTCCAACTAGTTTTTGAAAGTTCTGCAAAAATTTAAGAAAGGTTCTAACTTGAATGACAAAATATACGTAGTGTATTTCATTATTTCATTTTTGAAAGGTTCCATAAGCCTAATATGCATATAAATTCAATATCTAAGAATAGTTTACCATCTCTTTGGTCACAGCAAATGCTGCATTAAATCAATTATTTCTTTTTTCTTTTTGGTCACTGCTTAACTTCATCACTAGTTTCACCAACAGTGATACAGAAATGGATTTACTGCTTGTACTAATTGGAGGGCTGATAAAACAAGAATTAATTTAAGAAAGGTCAAATGTACCTAGCTCAAGTAAAACCATAAGGGTTCCATAGCAAAAATCAAAGGTCCCAAACCTCAGATTTGCACTATTTTTAAGCCTGCAGCAATATAACCAAGGTTATGGTTTTGTCAAACAACACTACACTATATGCTGGGTCAAGGTTGATCTCTGCATTATTACTTACCTTGTTGTTTACCCACTGGTTGCTTCTTCATACGTTCGTCCTGCACCATCTTCTTGTAGAACTCATCACAAGGGTGGTCCCATATACTCTCTCCCGTGGCAAAGTTGAAGTAGTATATATCCTGATTAGGGTCTTGACTGCATGGAATGAAATAAGTTCACGATATTTTCTTATGAATCTATTATACCATTTCTGAAGTCAAAATACTCTGTAAAAAGATCATGTATCAACTACTAGTACACGCGAGGAATTATATAGATTTTTTATGTATCTAGTTTTACAAATTATTTATTTTACATTGATTGTGAAAAAAGTTCTTACAACTATCAAATCAGATAAAGTGTCTCACTCAAGGACACTACACATGGCCTGTTGGAGGATCAAACCCACGATCCCCCTGATTTGTATAAAATGTTTGTACCAAGCTGCACTCAAACCCGAGTCATGCTAGTTGTGAAAATGAGTAAAATTTCTTTAAAAAATATGAATTTAATAATATTTCTTTGCCGGCCTTTTCTATCATTATTATCATTTATGTCATACCAATAAAAAAAGCATAAAAGATAACATTTGTTACACTTTCTACGATATATGACCTGCTTACATTCTGGGGTATTTAAACTTCATATTTGCATCATGTAGATATATGTATAATTTTTACAAATAGCACAAATTCATCAAATTTGCCCTATGTCCTTTATTTAAAGACAGACCCCTTCCATCATGTGATCACATACACTTTATTCTATTTATAAACAAAAATAAATTTGAAATTTATTAGTGATTTTTTTCCATTAACTCAACATACAGAAGATATCTCCAGACTACTCAATGATATGCCTGCATCATTAAATATCAACTTGAATTGTACAAGCACCGTGTCACAAGACAGAGTAATTATCAAATGATCCACAGTTACCATGGTTTCCAGTTTTCAGGCAGCGGTGCATTGATCCCTTCTTTTGCAATCCACATCAGATTGTGTTCGGTTTCTGGATCTATCCCGATACACTGGGCATACTCAAATATTTCTGAAAGATAATGTCACTTATGTATCACCAAGTGAACCGTTCATCAAATGGAACAAACATTTTTTATAATAAGAACTGTCTCCCTTTGACCATTAACAATTAATCTATATGTAATATATTAAACTTTAATAGTTACATAACTTCTGACAAACAGTAAACAAAGATTCAATTAATGGTAATCATTAATGGTTATTAATTGAATGCAAGCAAAATATCTATACTAAAATATATATATATATATATATATATATATATTTTAAAAAAAACAACAACCTCATTAAAATTCCGAAATGCACAAGTTCTGATAATAACAAAAATGATTGTTATTAAATATGGTTATAGTATTGCTAAAATCATTCCTATAGATTCCTTAGTGACTGATTTTATAAAGCTAGTAAATAAATATTGATCGAAATGTGTATTTTTTTAAAGAGCAGACCAAGCTTTCAACTATTGTTTACATGTTTGACAATGTTCGGAAGTACACAAAATAGGTATGCGCATAAATTACTGTCTGTCACTGTTCCGAAAGGGACTCGTAGTTTTCCGTTTTGTGCCGAATGTGTTTATTTACAGTTGACTTAAACAAACACCCATTCATAATTATTTAAAATAATGCATTATTTATTTATATCTTTGTTTGTAGCTTTCTGAGAGATCAAATTAACATGTAATCTATGAACTGGAATCATAAAATAGACTAAAATTATAAACAAAAACCGGTCTTTTCGGAAGTTTAAGGACGGACGGACAGAGGGACGCTGCGATTACTAAATGCCACCAAAAGTTTTTTTTGGGGGGGGGGGGGGCATAAAAACCGGTCGTTTTGGAATTCTTCATTAAAGAGCCTATAAAAATGTTTTCTGTAGAGTCCTTTCACATGCAGGGTTTTCATTTTAAAATCAAACAACAGATTGAAAGAGAAAAACAACAGATCTGGTCAGGGCCAAGGGAGCAAATGTTCGATGTTTCTGGAAAAACAACCGATCCAAACCGGATTTTAATCGATGATTTCAATTAGCAGTCAGTTAAAAAAGAAAACCCTGCAAATGGGCAGGTAGAGATACAGCAAATATCAGTCTTATTTTATGCAATAAAACCAATTGATTTTCAATGACACCAATCTGCCAGCTGTCACTATGACTTACCATCATCAGGAGGTATGTAGTTTTCATCATAGTCCTCCTCCAAGATAAGCTGGTCGTTGATCATCATCTTGTCAGTTTACAGCTAGAGCTTGCTACTCTAGTGTTGTATGTAATTATTATAGATGTATAAGATTTTCAGTTCATGTAGATTAATCCATTATCTAAAGTGACATCTTTTTGTTGTATTTCTATTACAATGCAAGTCAAGTATTTCCATTTCAATTTTCATTTAAGGCAGTGTCACCGTCAATGGTCAGTAATGTGCTGTTTTTTCATCCACAAGACTGGGAACACATGACCTGAAATGAGAACAATATGCGTCAGGGATGTATAAAGAGATAAAAAGTCAATACATCTGTCAAATACACTGGACGTCACACTATTCCGAAATTGTTCTATTATAATATATTTTGGTTACAGTTAAGTTATGGACCAAAAGCTAAAAAATTGGAAGTGGTTGTTTTTGGGACTGGTTTTAGTAGCTTCTTGATGACATTTATAAATTCTTGAAAGAGAAGATAGTAAAGACCAAGATTCATGTCGGGGGATTAAAAGCGGGTCCTACTTACAGTCACTATGGACGACTAAGGACTACTAAGGACCATTAAGGGGTTCAAATGGGGCACTAAGGGGTTTCATATTAAGATTGTCAGTTAGTTGTAAAGGACACATTTTAAGTGATTTAAATTATATCATGGCTTTAATCACCTGGATACAGATAAAAACCCATCACAAGTTCCTTCTGTTTTTTTTAAGATTGCTTGGTATATAGTACGATCACATGGGCCCTCAGCTTAAAGTCCCATCCGAACAATTGTAAGTATTTTTAGTTGGCCTGCCACAGGAATCAAACCTGGAACCCCCAAGACGAGAAGTCTCGTGCTCTATAGACTGAGCTAATGGGATTGTTTCTATTAGAGACAACAAAAAGGCACCAAGTACTGCAAAGGGACCACTAAAGACCATCAAGGAGCCACTAACTGTATGATGTAGTAAGAGTGCAGCATGTAGATGTACATCGTGCCATTGATGGTACAGGAAATTATATGTTGAATGCAAGATTCAATAATTGTAAATTGAAACTTGCCATAATTCCATGGTAAAACAAACAAAGTTGTCCCCATTCTGAATTAAATATTACATTGATTCTTTAATTAAATGGTCAGAGAAGCAAGTGTACACATTTTAATGAAATTGGAACAAATATATTTAAAGCAAAAGTTTCCCAGTGTTAACGAAAAAGCCACTAAAATTCCCAATTCCAAGGGTATGTGTCATCTTTCCATAACGGTAAAAAACAACAACACTGTAGTATACAGACAGCAGAGTTTAAATACTTCCAAAACTTTGAAAATAGAAATAAAAATAAAAATGTTTTATGGAAAACACTTATTTTTTTCTGCTACAACTAACTGGAATGAAGTATGTTTCACTAATATATGTTCTGCATATATATATTTGGTGACATAACGCTTTACACTGTCAAATAATGCTAATATTTAACTGAATATTTGCAAAATTTCTGTTTTTCTATGCCCGGACATGTCGACAGAAAGCGGTTATTTAAATTGCCGGATTACTAATGATACATTTACAAAATAATCACTACACATAACTTCAATAATTTGTGTATATATTTAAATTATTATCAACCGAAGAAAAGGTTGCAAATATCGAAATAAAAGTAGTTTTTACTTGACAATGGTCGTGGAGCAACTGTCAACAAAAGTCCGCCATTTTGAAACTCGACAGGTGCTTGCTGGGAATTTTCTCGTCTTTCGACCTAATATAGTGTCGCCCTAATTTGAACGACAATCTTTCGAGACATTTGAATTATATCATGTTGTATTTCACATTTTTTATATATTTCCATGGTGATATTCCTCATGCTGGATTTTGGACCATTTAACAATTTGATTTGATTTAGATATAAAATATAAGAAAAACGAATACCTCTGTCATACCGGCATTATGCTTGAGTAATTTTCCTTATTCAACATTAAATGACTTTTGTATTTAAAAAAAACCTCATGGATGGAATAATTGTATGACATTATAACACCACTTATTGCTTTAAATGCTACGTACTCATATTGTGTTCGACGTGGAAACAGAAAGTTAATTCTGCTATAACCAAAGTTGTATTAAATATACCCACTTTTATTATGAGAATGTTATTTAGATTTTAGTTATCTAGGAGTCATATTTTATTATAATGGTAAAACTAATAAATATCTTTGCGATCAGACAAGATGAGCCATGTTTCATTATTAAAAAAAGTAAGATGGCTTAAACTTAGCATTGATTTGCAAGTGCACTTATTTGATTCCATGGTAACACCTCGAGAATAATACAGACACATTAATACAACTTGTGATTACTGTACTTTCAGATAGTCCCAGCATTTGTGACCTATCAATAAAAGTAATCAAAATACATGAATTTTTATCTAAAATACTATCTAGTGACTCAATCTCCAGTGTTTGATTGGACAGTTTAAATCTTTTTCATTACACACATTCTTAATCAGTGTTCGACCAGGGATGTTAATTCTAAATGTCTTCATTACGCATATTTTTAATCAGTCCTTGTTATATAGTTACCTCAGTAAAGACATACCAAAGACTAGGGGGAGATAGAGACTAATACAGACACATTAATACAACTTGCGATTACTGTACTTTCAGATAGTCCCATCATTTGTGACCTACCAATAAAAATAATCACAAGTTGTATTAATGTGTCTATATTATTCTCTTTCTCCCCCAAGTCTTTGTTATGTCTTTACTGAGGTAACTATATAAACTGAAAAAACTAGGGATTAGGCACTCGGGCTTGGCACTCTCTTTGGCTTTCCAATAGAAAGCTGTCTCAGAGTGAATGCAGGTGAACGGTTATTGGAACATTTAAGACCACAACTTGGTGTAAGCTAGTGTTTTTATCTACATGTATATTTTTAAACATGTTTAATGTATATGTTTAATATGTATAAGAGTAAGTTGCCACTACATACAATTAAAGAAATTTCCTTTTATTGTTTTATTTGTATTTGAAAAGTATTTGAAATTATGATTACCGCTGTACCATCAGAGGTATTTGCTAATAATTGTCAATGTGTATAATTTCAAAATGTATTCCGAAACAACATAAATGTGTCCCATATATTTGCTCACACCATACACAAATTAAAGAAGATTCAACCTACTACTACTAGTTTTTCTTCCTTTGAACCATGGAACTATTATGTAAAATCTAGGCAGTATCGTTTGGCGTACAACATGGTTGTGTGTGTGAGTCGGATGAGATTCGGACTAGCAACCTAGAGAAGACAAGTATTGGTAGTTTTAAGTGTTACTTCCGTATTTTATATGGAATCTACCTTAAAATTTATTTACATCTACAAGGAAAGTGAAATACGATAATTTTAACGATTTTGTTGGACTATGCCAACTAGCGTAACTTTTTGGAGGAATACAGTGGCTTCGAATGGACTTGGAACCTAACGATCGACTAAACGAACGAAAGGTAAAAAAAAAAATCTTAGCTCTTTCTGTACAGGATGCTTCTGCTGACATTCTTACATTCGGTGATTATCGATTTACTCCAATTTCGGTTTTGGACTACGTTAACACCATTATACAACTTTCTGGATCAGGATGTGGCAGTATATAGATTACCACCTGGATATTACAGCTGGAGTTGTATTAAACAAGAGGACGATAACATTGAACATTTTGAGGATGACACGTGATTTTATTTGACAGTTTTAGTGTAAGGTTTGTGTGTAAGTGACTCACAGGACTTATTGTTTAATAAAGTTATATTACAGTGTTTATGTCAGCTAATCGGGTGAGTGACGTAGTTTTATTCACATAGAAATTGTAGTTTATCGTTTTTTTACAGATTTATCTATATTTAATATCCTGTTTGATCCGAGTTATTTTCCAGTGATATGTGATATAAGACTAACTCAGATTTTTTGTCCATTTTTGAGAGTTAAGAAACTTACACTAAAACTGTCAAAAACTATACCTGGAGAAATTGATAAAGTATATAGTAAAATGAAAATAACCAGTCCTAGCTTGCCAGTGCTGCCACATAATCTTCTATCTTCTAAAGAAAGCTAACGTAGTTGCGAAGAGAAATACACCGGGTTAAACTGGATGCAATACAAGCCGGTTCGTTTTGATTTTTTTCAAGATTTTCTTTTTCATATTGGGTACATCCACCTCACACTACAGATCCATACTCTAGGATAGGTCGTAGAAATGACATAACAATTTGATTTAAAGCTGTTCTATTAACTGCAAACTTGATTTTTCTGATCATACTTAAGACCTTTGATGCAGAGTGTAAAATATTATGTATATGTTCGTGTCATTTTCCAACGTTGCTTAATGTGAGTCCTAAATGTTTTTGATGATCTACAAACTTGTACAGTATGGCAGTAAGTATATACATGTAGTTCATTTCATGTAAACAAATATGTTGTTGTATATGTGGGCCTATAGTTGCTGAATGAAACTTGAAACTTATAATATGTTTTTAAATAAAACTTCTTTCATGCGTATTTTTGTATGTAGATTTTTCGTCTTTTGAACAGTATTTCGGTTAACTAACGGCAGTCAAATATTCACTTAATTCAGAATTGCATTCCTGTATGTATTTTGGGTCATTTCCAGAGAAAGAAACTATAGTTCATTCCATTGACAATTGTCACACAAACTTCCAACTTTAAGTTAATAACAATTAGAAGCCGCTTTCAGACAAAGTAGCTTACATGGCAATCTGTTTGATGTGTGCACATGGATGTATTTGAATATGCTATTCATTGGTCTTTTTTATTATATGCAAACTTACAGAAATAACAAATGTAAGAATCAATCTGATTGGTGGACCCTTCTGGTATTCACGGGTACGAGCACAAGGAACCAAATCGAAGAATTAAGGAATGGTCTGTAACCTAGCCGCTCTTGAACTGTTTTGCGAGGAGACAGGCTGTGTGATTAAAAACTTATAATATTCTTATTGTTCCAAGGTAAGAACTTCGATAAAACTTTTTTTCAACTAAAAATTGAGGTTTCTGTTTTATTTTATTCTAAGTGTTTCAAAATAATGTGTAAATCATGTGAGTTAGTTCATGACAAACGTTGCAACATTGTATACAATTTAACACCAGATATATGTACAATTTAACTACACATGTGTTATGTTTGAATAAGTAAAATAGGTATATATATATATATGATCTGCCGTCCTTGTTGTATGACATTATAACTTAATAAGTTATTGTAATATTATTATTTTTTTGCTGTTTAATCTGGTCGAATTTACTAGTATAAACGATATTGTACATGTAACATTTCATACCGGTACCAGTCAAAATGTTCACACCGGTTACATCCCTACAAAGATATTGTTACTTTTGTTTTAAAAAACATTTTACAGCGTATCTGACTATCATGTCCACAACAATTGTTTTATTATTAATTACAGTATGTATAGGTACGATATCACTTTGGTTCCAAATAATACGTGTTAAAATCAAGTTTTCAGTGCACTTTTTCGCGCATTGTGAGATTCGTACCTAAATGAAATATATTTATAGATTTAGAATAATGACCAAATACGAGTATTCATGTCTATATCTCCTTTATGCTTATATTCGTCAACCTATATTCATGTGTTAAGGTCTTTATGCGTGTATCCGTCAACCTATATTCATTTGTTAAGGTCTTTATGCGTGTATCCGTTAAGGTCTTTATGCGTGTATCCGTCAACCTATATTCATTTGTTACGGTCTTTATGCGTGTATCCGTCAACCTTTATTCATTTGTTGCAGTCTTTATGCGTGTATCTGTCAACCTATATTCATTTGTTAAGGTCTTTATGCGTGTATCCGTCAACCTATATCCATGCGTGTATCCTATATTCATGCGTGTATCCGTCAACCTATATTCATTTGTTAAGGTCTTTATGCGTGTATCCGTTAAGGTCTTTATGCGTGTATCCGTCAACCTATATTCATTTGTTACGGTCTTTATGCGTGTATCCGTCAACCTTTATTCATTTGTTGCAGTCTTTATGCGTGTATCTGTCAACCTTTATTCATTTGTTGCAGTCTTTATGCGTGTATCCGTCAACCTATATCCATGCGTGTATCCTATATTCATGCGTGTATCCGTCAACCTATATTCATTTGTAATGTCTTTATGCGTGTATCCGTCAACCTATATTCATGCGTGTATCCGTCAACCTATATTCATTTGTTAAGGTCTTTATGCGTGTATCCGTCAACCTATATTCGTTTGTTAAGGTCTTTATGCGTATATCCGTCAACCTATATTCATGGATGTATACGTCAACCTTTATTCATTTGTTGCAGTCTTTATGCGTGTATCCGTCAACCTTTATTCATTTGTTGCAGTCTTTATGCGTGTATCCGTCAACCTTTATTCATTTGTTGCAGTCTTTATGCGTGTATCCGTCAACCTATATCCATGCGTGTATCCTATATTCATGCGTGTATCCGTCAACCTATATTCATTTGTAATGTCTTTATGCGTGTATCCGTCAACCTATATTCATGCGTGTATCCGTCAACCTATATTCATTTGTTAAGGTCTTTATGCGTGTATCCGTCAACCTATATTCGTTTGTTAAGGTCTTTATGCGTATATCCGTCAACCTATATTCATAGATGTATACGTCAACATATATTCATTTGTTAAGGTCTTAATGCGTTTATCCGTCAACATATATTTATGCGTGTTTCCGTCAACCTTTATTCATTTGTTACGGTCTTTATGCGTGTATCCGTCAACCTATATTCATGCGTGTTTCCGTCAACCTATATTCATTTGTTACGGTCTTTATGCGTGTATCCGTCAACCTATATTCATTTGTTGCTGTCTTTATGCGTGTATCTGTCAACTTATATTCATTTGTTGCAGTATTTATGCGTGTATTTGTCAACCTATATTCATTTGTTAAGGTCTTTATGCGTGTATCCGTCAACCTATATCCATGCGTGTATCCTATATTCATGCGTGTAACTGTCAACCTTTATTCATTTGTAAGGTCTTTATGCGTGTATCCGTCAACCTATATTCATGCGTGTGTCCGTCAACTTATATTCATTTGTTAAGGTCTTTATGCGTTTATCCGTCAACCTATATTTATGCGTGTTTCCGTCAACCTATATGCATGGATGTATACGTTAACCTATATTCATTTGTTAAGGTCTTTATGCGTTTATCCGTCAACCTATATTCATGCGTGTATCCGTCAACTTATATTCATTTGTTAAGGTCTTTATGCGTTTATCCGTCAACCTACATTTATGCGTGTTTCTGTCAACCTATATGCATGGATGTATAAGTCAACCTATATTCATTTGTTAAGGTCTTTATGCGTTTATCCGTCAACCTATATTTATGCGTGTTTCCGTCAACCTTTGTTCATTTGTTACGGTCTTTATGCGTGTATCCGTCAACCTATATTCATGCGTGTTTCCGTCAACCTATATTCATTTGTTAAGGTCTTTATGCGTTTATCCGTCAACCTATATTTATGCGTGTTTCCGTCAACCTTTATTCATTTGTTACGGTCTTTATGCGTGTATCCGTCAACCTATATTCATGCGTGTATCCGTCAACCTATATTCATTTGTTGCAGTCGTAATGCGTGTATCCGTCAACCTATATCCATTTGTTAAGGTCTTTATGCGTGTATCCGTCAACATATATTCATTTGTTAAAGTATTTATGCGTGTATACTTCAACCTGTATTCATTTGTTAAGGTCGTGATGTAAATTAATAAAATCTGTACACAATACCTTTATATTGATAACATGTATAATCCACCCTTTAACTGTTTTTGGAAGAGGCAGGTTGTGTATGTATTTAAAAACTTAAAAGATATATTCTTAAAATTTATCAAATCCTGACTATAGAAAGTGGTCAGCCCGTGTACCTCGCTAAGCGAGTAATTCCACAAAAAAAAGAGCATGGTCACACTTGATGGAAGATCTATGAGAAATACTTAAACGGGTGATGCCAGCAGTTACCTGTTCCTCCAACAGAAAAACGGCCAGAAAGGCATCTCTCCAAGTTCCTCATTCACCCTGACCATGGATTCAGAGTTAGGTGACACTTCAAGGTTTTCACTTAGTGGCAATGTCTTAACAAAATTTGCATTCTAAAATAAACTTATCATGCTTTATTGTCAATTGAAGAACACATGTAATAATATTTCAGAAGATATAAAACGAGAGAACATTATTTTGGGTACGAAGTGCTCCTCGTGAAGGCCTATTGACTATTCTTTATAAATTGTTGTTTATTTATAAAAAAAGTACATTTATTCTTGCAAACTGAAAAAAATGTCTCCCAGTTTATTCAGTGTTTATTGAAAAAAAAAATAATAGACATATTGAATTGTTTTCAACATATATGTACCCCTCGGAAAAAAATCTAATACTATAAAAGCTAACTATAGGAAAGCTAATAATATACGATTCGTATGGTAATACAATACAGTTAAACTAAACCCGTTCCTGCTATGTAAATCATATTTGTTATGAGTAGCCCATATATTACATAGTGACAATGTATATTTACGTTATGTTCTGTATATTTTAATATTTACACACAAAATGATTGAATAAAATTTAAAAAAAAAAAAATCAGTTTGCATTCTAGGTGACTGGCTAACTGAGATAAATCAACATTTTAAGCTTAAGCAAGCTTCAGATTCCGACCATTTGGAAGGGGTCAAGTTCTTTGTCGATGATAACGTAAAAATAGTTTCGAACTCTGTTCAAAGAAGAACTTATTTCTGGGATAATTTTTCAAGATACTTTCAGGGCGGCATGGTGAACGAGAGCATAATGTACAAGATAACATAATATATATGCATATAGAGACTACCATGTTAGTGTCTGATATTATCAACTATATCAGGTGAAACATAGGAAAAAAACAGGACGAGGCTCTTTTTGTACGTGCCCGACCTGATAAAGTATTAATATTAGACCCTTAAATGGTATTCTATTCATCATGTCAGTAATTCTTGTTTGTTTTTTATTCATTTAAGTAGAGTTAAAGTAGTTTCGTCCAGTTCGAAATGTATAATTAAACATAATGACGTCATGTGCCTGATAAACTTGCATTGATGTGATGAATCTATGTTTATCAGTCAGGTAGTTTATCAACAGAAATGAATGCATTGGTATGATAAACTATACGTATATGCAAGATGCTGCTCAAATTTACAACTTCCCTGACGAAACTTTAATACATATCTTAATCAACGTGGTCCTTCCATCACTAAGGACATATCTTTAAAAGCAGACCAGAAGTCAATCAAAGAGCTGATATCAGTCGCGTAATTAGCGGCCTGTGATTCGAATACAGTCGCTGCCATCGATTCAATTCAACATCAATACTCCAACTTGGCCGTCAATTTGAAACTTTTTCACCAAAACTTATCGACATACCTCAGTTCGTTGTTTTATGACATGCGCCTGGCCGACGATATTAATATTACAAAAATACAACAACTGTCCACGCAAAATCCATTGCACAAAGCAGACACCATCATCTTTCTCTACTACCACAGAATCAGATCACACACCGTCCTACTATACTCCATATTCAACATACACATCAGGGACGACGAGTCCCTACGTAAACTGAACGGAACAGCTACCCCACCCTCTTTTGTTTAATTTGAATTTGATTTCACAAAATGGGTTGCAACTATTTCAGAGTCTACTGGTTATCAGTATGTTACATTTGAATATCCTTCCCATGGGGGGACGCCATTGATTGCAAATGCAGCCTTGTGTAATATAATGATGAACCTATTATATAGTTAACTATGTGTATGTGCAGTATACAGTATCATGTAGTAAACAGCTAAATTATCTTGCACAACTTAGCCTGAAACGCCTAAAGTTGAATAATCAATAACTTTTTCAAATAACGGAAATGTAACAAATTATCCAAGATGAATAATTGGAGGACTCTTTTTAAATTTAAAATATACCTGTTGAATACCTTATGTACATTTTTTTTGCGTACCAGGACTGGAATTTGTTAATCGCGTGGTTCAGTGGCAAAGCATTGACCCCAGGATCGAGAGGTCGAAGGATTGATCTTATGGCTATATGTGGTGTGAGCAAGACAGTTTATCCAAATATGTTTAGTGCTGATTCTACCAGGAACACTTCGAGTATGATGTGTTTAAGTTGTAAGAACAATTGATGTTAAATAAATACGTTAAAAAATAACAACATTGTTGGAATTTTTCCTACAAAGTTCTTTGATGATTGACATAATGGGACAAAGCTAGTCTGCTTCTATTGCATACATGTTTTATCAAAACAATACAATTCATATAGGATGGTCCAATATCATCGAGATCTTACAAAGCAATTTCAAAGGATGGCAAAATAGGCTTAGATGTATCAATGACTTAATTATATGTGGATAGGTCACTGGCTGTATGCATGAAGGCATCGAAGGTGAGACAATGCTGATAACATTAACTGGCACAGTGAAGATTCGGTACTTTCCATATATTTATGAAAGACTGGTTTCTATATGCTGTATGCATGAAAGCAACAAAGGTGAGACAATGCTGATAACATTAACTGGCACAGTGAAGATTCGGTAATTTCCATATATTTATGAAAGACTGGCTTCTGTATGCTGTATGCATGAAGGCAACAACGGTGAGACAATGCTGATAACATTAAATGGCACAGTGAAGATTCGGTATTTTCCATATATTTATGAAAGACTGGCTTCTATATGATGTATGCATGAAGGCAACAATGGTGAGACATTGCTGATAACATTAAATGGCTCAGTGAAAACTCGGTGTTTTCTTTTTATTTATGAAAGACTGCAATTCGTATAAAGAAGCATTTTGTCATCTCAGGCTAGGGTAATTTGCAGATATTAGTATAAAACGATATGGTAAAACAACGAAATAAAGATATAATCACAGTCAACTTTGTGGAAGATGACACACATAATGACGACGATAATAAGGAACCACTGCGATATTTTCTTACACCCAGAGAAATGGTTATAGCATGTCTTCAATAGCTGGAATGGTGCCAAATTAATGAATATATTCTTTATATCTCATATTTAACTTTATATTGATTGTGAAATAATTTCTTTGACTTTTATGTATATATGCACGGTTCATTTGTGTAGATATGTTGACTTGTACCTGTTGTTAATGTTTCATTTTATTATATATATGATCTCCTAAAAAATAGAACAATTAAAATGATCAATCCGTCAGTATTATGTTATGGCAGCCAGCGCACCTGGTGCGTTCAGTGTTCCTGGGAGCTGCTAGGTTGTTTTCCAGCAGAATATTCTTCTTTTCTCTACAAGTCGTTGATTATTTTTCACATATTTATATGTTAAAGACTCGTGGCCGTAGAACAAAGTTCATGATTAATCATATTATAGACTGCTACCGAGCGGGTATTCCAACTCATGGCTTCCTGGTTTACAGTCAAACATTTTATCGATCCAGTGTTTGTACCGAGTTTGGCTCCAGCCGACGACCTCCGCGGTGAGAGACACGTTGTCATGCTTAGATCATTCGAATTTGTATCAAAGCATGTATATGACGTAAATACATAGCATAAACATTTAACTTTTATATCCCAGCTATGGTCTGTGAAGATAAACGGTATATAAAGGAATGTATAACTCATACACATTCAACATTTAAATATGTATTATATATGTAACATTTTATTATGGATTGAAACTTTCAATAAAACAACAACAAAAGAACAGTTTTAAAAAGTGATTTTTATCAAAAGGCAATAGGGAAAGGGCTATACCACACGAGTTCTCCGTCATGGACTTGATTGGTTTATAAAGAAAACAATAGTAGTTTATCTTTCTTGACGACAGCCAAGTTTCAAGTCCAGCTACAATTTAAACACGATGCATACAATGATGCCCAAGTTGTCTGTTTCCAATGGGTCCTTTTATTACCACCTTTTATTGACTTCCACAACGACAGTCTTTCCTTTTATGTTTTACGTGTGTTTCTCTTTTCGTATCACGGAGCTCGTTCTATTATCCTGACGCAAAACAACTATCGCCCTACCATTGGTCATGTGATGGTGTTATAACTAAGCTTGATACACATGCTCAAACGTTTACTTAGATATGTCAGCTTGTCTAAGGAAAATGACGGCTCTGAAACCAATATCGATCGCTGATTGGAGTACTGACTGGTTATATTGACGCGTCAGGCTATAAAGGTTCTTCTTCTTGCGTAGAAACCACGTTCTTATGTGTATCACTATCAGATTTACTCTATAATAAGATATAATATATTGAATGCAACAGCTTTCCCGCCACCTGATTTTTTTTTGTATTTTCTCAAAAAGTAGCAAAGCAATTACCTTGAAATTTGCACGTGCAAAATATACATTTCGCACCAAACGGACGCGCACCAGTAATTGTATAGAATTTTGAAAACAGATTATGTAAAATGAATAAATTATTGGCTGTAAATGCTGTTTACAAATTTAAGTAACACTTCTCGCTCTTTTGACAAAGATAAGTGTTGGACAAGCTGTTCCATTCAGGATATTTACTAGTCTTTGGAATGTTTACTGTGTAAAAGAACTCATATGTTATACCACTTAACCTAATCACTACAGCCATTCCTTAAAATGATATTGTATATTCATCAATAGGAATATATATTTGAGTTAAATGCTGTAAGCTCACGTGTCGCATCAAATACTCGTACACGACAGAAAGTGTAACATGTGTTGTAGATCGCATTCCGTTATACAGTCACACCTATATAAGCGGTCACCTCTATTGAGCAGCCGCTTGTCTGAAGCGGCCGCATTTGCTTATTTACTATTACCAATTAGTCAATGACATTAGCTTTTTAAACTCCAAATAAAAAACATACACAACATACTGTTTTTACATTTTGGAGGAAAGTGTTAAAGAAAGAACCCGATTTGGACACAATTACAAGAGCTTGTTATGATAAAAACATTGGGCAGCGGAATAATATAAAGTTAAACAACTTGAAGGACAAACACACCGCGTATTTCAAGCACATTGTCAATATCTTTCATAGTATTAGTCTGTATCTCCGGATTGGGGCCGTTAAATAGCAATTGTAACGAGCACGCTGATTGGTCCGTTGCTTCAGTGAAAGTTTGAATGACGTCACAGTTTAGTTAGCGTTCAATTGCTATGAATTGTGGGACAGGCATAGAATTCCCTGCTTCTTTCATTGGCGGTTAATAGACCTTATTCGGGAGAGATAGATATTCATAGTATCAACTTCAATAATCATTGATATATATGATTGTAGACACGCGGCTAAATAACATTTTCACGAATGGAGGACTTAACGAAATATCGGTATATCTCCCCTGTTTGTCTCTATTGCGTTAGATTAGTTTTGCACTAAGTCCTCGGAATGGTCCTTGTGATTCATTTTAGCGCTTTCGTTTACGATTGGTGTACTTTTGGTGTATACAAATTAACACATATACATGATACACATTCGCACTCATCTTAATTAAACTTAGAAAACCGGCACTATTAGGCCATAATAAATTAATTATTAGATTTCCATCCCCACCGCCCCCATTATTTACCCTCCCAGCATATTTTATTGTCAAAAGACAAACGAAATAAAAACATTTTTGACAACTGAAAACGGTGCCGCATTTAGGATGTTCTGATCTTTAAATGAACATTTTTCATTTCATTACATTTTCGTTATAATATCTGAAAAATAAAAAAAATAAACAAATGCACCCCGCCCCTATTTTGTAACAAATTTGGATGAAAATATAGGAATTAATTTATTATGGCCTTACAGCTTTTTTAAAAACATTGTAATTAATCATAAAATAGGCGGTAAAACCGTTAATTGTCGATTGTAATCGTCCTTCAAATCCTCTTTCACCGTGACCGGGGTCACCATCAACCGCTCATATGGTCCTTGCAGGTTCTCGAACCCACCTTTGCTATCGTGAACGCCTTTTGTATACGAATAAATATTATCCACAATTCTTGTATACAAACGAGGATGAAGTCTTGTGTTAGTATTCACAGCATCGTCGTGTGGACGCATCATTTGTTTAAAAGGTAATTGTTTATGTTCCTTTAGCTGAAATGTGTTCGCCATATCCGGTTCCCGCTTTGTCTTAAATGCCATGTGGTTGTTTCCAGTTGGAGGTTCCAACATGTTGTGTGATTTCTTTTCGTATCGCTTTTCCATAGCTCTCTTGCCCTGTATAAAATATAGTTATAGAGACTAAAATATTAGTGTGTGATAGTGTCAATTTTATCAGGTGAGGCTTAGAAAATAACAGGACGAGACTCTGCCGAGTTCTAGTTTTTTTGTGCCGAACCTGATAAAGCTGATAATATTAGACACAGGGTATTCTATTTATCATGTCACTATTTCTAGTTCGTGCTTTTATTCATTTAAGTAGGGTAAAAAGTAGTTTTGTCCAGGTCAAAATGTATAAGGTATACATTATGACGTCATGTACTTGATAAACTTGCATTGACGTGATAACCCTATGTTTATCAGGCAGGCAGTTTATCAACAGAAATGAATTCCATTGACATGATAAAGCCATTTATTACATTTATGGAGGTTTAACTTAACTATTTTATTCCGACTGTAAAACAAGTTATTGAAACTTAGACAAATCACGCTTAAAGTAATCTGAATAGTACCAGTACTAAGCATGTCAGAATACAGTGTCTTGCTCAAGGACACCGCACATGGCCGTGGCGGAGGTCGATCCTACGACCCTCGAATCCTGAGTACGATGCTCTACCACTCCACCACTTTTAATGAAGTTTGGGTTACCAGGTGGCATACGCGTTTATTGAATGAGAAATAGAAGCAACTAAATTGCTTAGATAATATTAAATACAAGCAGTAACAATAACTACAGTGCACATTTATATGCATATCAAACTACGTGTAAATGTGTTACTTTCTAGTTTCCACAAGTGTAGTACATAGGAAGACTCGAGAAACGCAACACTCAAATAAATAGCAATAAAACATTGATTTTTATTGATATTTTTGAAATTTATTTTATTTGATAAAATTACACCTTTCTTCCTTTCCTGGAAATGTTCATCAAAATCTACTACAATTAATACTTGATTCACAAATCAGTAAATGCACAAATCAATATCTTGTATATCTGTCCTGGAATATCCCGTGATCTAGAAACCTTACCCGTTCTTTCCGTTTTTGTTTAGCTAACTTTTCTATTTTAGCTTGTAGCGGCGTATCTCTAACTCTGGGTGTGAGTGCAGGTACAATACTTGGCTGACTAGGTAACAGTTTCGCCCGCTTGCTGCTGGTCTCTGGAAATGTGAACTCTCGCGTATTGAACAAATGCGAATCTGGTAGCCTTGGAGGCGCTTCCACGGAAAACGACCGATCATCATTCTAAAGAATAGTTTGATATTGAATTTGACAAATTAGGATTCCATATTTTAAAAAAGAAAATTGAATAATCAAACATAATGAGCACATCACTGTATTTATTATTATGACTTTATTAAGTACATTAACACTTTATTCAACCATATGCTTTTGATAAGAGTGACTGTATTGTATTATTTGTGTAAATAGCGCTGAATAGTATATGTTTAAGTTATATCAAGTATAGCTATGCTTTGATGTGGTACCATTAGTTTGAACATGTGTACGAAACAAAAGAAGCTAATACATGTACAAGTAAAATGTTATGAACAACTTGAACCCATAATTGTGTTACTCGAAAAAAACATTTATGTCTGGTACAGTACCTACCGTAGGTATAAAAATATACTTTTACAAATACTTTTAATCATATGTGCAATTATCAAGAGTCTAGACTAAAAGAACTTTTATATATTTCATACGTTAATTTTATGTTTAAATGTGTTGATAATAATATGTATGTTTCAGTGGATAATATACCAGACTGGCTATAATAAAAAATATAGTCAAATATGTTTTTTCTCAGAAAATAAAGATTCTATTATAGTTATTGTTATTATTATCATTATTTAATTAACCCTTTACTCCATAAAGACGCCTTTGGACACCTCTAATATAGACACCTTTGGACACCTAATATGGACAGACGCCTTTGAATTATTGGGTGAATTATGTTTATATTAACTGACAGAGTGGAAAACAGTGCAGGAACTCTTCCTACATTGTTTTCAAAGGCCTTCTGTGATTGGTGCTGGAAAACGCATATCTATGGAGTAAAGGGTTAACCATACCCGTTCTGTGAGAAATGCCGGAGATATTGAAAGAGAGGGTAATGGCGGAAGATCATTTATCACTTCATCTAAGTCCTCCTCGAAGCTATTATGTCTCTTCGGCAGCATGTGCTCTGGTATGGGCGGTAGTTTCTTTTTCTTTCTTTCTTTTCTTTTTACAAATGGCGGCTCAAACCGGAACTCTTTGAATGCGCATGTCTTTAGCGCTTGCTCACCGGTTAGCTGCAATGGAAGTCCACACTGGCTACAGATATATACTTTAGAACCAATCATATATCTATATTCAAGCTCGGACATCAGTTTCCTGCTGAACAGAAATTGGTTCTCGCAGATTTTTAAACTAAAAAGATTTTTGCGATGGTTAGACATAATTGTTGGAAATATATTTGATTTAAACTAATAATATCGTGAATATTTCACAACGTAGTTTTTTAGTTAGTATGCAAATGGTGAACATTACACATGGTCTTAATATCTGTTTCATAAATGAGGCTAATATATTTTTCTCAAGTAAGATTTTAAAAAGAAAAAGAACTAAAGAATCAGTAGTATTAGAAGTATATAGTGTTCTGTCTTATTTTCAATTTAGCATTATATCCCATATAAATTCACTTTTAACACAGTAATAAATATTTTCCATCTGACTCATTATTATTTACAGCTTAAATTGTCCGTATTTGAATGCACTCTGTACTAAATATTTCGGTTTCTTGCTTAAACGTTACATGTATAATCAATTTCATCCAACATATTTGAATTAATCACTTATAAAGAACAGCAAAGAACAAATCAAGTAATATCGTCATCAACAGATGTATTGATTTGATCACATAAACTTCAACTGGTAACAAACACGTTTCAAGAATATTGCATATCCGTCTTTTCTCACGTTTTTTGACAGAAATAAAGTTCGCCTTTCGCAGTTCTTTTCATAAACATAAAAAACTTTTTATCAGGATTTAAAATCCGCTAAACCATTTTCCACTTCAATAATCCATTTATTTACAAAAATTCCGTCTGTTAGCATTATCTATGATCTTAAGTGTTAATAACACGTGTCAACGAAGATGGTTTAAAATTAGCTTTGTTAATAGTGTATTGAATAAGTCATTAAATATTGTCATTTTGGTAAAGTGTTTATCTACACTTTTACCGACACAATTAAGCCACAGTCCTATCTTTTGTGCGTTCAGGTGGGGAAGGATATAATGTATATAAGTGACTTAAGTCAATTACTTAACCCATGTGTTGCCATTACGATTATTAATATTAATAATAAAAAATAAAATTGTGGATTAGGGGCACTTCGAAGTTTCAGTTTATTGAGTAATTGAGAAAATATGTTTAAGTTAAATTTATTTGTTTTACTTCGATTGTGAAAAAAGTTATTACAACTTATACAAATCACGCTCGAATTATTCCTGGATAGAACCAGTATTAAGCATAGCTGTGGCGGAGTATTGAACCCACGGCCCTCCGATCATGGGTTCGATGCTCTACCACAGGACCACCCGCTCCATAAAATTATGTATTAACCTATTGATCTAATTTCTCAGAGTCGAAATTACAATTAGCTTTTACTAAAATATATTTTAGCTCAATTACAAAGTAAACTCAGCGCTTATATGAAAATATCTCGAGTCTGCTTATTGTGTATAACCAGTAATGGGTGTTGCTTCTTAGAAACCATCTGACCGAACGTGGGATCGAACCTGCAGCATGTAGCGTGTGCAACATGTTCTCTATCCTTTACACAACCGCCCTGCATAAAATGCAATTAACACTTTACTGAAAAAAAACAGCTGTTACAACTACTACTGTATTTTTTTGATAAAACAAAACTGAAAACTTTTACAGATAAATCTATAAACGGTTATTTTGTAACTGATTTTGAATACGACATTTTTGCTATCTGATTACAGCTAGACATTGGAATAGACTATCAAGTTATGTCAAGGCAACTACCAGCCTAAATCAGTTAACAGCTGGTATGGCCACAGTAATTTTTCAAACAAGTCTCGTTTTTAATTTTTGAAAAGTAATTATTTTATGATAAATATGTAAAGCTTTGTTTTTTTAAACCGCATTTAATTTTCGCAGCTTTTTATTTCTGTTCATCGACAACGCATCCTAGTAATAATCAGAAATTGTTAGTTGGGAGTACTATATTGGTGTAGATGGATGAAGAGATGTTTTATGTTGTTATTTTATCTTCGAGCACCATAACCCGTAACGATAAGAGGCTTGTTTTTCTTTACAAGTTTAATCAGGGGACATGAATAATGTGAAAGATGAATCGATCAGAATTTGTGAAAAAAAGGTTGAAATTAGCAAGAAGTTCAACTGAAATAAATCGAAACCCTGTACTGACTGCAATCAATCTTAAATCGTATGCCTTTTCTCTCATTTTCGTAAAAAAATACGACCACCTTTCCAATTTTGGGATAAATTACATTCTTACCATTGTTTTTTTTTATTTTGAGCTCAGACTAGACTTTGAAAGTAACTGGCTATTTCCAGTTATTGAATTAATATGTTAAGCGTGTTAAGAAACTATCGATGATGGAACAAGCATCGCTAGTAAAGATGCAAACTACATTTGAGATCAACATTGCAGCACTATAATGAAATAGCAAGGAGCAGCAATTATACAAGCCGTATTTGAGCTCAACATTGCATCAACATAATGATGGAAAAGCATTGCTAGTAAAGATGCAAGCCACATTTGAGTTCAAAATTGCAACAATATAATTAAGGAATGAGCAGTATTTGTACAAACCAGTTTGTATATCTAAAACAATATTGGAAACAACGCAATACAATGAAGGAGCAATGTGTGTGTCTGTTATCTATGTACATAGTTAATGGTTTGGAGAACGTAAATGTACAATGAACCTCATAAATCAATGGTATAAAGAAGCGAGTTTATGTGAAACAATTTACGTGTATTCGCAGTTGCAAATGATTCCGTTGTGTCCAAAAATAAGATTAGGTGTTAAAAACCAAACGTGATCGTGAGAGGAGATATTCGCAAAAACAGCTCTTATTAACACGGTATATCGCATAAATATTATACCATCATGGCAAAAATCACAGGAAGTGACACCATGTTTGTTTTTGCCTAGTCTGTAGAACGGACCCAGCTCTCCTGACTGGGTCCGTTAAATAGCAATGTTGGGAAAGCCACATTTGAGCACGTTGATTGGTCAGTTGCTTCAGCTGAAAGTTTAAATGACGTCATAGTTTACGTTGGCTCAATTGCTATGAATTGTAGAACAGGCATTGAATTTCCTTCTTTTTCATTGGAGGTTAATAAACCTGATTCGGATATCAAGTTCTGGGATAGACTAGTTTTTGCTCATGAACGGTCAGTGGCAATATCGCAACCAGGACATTTTTTAATGTTATGACAATGTTAAAACTGACGCAAATCAGCCAAATCTTTAAACTTATATCTAATGAATGTAAAGTGTATAAACAACCGATTAAAAGATAACAGTTAAAAATTTGCAATTAAGGGGTTTACATTTTCGGTGAAACTGAATAAGAAAACCGCAGTGTCTGCAAAGATTCTCACCCCGTGGATGGCCGGCAGTCTATTGTAGTTTTTCAACTGGAGCTGTTTGAGCCGGTGTATCTGTTCGATAGTTGCTGTGTCCATCTTGTTCACGAAGTTCACCTCCAGGAGCATTGCTGCCTTCTTCCGTACACCATCTGAAAACAAATTGTTAAATTGAGATAAATCGACCGTGGCCATAAATAATGGCTAGGCACTATTGATAACATTACAACAGTTCGCGTAAATTTCATGCGTTGGAAGGACAACATGTTTTATCACTAGTTTGGAGTTAAACACAGCCTTTGATTAATAAACCATGTGACACATTTCAAGAAGGAGTGCATTACCTTGTAAAATATAATAAGAATGAGTGATTAGTGTGTAAACTATGACAAGAATGAATGAGTTACCGTGTAAAACATAACAAGAATTAGTGAATAACCGTGTACGCTATCACAAGAATAAGTGTAAAATATTAAAATATATCAAAAGAAGGAGTGATTGAGTGAATTGCCATGTAAAATATCCGAAGCAATGTCGAAGTAATTTATTACCATGAATTAATGAACTGCAATGCAGTATGTCATAAAAAACAGTGAATTTCCATGTAAGATATCATAAGAAGGCGTGAATTATCCTGTAAGATATCACAAGACGGAGTGAATTACCATGTGAACTATCACAAGAAGGAATGAATTACCATGTAAGATATCACAAGAAGAAGTGAATTACCACGTAAGATATCACAAGAAGGAGTGAATTACCATGTAAGATATCACAAAAAGGAGGAATTATCACGTAAGATATCACAAAAAGGAGTGAATTACCATGTAAGATATCACAAGAAGGAGTGAATTACCACGTAATATATCATAAGAAGGAGTGAATTATCATGTAAGATATCACAAGAAGGAGTGAATTATCATGTAAAATATCACAAGAAGGTGTGATAATCATGTAAGATATCACAAGGAAGAGTGAATTACCATGAAAGATATCACAAGAAGTAGTGAATTACCATGTAAGATATCACAAGAAAGAATGATATAATCATGTGAACTATCACAAGACTGAGTGAATTATCATGTAAAATATCACAATAAAGAGTGATTTACCATGTGAACTATCACAAGAAGGAGTGAACTACCATGTAAGATATCACAAGAAGGAGTGAATTATCATGTGAACTATCACAAGAAGGAG
Organism: Panopea generosa; assembly: GCA_029582155.1. Lineage (NCBI taxonomy): Eukaryota > Metazoa > Mollusca > Bivalvia > Adapedonta > Hiatellidae > Panopea > Panopea generosa. The sequence goes on along the minus strand of CM055894.1, from coordinate 83,354,188 downwards.
TGTATTACCATGTAAGATATCAGAAGAAGGAATGAATTGCCATGTAAGATATCACAAGAAGGAGTGAATTATCATGTAAGATATCAGAAGAAGGAATGAATTACCATGTAAGATATCACAAGAAGGAGTGAATTATCATGTAAGATATCAGAAGAAGGAGTGAATTACTATGTAAGATATCACAAGAAGGAGTGAATAATCAATTTATATCACAAGAAGGAGTGAACTATCATGTAATATATCACAAGAAAGAGTAAATTATCATGTAAGTTATCACAAGAAGGAATGAATTACCATGAAAGATATCACAAGAAGGAGTGAATCACCATGTAAGATATCACAATAAAGAGGGATATTATCAATTAAGATATCACAAGAAGGAGTGAATTACCATGTAAGATATCACAAGAAGGAGTGAATTACCATGTGAACTATCACAAGAAGGAATGAACTATCATGTAAGATATCACAATAAGGAGTGAATTATCATGTAAGATATCACAAGGAGTGAATTACCATGTAATACATCACAAGGAGGAGTGAATAACCGTATACTATATCACAAGAAGGAGTGAATTACCATATAAACTATTACAAGAAAGAGTAAATTATCATGTATATTTTCACAAGTAGAAGTGAACAACCAAGTAAAATATCGAGTGGAGGGATTTTTAACGTTAACTATCACAAGAAGGAGTGAACTATCATGTAATATATCACAAGAAAGAGTAAATTATCATGTAAGTTATCACAAGAAGGAATGAATTACCATGAAAGATATCACAAGAAGGAGTGAATCACCATGTAAGATATCACAATAAAGAGGGATATTATCAATTAAGATATCACAAGAAGGAGTGAATTACCATGTAAGATATCACAAGAAGGAGTGAATTACCATGTGAACTATCACAAGAAGGAATGAACTATCATGTAAGATATCACAATAAGGAGTGAATTATCATGTAAGATATCACAAGGAGTGAATTACCATGTAATACATCACAAGGAGGAGTGAATAACCGTATACTATATCACAAGAAGGAGTGAATTACCATATAAACTATTACAAGAAAGAGTAAATTATCATGTATATTTTCACAAGTAGAAGTGAACAACCAAGTAAAATATCGAGTGGAGGGATTTTTAACGTTAACTATCACAAGAATGAGTGAATTACCATGTAAACTATCACAAGAAAGAATGAATTACCATGTAAACTATCACAAGAAGGAGTGAATTACCATATAAACTACCACAAGAAAGAATGAATTACCATGTAAACTATTACAAGAATGAGTGAATTACCATGTAAACGATCACAAGAATGAGTGAATTACCATATTATATTTTATCGGAAGGAGTGAATTACCATGTAAACTATCACAAGAAGGAAAAATCGCAAGAAGGAATTAACTTACATGTAAAAATCACAAAAATGAATGAACTGCCACACAAATACCACACGAATACTTCAATACTCCTTATAGCCAGATTCAATTTAAAGTCGAATCTGCTTCTTTTTTTGTTCCTTTAGTTGCATCCGGTGCCCCAAGGGATACATTTACCATGTTGTTGTATATGTTACAAGGGACTGCAGCGTGGTCAAGTGGTAGAGAGTCTGCATCGCATACGGAAGGCCGTGGGTCCGATCTATGACCGGGTCATACCAAAGACTTGAAAAATGGTACTAGAAGTTTTCACTTGGCGCTCAGCGTTAAGACGATAGTTTAAGGTCTGGTCAATCTTGTGTCAGTATAACTTGAGTTGGTGGAATATATACCACGTTTCTGCGGCATAGTACTCCAATGTGGCAGCGCTTATATTACCGTCTCAAGTAGACATCGTCGTGATATCAATGAAATATTGTTGAAAGCGACGCGTATTACCATACAACAACAACAATAACAACAACAAAAACAACAGCAACAACAACACAAACATATAAAAGGAGCCGACTTAATCATAAACTTAAACTTCATTTTAATTTGAAGAAATGAAATAATTACCGAATACAATTATTTATATGATACTTTTCTTATTTTTCACCATCTTTTCTTTTTAAATAAGAAATAAAAATAAGTATTATGATTTCAACACGAAATATTCCCCCATCCTGAGTGATTTTACTTTTATGCGTAAAATTTAAACGCATATGGTGTGTTGGTAAAATGTTTAATTACAAGTCAATGTATTTTATAATTGTTAAAACGATTTTGTAAAAAAATCTGTGTTTTTTTCGTTTTCGATTCACTGTAATTCCGACAACATTTTTAAGAGCTAAGGTAGCGGTTGTCCGTAGCCGAGTGGTCTCAGGCGTTATCTCAACATCACTTACCTCTCACCGCTAAAGTCGTAGGTTCGAGTGAGAACGTTTGCCAGTTATTTGCGGAAGGACGGTGTTTTTACTCATCCTGAGATCTTCCTCCACTAGTAAAACTTGATATGCCATATATAACCTGAAATGTTCATCCCGAGGTCTTCCTCCACCAGTAAACTTGATATGCCATATATAACCTGAAATGTGTTGAAAATAATGTTAAACCCCATTAAAAAAAAGAGCTACGGTGCCGCCCGATATTTTAGTTTTTGTAATTTAAACTGATAGCTGAATACCATAAATAGGACTTATAAACGAAGAAGAAAATAACAGAAGCGATAAAGTAGAAAAAAGAAGAACATAAGGGAGAGGATGAAAATGAAAATGCACTTACGACTGAAAAACGGTATAGGGGACATATCCCTATCATGTCTGGCTACTTGTGGCATGATCTATTTCTGAATATGTCACTAGTTTACACTGTCATTTAAGGTAAATTATATCCGAGCATGTCTTGGTTCAATTAAAAACCAGTTACCAACTGCATTGAATATGGTTATGTAAAATGATATGCAACGCACACTATAAAATCCAAGTATGAATAATTAAATGAAATACAACCCGAACTAAATCGAAACTTTCATAAATTATACCATCTTAACAAATGTCAGCTAATTTCGATTTCTAGATCTGCTCTATATTGTTATTTTAAAATTTTAAATGGCCTTTGAAAACTACAAAAATCTCTGCCAGTTTATTCAAACACTATTATTAATTCAAGGCTATGTATAATGTTATTCTTTATATCTTTCTATAGGTACTGGTTTGCATAAAAGATTTATTTTTTCAAGTATTATTTCATGTCGATGGCACTGTTTTGGCATAAGGTCTTGTTGTGATCAATATTGATATAAAATACAGCGGTATTTAATCATTTACTGGCTGTTAAAAGTCCGGGTTGATGTTTGTGGATATTTTGTATTGTAAAGCTGAGAATAGAATTGTTAACAAATAATATGTGAAAAAATATCTTTTCCATTCGGAACATACATGTTGATCAGCCTACCGTGAGCTAACATTTACACATTTCAGTGCGTGAGTGCGTGCGTGCGTGCGTGCGTGCGTGCGTGCGTGCGTGCGTGCGTGCGTGCGTGTCCGTGTGTAACTGCAGAAGAAGAAGAAGAAGAAGAAGAAGAAGAAGAATAAGAAGAAGAAAAAAGAGAAGGAGAAGAAAAAAGATAAAGAAGTAGAAATAGCAGAAATAGAAGAAAGTAAAAATGATAACGATTGTGATGATATTGATGATTATGATGATGATGATGGTTATGATAGCTGCTGCTGCTGCTGCTGCTGCTGCTGCTACTGCTAATGATGATGATAATGATGATGATTAAGGTGTAAATGTTGTTTTAAAAAGCGAGTAATCTAGATAATTTGGAGATGGAATACTAAACCTAAACTTATCCTGAAATAACTCAACTTGTTCGAAATGTGTACCGTTACTTGATAACCAAAAACCCTAATAAAACATTTCTTGTTTGAAAGGCAATGTTGCAGCTCAAAACAATTGTTCCGATCATATTTAAGAACGTTGTTGTCGAATCTATAATTGAATCAGAGTAGGTCTCGAAAATATTAATATGTGTTTCTTTTTTTTCCCCCATTTTATCGAACTTCTAAATATGCCACACACAACGTGTTACGGTATTGAATATTATATGCCACGTGAACATACTTTACACTTTTATTGCACACAACCATTGTTTTCCATAATTTCTCATCATATTCACATTGCTGTTTATTTTTATTATTAATAGCTTAACAGTTTTAATACTTTTATGTCGGTTCATTTCAGTTTCATTTCTTCTGACATTATTAATGCGAGGGTCAGTATGGCAATAATAGCACGACATCTCGCCAATTGAATCAGGGGTAAGTGACCGATGGTCGAAAGTGAGACGCAATGTCGTATATCAATCATCACGGACACTGTGGCCGGGCGAGGATACGAGCTTGCATTTGATGCAATGCAGCTTCAATATGCTATTGATTTATCATGTTCTTGTATTTTACAGCAACAATCCTGCTTGGCTTGTCGAGTTCGAACCCCACCCTTTCCGACACAGTTTCTTTGATGATTGGACATGGACTTTCTCCTACGGTGATGAATCTCCCGTCTCCGAATATGTGGGAAGTAGTCAGTGACTTGCAGAGATAAGGTGTGTCTAGTACTGGTTTACTGCTTAGCGGATCCCAGGAACATTGATTAGACGCACTGACTGCCGTTATAGAACTGGAAAAAGACGCAGAGCCCTATACAAACAAAAATCTTAATCATCGTTGTGCATATGTAACAATATATTCCTTTTAAACCCACACAGTTTATAACGGCTTTGAAGTAAACCCAATCAACATCATATATGTTGGGTAACCTGTCACCGGTCTTCCGTGGATGGGAGGTTTCCTTATAAGAGTGGGTGAGATTGTATCACAGAAAGAGATCATATAACCGTGTAGGGTGAATGGAATACATAAAGCAAACGTTTATCTTAATGGTTTCATTTGTCTGTCATCTACATGCAGTTTCTGTTTGTCTATATAGCTGAATATACCATAGCGAGGAAATATATCAACCGCTGGTATAATATGATACACCCAGGAGATATGATGTTATAGTTTTTGTTGCGTGATGTTTAGCGACGCTTTTAACTTATACCGCGACTGTGTCAACTTGGGACAGTATTCTATGCGTTGCCACACCGGAGTATCATGCCGCAGACACATGTTATGATACCCCACCCACCCAGTTACACTATACTGACACCGACCGACCAGTGCTCTAAATACTGAACACCAAGCGAGGAAGCTTCTAGTACCATTTTTTTCAAGGCTTTGGTATGACCCGGCCGGGGATCGAACCAACGACCTTCTGTGTCCAAGGTGGACGCTCTATCCATAGACCATCGCTGCGGTGCCAAGAGATATTAAAACGCAACGCAGGAAGAGATATGACAAAAACGCCACATATTAAGCACGAGTGTATCTATCCAATTGTCTGTTGATGTTGTACGGTGTTAACCTGTGATGTTACTGAATAATTTGGTACATCCTGTATTGAGGTCACATTTTTCATTTCCAAGTAAGTCTCCCGATAAGCACTGTGTTGCGTTTTCATATTTCTTCCGGTGTTGCATGTTTATATTTTTTAAGTGTAGAACGAATATTCTTAATAGTTTAATACTAACTTTGATGAAGTGTTGTTGAAACCCAGCCAAGGAAATAAAGACATATAATAACTCGTTACAGCATGGAATGAATTCAACTGTGTGTTTTTTTCACACAAAAAATCCGAATGGTACGGAAACTAATATTTAAATTTGTATTTTACCATACGTTACACTTTTAGTCGTTCAGATGTACGCACATGCGAACACAAATACGCTACGAAATAATACTGTTAATATCCTATAATATTTAATTCCTGTAGACATGTTTACATGTACACTAACACAAATGCATATACGAAAAGCACGGGTGTCACCGATTTTCTATAACAAATAACGAGTAAAGCATGTATTATCAAAACAGTGGATATTATGTATTAAGAACCTGCATGCGCGCACTTAAATACTTAATAATTTAATTTCTGTATAAGAGAAACTTACATACCTCATACAAACGGAATCTTATCCGCCATTATCCATATTTTTTTTGAATTGATAGCCAAACTTAATATACTTAAAACACACACACATATATCTCTATCTATATAAAGAATATATAATATCTATATCTACCTTTTTTCATCTCCGGTTGCCCTCTATTATCATCCAAATCAACGAGTTTCAAATTGACTTCATTGTAAAAATCACCTGATAACACGTGGTAACAAGCAGTCGCGTATAATTTTATATTTTGTCATATTTGTTTCAATGTAACCTCATTGGTGGGGTCACTACAGGGGTCACCAGAATTCAATAGACAATCGTTCACAAGCTAATTTAAAAATTATCTAAAACATACCGTCTTATCATAGATTTTGATGGTTGCGTCTTTAAACATTTAAATGTAAAATTTTAATGTTCTATTTTTCTCTCCCCCAATTTGCAATTCATTGCGGTATTTTGACTTTTAAAGTATATATATATCCGTTGGTTGATTTAATTTCATATAATCAGTGTTTTACTATTAAACCCAGGCGATAAAGATATTTTTCAATAGACGTGTCCTGTGTGTAGTGTCTATTTTTCGTAATTCAATACTTTGTTTTTGTAACATATACAAATAAGGTTCACTCGTAGTTGCCCGTTTATTGTTAAATGCTATACCGCGTATCTGATCTAAATTCTATAACGAATAAAAAAGACTTTAGTTATTATGTCAATACCAAATTTAAAGACCGCGTTCATTAATCAATTAAGAGAATATTTGCTAGCAATAATTAGTATCAAGTTAATTAATTTTTGGATATTATGTATCTGATAAATGTTGTTACTATAGTGGTATAAGTGTACGTGATAGCAGAAGTAAAAGTAGTAGCAGCAGTAATAATAGTAGTAGTAGTGGTAGTAGCAGCAGTTATAGTAGTAGTGGTGGTAATGGTAGTAGCAGTAGTTGTAAAAGTAGTAGAAGAAGTAGTATTTGTAGTAGCAGCAGCAGTACTAGTAGTAGTAGTGGTGGTGGTGGTAGTAGCAGTAGTTGTAGTGGAAGAAATAATAGTTGTAGTAGTAGCAGCAGTAACAGTAGTAGTGGTGGTGGTGGTAGTAGCAGTAGTTGTAGTGGAAGAAATAATAGTTGTAGTAGTAGTAGTAGCAGCAGCAGTAGTAACAGTAGTAGTGGTAGTGGTAGCAGTAGTACATGTAGAAGTAGTAGTAGTAGCAGCAGCAGCAGTAGTAGTAGTAGCAGCAGCAGTAATCGTAGTAGCGGTGGTGGTAGTAGCCGTAGTAGTAGTAGCAGTAGTATTAGTAGCAGCAGCAGTTATAGTAGTGGTGTTGGTGGTGGTAGTAGTAGTAGTAGTTGTAATAGTATTAGTAGTAGAAGTAGTAGTAGTAGTAGTAGTAGTAGTAGTAGTAGTAGTAGTAGTAGTAAAGTAGTAGTAGTAGTAGTAGTAGTAGTAGTAGTAGTAGTAGTAGTAGTAGTAGTAGTAGTAGTGGAAGTGGTAGTGGTAGTGGTAGTGGTAGTGGTAGTGGTAGTAGTAGTAGTAGTAGTAGGAGTAGTAGTAGTAGTAGTAGTAGTAGTAGTAGTAGTAGTAGTAGTAAAGTAGTAGTAGTAGTAGTAGTAGTAGTAGTAGTAGTAGTAGTAGTAAGTAGTAGTAGTAGTAGTAGTAGTAGTAGTAGTAGTAGTAGTAGTAGTAGTAGTAGTGGTAGTAGTAGTAGTAGTAGTAGTAGTAGTAGTAGTAGTAGTAGTAGTAGTAGAAATAGTAGTAGTAGTAGTAGTAGTAGTAGTAGTAGTAGTAGTAGTAGCAGTAGTAGTAGTAGTAGTAGAAGTAGTTTCCTATCAGTATTTATCTAATACAATATAAATAAAGCATTTAAAATCAGCATTTACAAAGGAAAATTCAATAGTAACAAAGGTAAATTGTACGTAATTCAACAGTAACAATGTACGTAATTTAGCAGTAACAAGTGGAAACTGTACGTATTTCAGCAGTAACAAATGGAAACTGTACGTAATTCAGCAGTAACAAATGGAAACTGTACGTAATTCAGCAGTAACAAATGGAAATTGTATGTAATTCAGGAGTCACAAATGGAATTTGTACGTTATTCAGCAGTAACAAAGTTAAATTGTGCGTAATTCAGCAGTAACAAAGTTAAATTGTACGTTATTCAGCAGTAACAAAGTTAAATTGTACGTAATTCAGCAGTAACAAAGGATAATTGTACGTAATTCAGCAGTAACAAATGGAAACTGTACGTAATTCAGCAGTAACAAATGGAAACTGTACGTAATTCAGCGTACGTAATTCAGCAGTAACAAATGGAAACTGTACGTAATTCAGCAGTAACAAATGGAAAATATACTTAATTCAGCAATAACAAATGGAAAATATACGTAATTCAGCAGTAACAAAGGTAAATTACATGTAGTTCAGCAGTAACGAAGGAAAATTGTAATTACATGTTTTATCATTATTAGATAAAATGACAATTTAGGACACTTATGGCGAGGAATTATATCTAAACGTTAAATTTAATTGACCTGGCGCGAGAACGACTAGCTCCGCTCACTGGTCACTTGGCATTGCAAGTAAATTCAATGTAGTTTTTTCTCAGACATAGTTTGATTGTCTAAGGAAAATGGCGCGGTAACAACAAACATGGATCGCTGCTTGGATTATCGACTTGTTTGATTGACAGCCCGTGCCAGGCCAATTAATGGTGTTGATTCTTATAAAATAGAAATATTAACAATTGTGTTTTATCGTTTTTGGAGTTAATAAAATGATGTTGCACAATTATTGTTTAGTATATTTGTATTAATAAAATTACTATTGTACTGTTAAGCCGTACAGTAAAAAGGCTGATTTATTATATTTTGAATGTAAGCAAGCGAAGCTATTATATACCCATTCCTTTCTAAATGTTTGAAGCTTTTCCTTAAATAAAAATAAATTTAGTAAAAGTAATGAAGCTTTTTATCATTATATTTTCTAATTTAATGAGAAGCTGCCAACCGCATCAAAATTAATGCCGATGCGGTGACTCTGTGTAGTAATTGTGAGTTTAATTCAACTAATTGTTCTTTTGTAGAACACCGTGTATCAATTACTGGGACTTACAGTGTAAAAAGTGTAACGAAAAATAAAGCCTTTGCAGGCGATCACTTTCTTAATGAATATTGTATTGAATCTTCTATGTGATTTCAGTTATAAATTATATATAGGGAGAATCATACGTCTAGCAAAACACCTTTCAGGAGCACCGGATCCGCTGTGTATACATAAATGATAGAAATCTTCGCACTCAGTGTAAACTAAAACATATCCATTTAAAGCAAGGCTAAAGAATTGGTACAGTTCACCTCTGTATGGGCTCAAAATGAGATACAACTCTGCGGATAATTCTGCGCATATTATGTCATATAATATGTGTTAAAGATCAAACAACTATGCTCAGACATACCCAATCGTTTGGTGTACAAGCTGGGAACCACACGTATTGAACGATACCATAAGTTGACATGACTTTTGGAATATTTTCATTTATGGATTACAAAACTGTTCGTTATTGGGTAATAACAAGCATATTCCAGAGAGTTACTCTTCATTATTGGTTATTAATATGGTATATTCTAGAGAGTTACTATTCATTTTTGGCTAATAACAGGCATATTCGGGAGAGTTACTGTTCATTATTGGCTAACAACAGGCACATTTCGGAAAGTTACCGTTCATTATTGGCTAATAACAGGCATATTCCGGAGAGTTACTCTTCATTATTGGCTAAAAACATACACATTTCGGAAAGTTACTGTTCATAATCGACTAATAAGAAACAAATTCCGGAGTGTTACTGTTCATTTTTGTCCTGCCGCGACGGAGAGGCGAGATTAAGGTGTTGCTTTTCCGTCGACGACGGCGGCGGCGGCGGCGGCAGCGGCGGCGTCAGACATTTATATTTAGCTCCAAAGTTAAGTTTTCGTTTTTACACTCATACTTGGATCATAGTTACAACTAACACCCTCCATCACATTATATACTGCAGATGCTGAGTGTGACCTACATTTCATGGTCCATTGATATTGTTTGATGCTGAATTTTGCATTTACATCCAATGTTAAGTTTTCGTTTTTACACTATTTCTCAACAAGTACAAGTGCTAGTACACTCATACTTGGATCAACGTTACAACGAACACCCTGCATCATATTATATACTGCAGATGCTGAGTGTGACCTACATTTCATGGTCCATTGACATTGTTTGATGCTGAATTTTGCATTTACCTCCAACGTTAAGTTTTCTTTTTTACACTATTTCTCAACAAGTACAAGTGCTAGTACACTCATACTTGGATCATAGTTACAACTAACACCCTGCATCACATTATATGCTGCAAATGTTGAGTGTGACCTACATTTCATGGTCCATTGATATTGTTTGATGCTGAATTTTGCATTTACCTCCAACATTAAGTTTTCTTTTTTACACTATTTCTCAACAAGTACAAGTGCTAGGACACTCATACTTGGATCAACGTTACAACTAACACCCTGCATCACATTATATACTGCAGATGCTGAGTGTGACTTACATTTCATGGTCCATTGACATTGTTTGATGCTGAATTTTGCATTTACCTCTAACGTAAAGTTTTTCTTTTTTACACTATTTCTCAACAAGTACAAGTGCTAGGACACTCATACTTGGATCATAGTTACAACTAACACCCTGCATCACATTATATGCTGCAAATGTTGAGTGTGACCTACATTTCATGGTCCATTGACATTGTTTGATGCTGAATTTTGCATTTACCTCCAACATTAAGTTTTCTTTTTTACACTATTTCTCAACAAGTACAAGTGCTAGGACACTCATACTTGGATCAACGTTACAACTAACACCCTGCATCACATTATATACTGCAGATGCTGAGTGTGACTTACATTTCATGGTCCATTGACATTGTTTGATGCTGAATTTTGCATTTACCTCTAACGTAAAGTTTTCTTTTTTACACTATTTCTCAACAAGTACAAGTGCTAGGACACTCATACTTGGATCAACGTTACAACTAACACCCTGCATCATATTATATACTGCAGATGCTGAGTGTGACTTACATTTCATGGTCCATTGACATTGTTTGATGCTGAATTTTGCATTTACCTCCAACATTAAGTTTTCTTTTTTACATTATTTCTCAACAAGTACAAGTGCTAGGACACTCATACTTGGATCAACGTTACAACTAACACCCTGCATCACATTATAAACTGCAGATGCTGAGTGTGACCTACATTTCATGGTCCATTGACATTGTTTGATGCTGAATTTTGCATTTACCTCCAACGTAAAGTTTTCTTTTTTACATTATTTCTCAACAAGTACAAGTGCTAGGACACTCATACTTGGATCAACGTTACAACTAACACCCTGCATCACATTATAAACTGCAGATGCTGAGTGTGACCTACATTTCATGGTCCATTGACATTGTTTGATGCTGAATTTTGCATTTACCTCCAACGTAAAGTTTTCTTTTTTACACTATTTCTCAACAAGTACAAGTGCTAGGACACTCATACTTGGATCATAGTTACAACTAACACCCTGCATCACATTATATACTGCAGATGCTAAGTGTGACCTACATTTCATGGTCTATTGACATTGTTTGATGCTGAATTTTGCATTTACCTCCAACGTTAAGTTTTTATTTTTACACTATTTCTCAACAAGTACAAGTGCTAGTACACTCATACTTGGATCAACGTTACAACTAACACCCTGCATCACATTATATACAACAGATGCTGAGTGTGACCTACATTTCATGGTCCATTGATATTGTTTGATGCTGAATTTTGCATTTACCTCTAATGTTAAGTTTTCGTTTTTACTCACACTATTTCTCAACAAGTACAAGTGCTAGTACACTCATACTTGGATCAACGTTACAACTAACACCCTGCATCACATTATATACTACAGATGCTGAGTGTGACCTACATTTCATGGTCCATTGATATTGTTTGATGCTGAATTTTGCATTTACCTCTAATGTTAAGTTTTCATTTTTACACTATTTCTCAACAAGTACCAGTGCTAGGACACTCATACTTGGATCAACGTTACAACTAACACCCTGCATCACATTATATACTGCAGATGCTGAGTGTGACCTACATTTCATGGTCCATTGACATTGTTTGATGCTGAATTTTGCATTTACCTCTAACGTAAAGTTTTCTTTTTTACACTATTTCTCAACAAGTACAAGTGCTAGGACACTCATACTTGGATCATAGTTACAACTAACACCCTACATAATGCAGATGCTGAGTACTTTTTATTTTTAATTTATCTAAAAAAAAATAAAAATCTTTTTTTATTTTTTTATTTTTTTTTATTTTTGACTTACAACATGCACATTGCTGAAAGTTAATCTTCCTTATTGATTATTAACATGTATATTCCGGAGCGTTACTGTTCATAATTAGCTGATAACAGGCATATTACGGAGAGTAACTGTTCATAATTAGCTGATAACAGGCATATTCTGGAGAGTTACTGTTCATAATTAGCTGATAACAGGCATATTCTGGAGAGTAACTGTTCATAATTAGCTGATAACAGGCATATTCCGGAGAGTGACTGTTCATAATAAGCTGATAACAGGCATATTCTGGAGAGTTACTGTTCATAATTAGCTCATAACAGGCATATTCCGGAGAGTTACTGTTCATAATTAGCTGATAACAGGCATATTCTGGAGAGTTACTGTTCATAATTAGCTGATAACAGGCATATTCCGGGGAGTTACTGTTCATAATAAGCTGATAACAGACATATTCTGGAGAGTTACTGTTCATAATTAGCTGATTACAGGCATATTCTGGAGAGTTACTGTTCATAATTAGCTGATAACAGACATATTCTGGAGAGTAACTGTTCATAATTAGCTGATAACAGGCATATTCTGGAGAGTTACTGTTCATTTTTGACTAATAACAGGCAAATTCCGAAGAGTTACTATTCATTAATGGCTAAAAACATGTACATTCCGGAGAGTTTCTATTCATTATTGACTAATAACAGGCATATTCTAAAGAGTTATTGTTCATTTTTGGCTAACAACATGTACATTCCGGAGAGTTACTGTTCAATATTGATTAATATCATGCATATTCCGGAGAGCTATTATTCATTTTTCGCTTATAACAGGCATATTCCGGAGAGTTACTGTTCATTATTGGGTGATAACAGGCATACTTCGGAGAGTTACTGTTCATTATTGATTGATAGAAGACATATTCAGGAGAGCTATTTTTCATTATTGGCTAATAACAGGCATATTCCGGAGAGCTATTGTTCATTATTGGCTAATAGCAAAAATATTCCGGAGAGTAACTGTTCATTATTGATTATTAACAGGTATATTCCGGAGAATAACTGTTCATTATTTGCTAACAACAGGCACATTTCGGAGAGTTCCAGTTCGTCATTGAATAAAAACAAGCATATTCCGGAGAGTTATTGCTCATTATTGGCTAATCACAGGCATACTCCGGATAGTTATTGTTCATTATTGACTTATAACAGACATATTCTGGAGGGTTACTGTTCATTATTGGCTAATAACATGCATATTCTGGAGAGTTACTGTTTATCATAGACTAATAACAGACATATTCCAGAGTGTTACTATTCATTTTTTGATTATTAACAGGCATATTCCGGAGAGTTACTGTTCATTATCAGCTAACAACAGGCACATTTCGGAGAGTTACTGTTCATTATTGGCTTATAACTGGCATAATATTTTGGAGAGTTACTGTTCATTATTGATTATTAACAGGCATATTTCGGAGAGTTATTGTTCATTATTGACTAATAATAGTCATAATATTCCTAAGAGTTACTGTTCATAATTGGCTAACAACAGGCACATTCCGAAGAGTAAATGTTCATTATTGACTTATAACAGGCACATTCCGTAGAGTTACCGTTCATTGTTGACTAATAACAGGCTTATTCCGGAGAGTTACTGTTGATTATTGGCTGATAAAAGGCATATTCCAGAGAGTTACTCTTCATAACTGACTAATAACAGGCATATTCCGGAGAGTTACTGTTCATTATTGGCTAATAACAGGCATATTCCGGAGAGTTACTCTTCATAACTGACTAATAACAGGCATATTCTGGAGAGTTACTGTTCAGCATTGACTAATTACAGGCACATTCCGGAGAGTAACTGTTCATTAATGGCTAACAACAAGTACATTCCGGAGAATAATTGTTCATTATTGGCTAATGACAGGCATATTCTTGAGAGTTACTGTTCATTTTTGGCTAACAACATGTACATTCCGGAGAGTTACTGTTCATTATTTTCTAATAAGAGGCATATTGTTCAGGAGAGTAACTGTTCATTATTGATTAATAGCAGGCATATTAAGGAGAGTTACTGTTCATTATTGGGTAATAACAGACATATTCCGAAGAGTTACTCTTCATTATTCGGTAATTACAGGCATACTCCGGAGAGTTACTGTTCATTATTTGATTATATTCCGGAGAGTTACTGTTCATTATTGGCTGAAACAGGAAAATTCCAAAGTTCAACAATTTTATAGAATACTTTAAATATTATGAAACTTTGGAAAAAATAACGGTGAGTTACAAAAATGAAAATTAATGAAATTAATTGCAATTATTCTCATGAAAATCCAACTGAACTTGAATTCAAATTGACAGTGTAAAACACCTAAATCTCTTTTCATGACTGCAACTGTCTCTTTTCCTTCTTCTATCCACTTCTTTTTCCATTTTCCTTTTTCTTTCCCCGTCTTTTCTTATGATAACTTTATTTGATAAAATACATTCATATAAGAAAGTTAACTGTATGTATTATATCAAATATGTTTGCAAAATGTATGTATAATGAAATAATACAAAAAAAGAATAATAATAATACATGTCTAGGTTGTGACCCTTGAAATATTAAATTGTAATTCAAAACAAAACACTTCAGCCTGTTATTAAAAGCTATTCACCGTAGTAAATAATATATAAACCGATTCAGCTATTTTGAAACTACGTCATTCTGTTTCTAGATGGGACTTTCCGTATAAGGGGTGTTTGTAGTATGATAGCAGATTTATCTGTTACATAAACTATAAATAGACTAGATATCAATATTAAGTGTGTTGTACTACTGTCTGTTCCGATAGCGTAGTGGTAACGGTTTTAACTGTCAACCCAAATGTCGGGAGTTCGAGACGTGCCTATGTTGAATTTATATTTGCCATAAAAGTATCAGAGTGCCTTGATATATAATATTAACTGTGTTTTACTATTGTCCGTTAAAACAACTACAAAATTAATAGAATGTTACGATTTTTTGTTAAAATCAACGTTCGCGGAGAAAATTTACTTACAATGTGTTATTCATATGCACACGTACATATTTCGTCAGCTGTAATCCGCAGCAGCAAGTCGGCATCGGCATCGGAGGCTCCTCGGAAGCCACAATCAGACAGAATTGTTTTAGTTGATTTTGACTCGGTGTGGTGAGACGCTACGCTATAAGTCTCGCACAACAATTAATTTTGTACTGTTCTACATATAGAGACACGTTTTTTTCACAATTTCGATGGTTTTACCAAACAGTTCCCAATGTCATCCAAACTTGGCAGAAATAATAAAAATGTTCCCATATGCACAAATGACATTTTATGTATTTCAACAAAAAAAAAATGCCAAGCTCTAATTTCTTTTGCGTAAAAGCCTTAATACCGTCATGTAATAATGTAAGGGGGGTAATTCTTAAGTGATAGCTGTATACAGACAATGTATATATAGAAGAGGCTGCTACCAACACTAACCAAATTAAAAAACACATTGAAAACAGTACACTGGGATACTTTTATGGAAAATAAATTAAAAACAAAATTCAACATAAATAAGGTTCGAACTCGCGACATTTGGGTTGACAGTTAAAACCGTTACCACTACGCTATCGGAACAGACAGTAGTACAACACACTTAATATTGATATCTAGTTTATTTTATAGTTTATGTACTAGATAAATCTGCTATCATACTACAAACACCCCTAATACGGAAGGTTCCATCTAAAAATAGAATGACGTAATTCACAATAGCTGAATCGGTTTATACTTCCTAAGGTCGAGGGAAAGATAACAAAACCAACAAATAAACAAAATATGTCCTCAGTGGTATATTTACTTATCTGTGTTCGGGATTTATCCCTGGATTTACATACAACACCACAAGTAATATTTAACTAAATAATACAGCCAAAAATGTAGGTAGGTCATTCACATTCAAATATTCACCCAGTTTGTAATTATAATTGCATGAATTATTTGTTATATATCGCTGGGCGAAAATATCAAGGCGCATTTTAAAACCGTTTAGTGAATAACGTTATGTTTCAAGTACATTGATAAATCAGTGAAATAATGCATGGCTCTATCAACTATGGCTATAAATCATAATGCGTGGCTCTATCAACTATGGCTATAAATCAGTGAAATAATGCATGGCTCTATCAACTATAATTATAAATCATAATGCATGGCTCTATCAACTATGGCTATTAATCATAATACATGGCTCTATCAACTATGGCTACAAATCAGTGAAATGGTGATGGCTCGATCAACTATGGCTTTAAATCAGTGAAATAATGCATGGCTTGATCAACTATGGCTATTAATCATAATGCATGGCTCTATCAACTATGGCTATAAATAATAATGCATGGCTCTATCAACTATGGCTATAAATCAGTGAAATAATGCATGGCTCGATCAACTATGGCTATAAATCATAATGCATGGCTCTATCAACTATGGCTATATATCAGTGAAATAATGCATGGCTCGATCAACTATGGCTATAAATCATAATACATGGCTCTATCAATTATGGCTATAAATCAGTGAAATAATGCATGGCTCGATCAACTATGGCCATTAATCATAATGCATGGCTCGATCAACTTTGGCTATAAATCACTATGCATGGCTCTATCAACTATGGCTATACATCAGTGAATTAATGCATGGCTCGATCAACTATGGCTATAAATCATAATGCATGGCTCGATCAACTATGGTTATAAATCAGTGAAATAATGCATGGCTCGATCAACTATGGTTATAAATCAGTGAAATAATGCATGGCTCTATCAACTATGGCTATAAATCAGTGAAATAATGCATGGCTCGATCAACTATGGTTATAAATCAGTGAAATAATGCATGGCTTATCAACTATGGCTATACATCAGTGAAATAATGCATGGCTCGATCAACTATGGCTATAAATCATAATGCATGGCTCGATCAACTATGGCTATAAATCAGTGAAATAGTGCATGACTCGATCAACTATGGCTATAAATCATAATGCATGGCTCGATCAACTATGGCTATAAATCAGTGAAATAATGCATGGCTCGATCAACTATGGCTATAAATCATAATGCATGGCTCGATCAACTATGGCTATAAATCAGTGAAATAATGCATGACTCGATCAACTATGGCTATAAATCAGTGAAATAATGCATCTCTCGATCAACTATGGCTATAAATCATAATGCATGGCTTGATCAACTATGGCTATAAATCAGTGAAACAATGCATGGCTCTATCAACTATGGCTATTAACCATAATGCATGGCTCGATCAACTATGGCTATAAATCAGTGAAACAGTGCATGACTTGATCAGCTATGGCTAGAAAATGCTTCAGATATCAAGCACAAATATATTTTTGCTCAAATGGATGAAAAAATAATAATAATTTTCCGTTTTCCGTTTGAATGAAACTCTGATTATAACACCATCTCACACATTCCATTAACTTGCTCATAAGGATTATTAATGAACAAATCTGGCAAACGCTTATTAAGAAAATAACATTGAAAATGTAAACTTGCGATGTTAATCAAACCGGTCATCGAAACTTCCAACGCTCTTAATAGGACAACATATTGTGTTCAATACCTAAATACAATGTAAGCATCTCTATAACGTGTTTTTATAATTCCTTGATCTTCACATACAAAATAATATTGTATACTCATAATTATTATTAACGAGAATGGGAATGTGTATAGTTTTAGATCATATAGATTTAAGTCGTTTAAGTTCAATACACTTCATAGTATCTTCTTGGGTCGTCTTGTGTCTTCTCGAGTCTTCTTGAGTGTAGAGGAACAATTAAACCCTAGTCCCCGTCGGAGTCAAAGTTTGTTATACTCCTGTCCGGTGGTTAATAGATGGATAAAGTGTCGAATCTACGACGACGCCAGAATTTATCTAGTTCTGTTTTAAAACGGATTACCGATTCTGCAATGACTACATGTTCTGGTAACGAATTCCAGTTATTAATAACACGATGGGCGAAGGAATTTTGCGTTATCAACTCGTTGGCTCTTGATCTGGGTAGCTCTACGCTGGACATTTTCAACAATACGGTTAGTCAGTGTTGGATACCATAGTCTAAGCGAAGCCTAACCAGTGCTTTATATAATGTTGTCCATATAAGTCCTAAAATACTATATGAACTTATGTTTCCAGTCCTTTTTACGTTCCAATATTTATCATAAAAATATATTATTTAATCCGTGCAATCTACTACACAACATCATGATATAGCCTGACTAAAATTGTAATTAATCGTCATTTTTAACCAACCTCTATGCATGTCTGCATAATTGATAGATTCAATAAAATAGATTCTTCTAATTCGTTCCTTTGATTGTAATCTATGACTCCAAGGGATCCTTTAGTCAGATAGTATTGGCTATCACTTTATCAGTATCACGTGTTACTATTACAGTAGAACTTCTTTGGCTCGAACAATGATGGCTCGAACATCAGGTATAGCTCGAACTATTTATCTGGTCCCGGGTCGAATTCCTGTTCCGGTGTATATACATGTATGGTATGATGTTGAACAATACATGGCTCGAACAACAGTTACTCTTAACTCGAACTATTTTGTCCAGTCCCGTCAGGCTCGAGCCTTCGAAGTTCTACTGTATTTCTGATTCTTGAGAATTCTTTTCAACACACAGGTTGATCGAGAATAGAACACGTTTTAAGGGAGTCCTCCGTGACCGAGTAGTCTAGGGCTCCGTCTCAAGATCACTTGCATCTAACCGCTAGTGTCGTAGGTTCGAGTCCCGTTCGCTCCAAAAACTTAAATGCGTAAGTTTGTCAGTTAATTGTGGAAGGACGACAGTTCTACTCAAATTTATTCTAAGATCTTCCATCATCAATAAAACTGGATATGCCATACATAAACTGAAATGTGTTGAAAATGGCATTTATATAAACACCATTAAAGAAAACAATACGTTTTAAGCCGGTGCTAGTTGACGTGAGAGGTGTCGTATATTACATAACACTTCAAAAGACTATATTAAGTTACTGTTTCTTCCGGTTGTGTTCTGGGCTTCGAGTCGACCTGATTACCTATACTTTGACCTTGTGAATAAAACTTAAAATGTTGAACTTAAGTTTTGTTTAGTTTTTGCAATAGTTACATACATTATTCTAGAATGCGGATAAAGCGGTTTAAAAAAACAAACGCAAATACGATATGTACTACATCAAGGTTTGTCATAAGATATCTGCCTTTGTAATCCATATACATTAATGGCAACTACTACAGTTCGCAGATGCACGCTTCAAAGACGAGATGACTAGATGGAAATCAAGCCGTTAGTTAACAGTCCGGGTAAGAACAGATTACTGGTACTGATAAAAAAAGAGCTGTGAAAATGCCTGTTATAAATCAATAATAAACAGTAGCTCTCCGGAATATTCCTGTTATTAGCCTTTAATGAACAATAACTCTCCGGAATATGCATGTTCTTAGCCAAAAATGAACAGTAACTCTCAGGAATATTCCTGTTATTATCCACTAATGAACAGTAACTCTCAGGAATATTCCTGTTATTAGCCAATAATGAACTGTTACACTCCGGAATATGCCTGTTATAAGCCAATAATGAGCTGTTACTCTCCAGAATATGTCTGTTATAAACAAATAATGAACAGTAACTCTCCGGAATATGCCTGTTATTAATCAATAATGAACAACAACTCTCCGGAATATGCCTGTTATTAGCCAATAAGGAATAATAGCTCTCCGGAATATTCCTGTTATTAATCAATAATGAACAGTTACTCTCCGGAATATGCCTATTATTAGCCAATAATGCACAATAGCTCTCCAGAATATTCCTTTTATTAGCCAATAATGAACAGTAACTCACCGGAATATTCCTATATTGCCCAATAATGAGCAATAACTCTCCGGTAAATGGCTGTTATTAATCAATAGTGAACAGGTACTCTCCGGAATATTCCTTTTATTACCCAATAATGAATAGTAACTCTCCAAAATATGCCTGTTGATAATCAGTAATGAACAGTAACTCTGCAGAATATTCCTGTTTTTAGCCAAAAATGAACAGTAGCTCTCCGGAATATGCCTGTTATTAGCCAATAATGAACAATGGCTCCTCCGGAATATGCCTGTTATTAATCAATAATGAACAGTAACTCTCCGGAGTATGCCTGTTATTAGCCAATAACGAACAATATCTCTCCAGAATATTCCAGTTATTAGCCAATAATGTACAATAGCTCTCCGGAATATGTCTGTTATTTATAAATAATGGACAATAGCACTCCGGAATATTCCTGTTATTAGCCAATAATGAACAGTACCTCTCCGGAATATGCCAGTTATTAGCCAAAAATGAACAATAGCTCTCCGGAATATTCCTGTAATTTGTCAATAATGTACAGTAACTCTCCGGAATGCGCATGTTGTTAGTCGATAATGAACAGCAACTCACTGAAATATTCCTGTTATTAGTAAATAATGAACAGTAACTCTCCGGAATATTCCTGTTATAAGCCAATAATGAACAATAGCTCTTTGGAATATTCCTGTTATTAATCAATAATGGACATTAGCTCTCTGGAATATTCCTGTTATTAGCCAATAATGAACAGTAACTCTCCGATATATTCCTGTTATAAGCCAATAATGATAGTAACTCTTCGGAATATGCCTGTTATTAGCCAATAATGCTCAGTATCTCTCCGGAATATTCCTGTTATTAGTCAATAATGCTCAGTAATTTTTCGGAGTGAGCATTTTGTTAGCCGAGAGTGAACAGCAACTTTCCGGAATTTTCTTGTTATTAGTCAATAATGAACAGTAACTCTCCGAAATATGCCTGTTATTAGCCAATAATGAACAAGAACTCTCTGGAATATTCCTGTTATTAGCCAATAATGACCAATAGCTCTCCGGAATATACCTGTTATTAATCAATAATTAACAATAGCTCTCAGGAATATTCCAATTATTAGCCAATAATGAACAGTTACTCACCTGAATATTCCTGTTATTAGCCACTAATGTACAGTAACTCTCCGGAATATTCATGTCATCATTCAATAATGAACAGTAACTCTTCGGAATGCGCATGTTGTTAGCCAAAAATTAACAGTAACTCTCCGAAAGATTCCTGTTATTAGCCAATAAAGGCCAGTTTCTCTCCGGAATATTACTGTTATTAGCCAATAATGAAAGTAACTCTCCGGAATTTTCCTGTTATTAGCCAATAATGAATAGTAACTCTTCGGAATGCGCATTTTGTTAGCCAATAATGAGCAGTAACTCTCCGGAATAATTATGTGATTAGCCAATAATGACCAGTAACTCTCCGGAATATTCCTGTTATTAGCCAATAATGCTCAGTAACTCTCTGGAATATTCCTGTTATTAGCCAATAATGCTCAGTAACTCTCTGGAATATTCCTGTTAATAGCTTATAATGATAGTAACTCTCTGGAATATTCCTGTCATCAGTCAATATTGAACAGTAACTCTTCGGAATGCGCATGTTGTTAGCCAATAATGAACAGTCATTCTCCGGAATATTCCTGTTATTAGCCAATAATGAACAGTAACTCTCCGGAATATTCCTGTTATTAGCCAATAATGACCAGTAACTCTCCGGAATATTCCTGTTGTTAGCCAATAATGCTCAGTAACTCTCTGGAATATTCCTGTTAATAGCCAATAATGATAGTAACTCTCCGGAATATTCCTGTTATTAGCCACTAATGAACAGTAACTCTCCGGAATACTCCTGTTATTAGCCACTAATGAACAGTAACTCTCCGGAATGTTCCTGTCATCAGTCAATAATGAACAGTAATTCTTCGGAATGCGCATGTTGTTAAACAATAATGAACAGTCACTCTTCGGAATATTCCTGTTATTAGCCAATTATGACCAGTAACTCTCCGAAATATTCCTGTTATTAGACAATTATACTCAGTAACTCTTCCGAATGTGCCTATTATTAGTCAATAATGAACAATAACCTTTCGGAATATGCCTGTTATTAGCCAATAGTGACTAGTAACTCTTCGGAATATGCCTGTTATTAGCCAATAATGCTCAGTAACTCTTCCGAATGTGCCTATTATTAGTCAATAATGAACAATAACCTTTCGGAATATGCCTGTTATTAGCCAATACTGAATAGTAATTCTCCGGAATATGCCTGTTATTAGCCAATAATGCTCAGTAACTCTTCGACATTTATTATCTAATAGGTCGATTCAAACATTATTTGAGACAAGATGTTAACTACAATCATGTTTTATTTTCGGACACATTACAACAGTATCTACTAAAGACGGTATTCTTGGACTTGCCACACTGAAATATTACGCGGCAGGCACATTGTATGAAAGCTTACCCGGTTATATGATACTGATATCAGACCGAGGATGCTTCAAGTACCACTAATTTTAAGTGTTGGGTAGGACCCAAGGACTTTCGCATGCGGACGCTCTACCACAAGACCACCGCTGTGTTTTATTTATGAACCAATTTGGAAAGTACGAAAACCTTTTACAGACATATATGGTTATATATCTACTCTTTTAGTTTGATACGAAACTATATACAAGTGCTTGTGCTAAATACAAACATAAAAAGTCAAATAATACAGTTTATTTACGATTCTAACACCTAACAGAAACAAATCTTGTGATTTCATTGGTTGGAGCTCTTATGATTTGCGATTCTATGTATTACAACGTTATTTGTATACAATGGCGAAAGCCACTGTAAACAATGTAAACAGTAATCTAAATAGATAACCAAAATCTGTTAAAGGTGTTAAAAGTAAAAACAATAACGTTAAAAGTAAAAAGGTGGTTAGAAGTAAAAACGATTGTTTCAGGTAAAAAACACTTGCGGTGTTAAAAGTAACACAAAACGTCGCTAAAAGTAAAATTTATATTTCGTTGCTAAAAATTAAAAAAAAGCGATATAAGTTAAAATGAAATAAAAATAATTTTGATATATATTTAAACATTTTATTGATATAAATAATTATATATCCCGTTTTTTCATTTATTTATATTTTATATCATTTTTAATATTATACTTACAGGATCAAATCTGCTAAACTTATTTAACCCAAAGTATTACTTAATGCATTTTTATAGACCTTTATTTCAACAAAAAAAATCCTGAACGATTTTTTTTTTTTAGAAATTCACTTTCTAGCTAAAGTAAGCAAATATTAGAAGAACCTGACTCCAATTGGGCTATTTCTCTTCTTTTAATATTTTTTGTGATGTTATGATGTGGCCACGACACTTAATTCCCTAAGATAATTGCGTTCGGTCCCCAAGCGTCATAATTATTAATTGTTCACCAATTTGTAATAGCAAATATCACAAATGACAACTTTCTTTTACGTTGACCAAATCAGTTTACCAATCGGATGCATTTTTCTGTATGGTTCAACCGGCTATTACGTATAACTAGCCATTACATAAACCGTATAATTGACCTCTTTATTATGTGTATTACATACACAACTATTCAGTTTATGTTTTGAGTCGTGATGTACAAATCTTTGAAATGTTTTATACGAGTTAATAGACTCATCGCTATATATACGAGCTCTTATATGTATCAGTAAGTAATTTCCCTTACACGTAATAGTTCCGGTCACTCACAGGCAAGAGTAACATACCCTTCCGCAAGTAACTGGCAGTGTTTCTCACAGAGGGTTTTTGGACCTTTACGGTGAGAGGTTAGTGATCTTGACGCGGTGCCTTCAACCACTCAGCCACGAAGGACCCACTGCGTATTTGAATAACAAAGGTGTATGTGTAATATGGGCACATATGCCCTATTTCTTAGGCAAAAGGGGATAATAACTTAATAAGCAATGCTTTCGTTCAGATCCCTTTTCACTTTGTATTTCGTATAAACAATGTTATAAACTTCATGAAATAAAATATGTTTCAACTAAATAGGACATTGTCCTCCTAAAGTAGGGCTATATCATTCCGCCACTGAAATCATGCATATGATGTCCTCATACAAAGTTAATAACCCAAAAAGTATGACATACATAGAACGAGCAGCGTGTTTATTTATGTTTTTTATATCTTTTTTTATTAAGTATTAACATATAGATCATAACGAAATGGTTAACTAGTTAACTCTATTTTAACAGCATTTAATCTCCAAAACTGTCAAAATTTGACCAACGCAGTCAACATCTCATTTTAAAAATAAATTATGATCAAATTTTCAAATTATACATAAATTTGATCAAATTAGGTACTTTCTTTTTCTTTTTTTTCTTTTAGGACACTGTTCTTTAGATCTTTTAAATTCGGCCGTTGATCCCTACAACCCTTAAAGTAATGGTCAATGTCCCCCATATCCCTAAAATAGTGGGGATTGTTCCTCAGATCTCCTACTCCCCAGGAGGGCCTCAATAATGTTTCCATTTATTATATCGACGTACACATGTATCGAATACGGTACAGGGGCGGATCCAAGCTTTTGAATGGATGTGTGTGGGGTTGGAGGTGGGGGGTGCACAAAATCTAAATTGACACAAATGTTTTCAGTGGATTTTGATAAAATATGGAAGTTTAGAGTGGTGGATGCGTACGCCACATTTTTTTAAAGAGAACTTATCAAGTTCTGTTTTAAAACGGATTACCGATTCTACAATGACTTCATGTTCTGGTAACGAATTCCAGTTATTAATAACACGATGGGCGAAGGAATTTTGCGTTATCAACTCGTTGGCTCTTGATCTGGGTAGCTCTACGCTGGACATTTTCAACAATACAGTTTGCCAGTGATACCATAGTCTAAGTGAAGCCTAACAAGTGCTTTATATAATGTGAGATATAGATCCTTGTCCATATAAGTCCTACAATACTACGAGCGTATATGTACTTATGTTTCAAGTCCTTTTTACGTTCCAATATTTATCATAAAAATATATTATTTAATCCGTGCAATCTATTACACAACAATGTTCATGTCGTCTTTTTGCAAGCACGATATATCAAGTGTTTATATATCAAATCATGGGCGTTGTCATTACTTGCAAAGATTAGAGTTATCTTTATTTGCATAATCAGAACTGATATTAGCACTGACAAAGTATTTTTATCATACCATATATGGCAATTTATATATAACTCGGCTTTTCACAAAATGTTGATGTTACAATTAACTTCTTTATTTATAGTTCATACTGTCCCTTCGAGACTTTGTTGCTTAACTTAATCTCACTGGCACTATGGCATGAAAACCCAGTAGTATCATTAATTTGATAGAATACTGTCTCTTCGTGGATTTGTCGCTTGACCTAATCTTACTGGCACTATGACACACATTCCCAATAGTATTAATTTAATAAAATACTGTCCCTTCGAGGCTTTGTTGCTTAACCTAATCTTACTGGCACTATGGCATGAATTCCCAGCAGTATCATTAATTTGATAAAATACTGTCCCTTCGACAGTTTGTTGCTTTACCTAATCTTATTGGCACTATGGCATGTAAACACAGTAGTATCATTAATTTGATAGAATACTGTCCCTTCGAGGCTTTGTCGCTTGGCCTAATCTTACTGACACTATGGCATGAATTCCCAGTAGTATCATTAATTTGATAAAATACTGTCCCTTCGAGACTTTGTTGCTTTACCTAATCTTACTGGCACTATGGCATGTAAACACAGTAGTATCATTAATTTAATAGAATACTGTCCCTTCGACAGTTTGTTGCTTTACCTAATCTTACTGGCACTATGGCATGTAAATACAGAAGTATCATTAATTTGATAGAATACTGTCCCTCCGAGGCTTTGTCGCTTGACCTAATCTTACTGACACTATGGCATGAATTCCCAGCAGTATCATTTATTTCAAACAATACTGTCCCTTCGAAGCTTTGTTGCTTGACCTAATCTTACTGGCACTATGGCATGAATTCCCAGCAGTATCATTAATTTGATAAAATACTGTCCCTTCGACAGTTTGTTGCTTTACCTAATCTTACTGGCACTATGGTATGAAAACCCAGTAGTATCATTAATTTAATAGAATACTGTCTCTCGAGACTTTGTTGCTTTACTTAATCTTATTGGCATTATGGCATGGAGACCTAGAAGTATCATTAAATTGATAGAATAATATCCTTTCGAGGCTTTGTTGTGTGACCTAATTTTACTGGCACTATGGCATGAATTCCAAGTTGTATCATAAATTTAATAGAATGCTGTCCCTTCGAAGCTATGTTGCTTGACCTAATCTTACTCACGCTATGGCATTTATTCCCAGTAGTATCATTAATTTGATAGAATACTGTCCCTTTGAGGCTTTGTTGCTTGACCTTATCTTACTGGCACTATGGCATGAATTCCCAGAAGTATCATTAATTTAATAGAATACCGTCCCTTCGAGGCTTTGTTGCTTGACCTAATCTTACTGGCACTATGGCATGAATTCCCAGTTGTATCATTAATTTAATAGAATACTGTCCCTTCGAAGCTTTGTTGCTTGACCTAATCTTACTGGCACTGTGGCATACAATCCCAGTACTATCATTAATTTGATAGAATACTGTCCCTTCGAAGCTATGTTGCTTGACCTAATCTTACTGACACTATGACATTAATTCCCAGTAGTATCATTAATTTGACAGAATACTGTCCCTTCGAGGCTTTGTTGCTTGACCTAATCTTACTTGCATTATGGCATGAATTCCAAGAAGTATCATTAATTTGATAGAATACTGTCCCTTCGAAACTTTATTGCTTGACCTAATCTTACTGACACTATGGCATTAATTCTCAGTAGTATCATTAATTTAATAGAATACTGTCCCTTCGAGACTTTGTTGCTTGGCCTTATCTTACTGGCACTATGGCATTACTTCTCAGTAGTATCATTAATTTGATAGAATACTGTCCCTTCGAGGCTTTGTCGCTTGGCCTCATCTTACTGGCACTATGGCATTAACTCTATGTAGTATCATTAATTTGATAGAATACTGTCCCTTCGAGGCTTTGTCGCTTGGCCTCATATTACTGGCACTATGGCATGAATTCCCAGTAGTATCATTAATTTGATATACTACTGTCCCTTCGAGGCTTTGTCGCTTGACCTAATCTTACTGGCACTATGGCATGAATTCTCAGTAGTATCATTAATTTGATAGAATACTGTCCCCTCAAGGCTTGTCGCTTGATTTAATCTTACTGGCACTATGGCATGAATTCTCAGTAGTATCATTTATTTGATAGAATACTGTCCCCTCAAGTCTTTGTCGCTTGACCTAATCTTACTGGCACTATGGCATGATAACACAGTAGTATAATTAATTAAATAGAGTACTGTCCCATCGAGGCTTTGTCGCTTGGCCTAATTTTACTGGCACTTAGCATGAAAACCCAGTAGTATCATTAATTTAATAGAATACTGTCCCTTCGAAGCTTTGTCGCTTGACCTAATCTTACTGGCACTATGGCATGATAGCACAGTAGTATAATTAATTTAATAGAGTACTGTCCCTTCGAGGCTTTGTCGCTTGACCTAATCTTACTGGCACTTAGCATGAAAACCCAGTAGTATCATTAATTTAATAGAATACTGTCCCTTCGAGGCTTTGTCGCTTGACCTAATCTTACTGGCACTATGGCATGAATACACAGTAGTATAATAAATTTAATAGAATACTGTCCCTTCGAGGCTTTGTCGCTTAACCTAATCTTACTGGCACTTTGGCATGAATTCCCAGTAGTATCATTAATTTGATAGAATACTGTCCCTTCGAGGCTTTGTCGCTTAACCTAATCTTACTGGCACTATGACACACATTCCCAGTAGTATTAATTTAATAGAATACTGTCCCTGCGAGGCTTTGTCACTTAACTTAGTCTTACTGGCACTATGGCACACATTCCCAGTTGTATTAATTTAATAATATACTGTCCCTTCGAGGCTTTGTTGCTTAACCTAATGTTACTGGCACTATGTCATGAATTCCAAGCAGTATCATTAATTTAATGGAATACCGTCCCTTCGAGGCTTTGTTGCTTAATCTTAACTTACTGGCACTATGTCATGATTTCCCAGTAAGATCATTAATTTGATAGAATGTTGTCCCTTTGAGACTTTGTTACTTGACCTAATCTTACTGACACTATGGCATTAATTCCAAGCAGTATCATTAATTTAATGGAATACCGTCCCTTCGAGGCTTTGTTGCTTAATCTTATCTTACTGGCACTACGTCATGAATTCCCAGTAGTATCATTAATTTGATAGAATACTGCTCCTTCGAGGCTTCGCTGCTTGACCAAATGTTATTGGCACTATGGCATGAATTCTCAGTAAAATCATTAATTTGATATACTGCTGTCCCTTCGAGACTTTGTCGCTTGACCTAATCTTACTGGCATTATGGCATTAATTCTCAGTAGTATCATTAATTTGATAGAATACTGTCCCTTCGAGGCTTTGTCGCTTGATCTAATCTGACTGGCACTATGGCATTAATTCTCAGTAGTATCATTAATTTAATAGAATACTGTCCCTTCGACGCTTTGTCGCTTGATCTAATCTGACTGGCACTATGTCATGATTACACAGTAGTATTATTAATTTAATAGAATACTGTCCCTCCGAGGCTTTGTTGCTTAACCTTATCTTACTGGCACTATGGCATGAATTCCCAGCGGTATCATTAATTTAATAGAATACTGTCTCTGCGAGGCTTTGTTGCTTAACCTAATCTTACTGGCACTATGACACACATTCCCAGTAGTATTAATTTAATAGAATACTGTCCATTCGAGGCTTTGTAGCTTGACCTAATGTAACTGGCACTATGGCATGAAAATACTGTAGTATCATTAATTTGATAGAATACTGTCCCTGCGAGGATTTGCTGCTTGACCAAATGTTATTGGCACTATGACATAAATTTCCGGTAGTATAATTAACTTGATAGAATGCTGTCCCTTTGAGGCTTTGTTGCTTGAGTATAATGCAACTTACAACTGTTTTGTTTACAAAAACTATCGGTTCAGTTAATGTTTAATTTTTTATCTGACGTTAAGTCAAGCTGAAACTAAGGAAAATCTTAGGGGGAAATAGGTCAAGCCCATAACCTTGGCCCCATCTGATCCCATGATCCTTTGTCTTTGGATCCATCCCAGCCCATCCCTCGAGGCCATCCAATGAGGCCATCCCCAAAACATCATCTCAAATTGAGTCAGGAAAAACAAAACCTTATTTCCACAAAATCACACTGCTAAATTGCCAACAAAGAAGACACATCTCCCTGCCAGATATAAAGTAAACAAAACCCTCAGTCAGATACAGACGAAGTAAACAAATCCTCGTGCCATATACAAAGTAAGCAAATCCTCCAGCCAGACACAGACACAGTAAACAAATCCTCCAGCCAGATACAGACAAAGTAAACACATACCCAGCCATATACAGATAAAGTAAACACATCCCCCAGCGAGATACGGACAAAGTAAGCAAATCCTCCAGCCAGATACAGACAAAGTAAGCAAATCCTACAGCCAGATACAGATAAATTAAACACATCCCCAGCCATATACAGACAAAGTAAGCACATCCCCAGCCAGATACAGACTCAGTAAACAAATCATCAAGCCAGATACAGACAAAGTAAACCAATCCCCCAGCGAATTATGGACAAAGTAAACAAATCCCCCAGCTAGATACAGACAAAGTAAGTACATCCCAAGCCAGTAACATACTAAGTAAACAAGTCTTTAAGCGACATACGGACAAAGTAACAAATCCCCCAGCCAGATACAGACAAAATAAACAAATCCACCTGCCAGATACAGACAAAGTAAGCCAATCCCCCAGCAAGATACAAACTAAGTAAACAAATCCCCCAGCGAGATACAGACAAAGTAAACAAATCCAACAGCCAGATACAAAACAAAGTAAACAAATACCCCAGCGAGATACAGACAAAGTAAACAAATCCCCCAGCGAGATACATACAAATTAAGCACCCCCAAGCCAGATACAAAAATAATACATCCCCAGCCAGATACAGACAAAGTAAACAAATCCCCCAGCCAGATACAGACAAAGTAAACAACCCCCTGCTAGGTACAGACAGAGTAACCCAGCCATATACAGTCAAAGTTAACAAATCCCCCAGCCAGATACAGGCCAATAAAAGCAAATCCCCTCGCCAGATACAGACGTAGTAACTATTCCCCAAGCCAAGTACAGACAAAGTAAACAAATCCCCCAGTCAGATACAGACAAAGTAAGCAAATCTCCTCTCCAGATACAGACAAAGTAAACAAATCCCCAAGCCCGATACAGGCAAAAGTAATCAAATCCCCTCGCCAGATACAGACAACGTAAACAAATTCCCCAGGCAGATATAGACAAAATAAGCACATCCCCAAACCAGATACAGACAAAGTAAACAAATCTCCCATCCAGATACAGACAAAGTCAACAAATCCCCAGCCAGATACAGACAAAGTAAGCACATCCCCCGAACAGATACAGACAAAGTAAACTAAAATTCCCTGCCAGATACAAACCAGGTAAACAAACTCCCCAGCCAGATACAAACAAATTAAGCACATCTTCCAGCCAGATACAGACAAAGTAATCCAGCCAGATACAGACAAAGTAAGCACCCCCCCCCCCCCCACCCAGCCATATACAGATAATTTAAACAAATCGCCAGCCTGATACAGACAAAGTAAACAAACCCCTAGCCAGATACGGACAAAGTAAACAAATCCCCCAGCCAGATACAGACAAAGTAAACAAATCCACCCGCCAGATACAGATAAAGTTAGCCAATCCCAAGCGAGATACAGACAAAGTAAACAAATCCCCTAGCGAGATACAGACAAAGTATACAAAACCACCAGCCAGATACAAAACAAAGTAAACAAATCCCCCCAGCGAGAAACCGACAAAGTAAATAAATTCCCCAGCGACATACATACAAAGTAAGCATACCCCCAGCTAGATACAAAATAAATACATCCCCAGCCAGATACAGACAAAGTAAACAAATCCCCCGGCCAGATACAGACAAAGTAAACAACCCCTTGCCAGATACAGACAGAGTAACCCAGTCAGATACAGTCAAAGTAAACCAATCCCCCAGCAAGATACAAGCCAAAGAAAGCAAATCCCCTCGCCAGATACAGACGTAGTAACTAATCCCCCAGCCAAATACAGACAAAGTAAACAAATTCTCCGCCAGATACAAAAAAATCACATCCCCCATACAAATACAGACAAAGTAAGCACATCCCCGAGACAAATACAGACAAAGTAAACAAATCCCCAAGTCAGATACAGACAAAGTAAGCAAATCCCCTCGCCAGATACAGACAAAGTAAACAAATCCCCAAGCCAGATACAGACAAAGTTAATATCCCCCAGCCAAACACACCATAATAAACAAATCCCCCAGCCAAATACAGACAAAATAAGCACACATCCCAACCAGATACAGACAAAGTAATCAAATATCCCTGCCAGATACAGACCAGGTAAACAAATTCCCCAGCCAGATACAGACAAAGTTTATAAATCCCCCAGCCAAACACAGACATAATAAACAAATCCCCCAACCAAATACAGACAAAGTAAGCAACCCCCAGCCAAATACAGACAAAGAAAAAAAAAACAAGCTAGATACAGACAAAGTAAACACATCCTCCAGCCAGATACAGACAAAGTAAACACATCCTCCAGCCAGATACAGACAAAGTAAACAAATCCCCCAGCCATATACAGACAAAATAAGCACCCCCCCAGCAAGATACAATCAAAGTAAACAAATCCCCAGCCAGATACAGACAAATTAAGCACATCTTCCAGCCAGATATAGACAAAGTTACCCAGCCAAATACAGACACAGTAAGCACACTCCAGCCATATACAGTCAATTAATACACATCCCCCAGCCTGATACAGACAAAGTAAGCAAATCCCCTAATCAGATACAGACAAAGTAAACAAATCCCCCAGCCAAATACAGACAAAATAAGCACACATCCCAACCAGATACAGACAAAGTAATCAAATATCCCTGCCAGATACAGACCAGGTAAACAAATTCCCCAGCCAGATACAGACAAAATAAGCACCCCCCCAGCAAGATACAATCAAAGTAAACAAATCCCCCAGCCATATACAGACAAAATAAGCACCCCCCCAGCAAGATACAATCAAAGTAAACAAATCCCCAGCCAGATACAGACAAATTAAGCACATCTTCCAGCCAGATATAGACAAAGTTACCCAGCCAAATACAGACACAGTAAGCACACTCCAGCCATATACAGTCAATTAATACACATCCCCCAGCCTGATACAGACAAAGTAAGCAAATCCCCTAATCAGATACAGACAAAGTAAACAAATCCCCCAGCCAAATACAGACAAAATAAGCACACATCCCAACCAGATACAGACAAAGTAATCAAATATCCCTGCCAGATACAGACCAGGTAAACAAATTCCCCAGCCAGATACAGACAAAGTTAATAAATCCCCCAGCCAAACACAGATATAATAAACAAATCCCCCAGCCAAATACAGACAAAGTAAGCAACCCCCAGCCAAATACAGACAAAGTAAAAAAAAAACCAAGCCAGATACAGACAAAGTAAACACATCACTAGGCCAAATACAGACAAAGTAAACAAACAGACAAAATAAGCACACCCCCAGCAAGATACAATCAAAGTAAACGAAGCCCCCAGCTAGATACAGACAAATAAAGCACATCCTCCAGCCAGATATAGACAAAGTTACCCAGCCAGATACAGTAAGCACATAGCCTAGCCAAATACAGACACAGTAAGCACACTCCAGCCATATACAGTCAATTTAAACAAATCCCCCAGCCTGATACAGACAAAGTAAGCAAATCCCCTAGCCAGATACAGACAAAGTAAGAAAATCCCCCAGCCAGATACAGACCAGGTCAACAAATTCCCCAGCCAGATACAGACAAAGAAAGCAAATCCCCTAGCCAGATACAGACAAAGTAAGAAAATCCCCAAGCCAGATACAGACAAAGTACACAAATCCCCCAGCCAGATACAGACAAAGTAAACAACCCCCCCCCCCCCCCCCCCCCCCGATACAAAATATGTTTTTTTTAAAAAAAAACATTAAGTTTTATTGATGCAAAAAGAATATCTTTCATATTCCGCTGCGGTTGAATTATTATGTAAATGTCATTACATGGTGTCTTAAAGGGAATTTGTCAGGATCTTTCAATTTTTTGTAATTGCCTTAAAACATGCATTATGCCTTTATATAGGATATCTATTTAAACCTGCCAAAATGATATATTAAAAAGGGATTACCTAACTTTGGCTACGCGCCTAGGATAAACTAAAATAGATTTCCAGCTGAAAAGTGCAACATATCTTGTGACGTGAAAAGTGAGTCACGTGATTTCATTTTGATTTCTATTTGATTCGTTAGGCACAGGAGCTGATCCAGGATTTCAGTTTAGAGGGCGCAACACAAAATCTTAACGGGCACACATGTTTTTCAGTAGAAATATGGTGGATTTTCATAAAATATAGGAGTTTATGGGGGATGGGCGTATGCTGTTTTTTAAAAGAGTAAACTCGCCATTGATACAGGCTCACTCGTAGTAAAAATGATTTCATCTTAGAGTTCGAATGAAGTCAAGCAGTATTAAAGGCTGTCTACTTTTAGAATTGATTTCGTTTCAATTTTACCACTTCCGTTAAGGTATCGATTTTTTGTCACGTTTTGGTGGATTTGACATACCGAACCATTCGGGTTTTTATTTATCAATGATAATGAGATGCTTTTTATCAATTTTAATAATATTTTTTGAAGACATTTATAGCGTTTTTTTCCTGATGTACTCCCTTTTTACCTATCCCAGAATGTTTCTGCATACTCGCATTCCCAGAATAAGTCTGTAATGGTTTCCGCTCCGGCATGCTTTGGTGAATAGTAGGTCATTAAAAATTGAAGTTCATCTTCGACCTCTTGTTTACAAAGATCGAATAACCTTTGGTCTAACTGAACACAGGTTAAATTATTACACTGATAATGTATATAAAAGTTATACATTTAAACGTATCCACACAGTCAGCTTAATACCAAATTCAGTAATATAAATGGTTTGACTTCTTAAACTGCCGGTCTGATAGCCGTTGTTTTTTTTATAGTTATTTGTACAATATTTTCCGGCATCTTTAAATAAATTACTTCAATTTGTTTTTATATATAATATGACAGAGTACTTCGCAAATTAAAATTCTTCAATAATAGCATTAATTATAAATGAGGCAATTTTTACAAAATTAACATCGCATCAATTTCAATAAGGTATGTCACACATACTCCATGAGTAGAGCGTCGGCCCCAGGACTGGAGGAGCGTGGGTCAGTCACGACTATGTGTAGTATCCGTTTACAGTTTTATGTATTAATAAGTCTTCAGATTTTATCATTTTATAGTTTTTGATACACATTTATGTAGACATATTCAGCAATATCATTTAAAAGTGTCACGCCTGTCTATACTTGGTACGGAATTTCACAGAAATTATATACTAACAGAGATTTAATTTAGCTTTACGATTAGTAGTAATGATGTTTAATTGTGGTCCAAAATCGTTTTATAGTCAATTTCTTAATATTTGATAGCTGTTCAAATATTAATGTAAACACAAAAAAAACAACAACCTTTTAAAACAATACAGTGAAGGAAGGGAGATTACTGAACTTACTAAATATAGTTAACACTGTGTGTTACTTCCCTTCGTTCATGTAAACCCCCACAAATACTTTGATGATACTGATACTTTGAGTCCTATTTTAAAATGGTACATGTTAATATAATGGAATTATTTGGTTTATTTACTAGTATTTACTTTCTTTTTTCCTCGCTGTAACCATACTTTATATATTGTAAATTTGATTTGTGTGTTTTCAACAATTTATCAGCCATATAACGACAGTGTTAGCTTGTGGCTATATTTTGAGAGCTACCATCTTGGAGTGTCCTGCTGCAAACCGTTGATACCCCACTCAGTCACATAATACTGTCACAGGGCCGATCTATAATTATTCTCTAAATCACCAAGTGAGGGATCATCCAGTACCATTTTAGTATGACCCAGCCAGGGATCGGACTAACGACCCGCCGCATTCGATGTCTCAATGCTTTATCATGTGATCGGTTAAACTGAAATAAACAAGTATATGATCATTATGTTTGCTTACCGTTATAAAGAAAAAAAAATATATTTTTATTTAAAGTGTATTTAACCTTTAATTTTTTTTAATAATTTCAGTTACTTTTTCTGATGATGTATCTGCATCCCAACCACAGTCTCTGTTATTATTTGGCAATAACTTTAATTACCGGCCTTGAATCTGCCTCCTTTGAATATGTGGGGAAGTGGTCGATGACTCGCTAATAAGATATGTCTTATACTGGTTAACCTCCAAGTGGATCCCATTACAAATGTTCCCCAGATCTCCAAACGTATTTGCCAAAGTTCCCCAAAAGTATTTTGTGTCCATGTTCCCCAGATCTCTAAAAGTATTTCCTCTGTTCCCTGGATATCCAAAAGTTTTAGACCTAGTTTCCTGAAAGTACCAAATAATGTTTCCTTAAGTAAAACGTCTACTATAGTCTTATATATTATTATTTACACATCTTCATAATAAGCAAAATCCATGCACTGTCTTCTTTTCCTTGTCCTTTCTGCAGGCAGATCCGGCTCATCCTCTACATCTCTGTGTGTCAAACGTCTTGACAAGGACTGTTTGGGTATATGTGTAGGCCTAATCCTCATCATCAAGTTCAATGAGGCCTTGTCTGACTTCACTAGAGTGGATACATAGGATATCTTCAGGTGAAATGACCAAATTTAACACCAGGGATCTGACTTCTACAACCTTTTCAGACGACCCCAATAGTAATAATGCTTCATGTAAAATATCTAAGGTCTATGGCTTGAACTTTCAAAGAAAATGTCTGTTTTTTTAAGTTTCCTTAAAAAATGTGCTTGTAAGCCCTGTGACAGGGGGCATTTGTGGTTCAATCACGCTGGTTCAAGAACTTGTCTGAGATATTGTGGTTATATAAATGCTGTGCAAGTTTAGTTAAGATTCGTTGAAAAATTAGGGGTTGGGGGTGCTATCGTGTTTACAAGAAAAAGGTTAACGGACGGACGACAGTTATTTACCATGACATAAGCTCTGCTGGCCTTTGGCAAGTAGAATCAAAGAAGAGATCGAGTGAAGAACAATTTTTTTTTGAACAGCTTAACGGTTAATACAAAAGGCAGTACAGAAACATAAGTAATTGATTAAATCGTGTAAACATGATTTTATAAATTAAAAAATAGTATATACCGAGTGGGATTAAACACCAGTCCTTACAATCCGAAATCGACGACGATAACCACTTCACTATTCTGTTTGTTAGTATCAAAACTGTAAATATTTATTTGTTCGGAATTACCATTCAAAATGTATTTCGGGTACATACAATTATGCAATGAAGTTGGGCAGAGTCCCTGGTGAGTGAGACTCACACGTTGCTGGAAACCTTCAAAGCTGTCAAAAGTTGTTTCAAGCAGTCAACATTTCATTTTAAAAGTAAATAATGATCAAGTATAGAAATTATTAAAAAAAATCAGTAACTTAATTACAGAGACTGGCAGGCTAATAGCAATATAATGTACATGCCACTTTTAGTGTTTCTTTAATAACTCTTCGAGTCTTTATCGGAATTAAATAATTTTGGTACCAAAGTAAAGCTGATAAAAAAGGTGACATTCCAATTATCAATTTTTTTTTCGGAATTTAAACTGATACGGACTATAAACGAAATATGTTGACATTTTCACGAAAAAAATGTATTTGTTTAAAGTGGTGTAATGCCCATTTATCACTGTATTTTTTATAAAAAAATAAGCGAAAAAAAGCATATTGGTCTAAAGGTTGTGGTGAATAATGGCTAACAGCCCATTTTCCCCATCTCTACCTGCCACGAGTTCGAAATAATAACCTTCCAAAATATCATTTTTCTTATTTCACTAGCCTAGACATATAAGAAAAATGAAGGTTCCGTTCATTTCCAATGTGAACCAAAGCGGTTTTTGCCGATTTCCAAGAATCACGTGGGCAAATAATTATGCATGCAACAAACACTGGGTGTTCACTTGTTTCACGTTTTTTTTCATTTACATACACTCTTTCCCGAAGCAAACGGTCACTTGTATAGACTTAAAATACTACTGATACAATTTCTGTTCTTTTCATGTGTAGATTTGTTGTCGAAAGTATTGTTTAAAAAATGCTGTAGGAATAAATTATGCAAATTAGATCGTGCAAGCGTTTACGGAACAGCCCGAATCGCAGAATACGAAACTAAAATGCTTTGTTTTATTACTTGTATTTCTCAATTTCTTATATATTTTCTTCAAAATTGTATGCATCAATAACAGTTTAAACTGCATAGCAACAGATCAGATCGAAATTAGCTCTTATTATGACATTCATCGGTAAAAACAAGAATGCCGTAAGATGGGCATTACGCCACTTTAACAAACAACGGTAGTCTTGATTTAAAAAATACGTTTAAACAACACCCAATTAAAATAGAAATGTTACGTAGAAGGTTGAAGTAAGTTTTCCATCGTTGGGGAAAGTTTCATATCGATATTTAAAGTCGTTTTTCTTTTTTATTACTTTAAAACTGGGCTAAAAATAACATTTAGCGTAAAAATTCTTCTTTTCTTTAAATCTAAAATAGAAAAAATTACTTTCCCAAATTTTCAATCAAGCACTTTCTTTTGATACCATAGTCACAAAAAAAATGCTTGTTGATTAAGGAGAAGTTGTGTTTCCATGCTTTAAAAAAATGTGGCAACTGAAATTTAGATAACATTTTGCCTCCAGTTGCCTATATCTATTTACATGTCTCTGAATAATTGATCAAATAAGGTACTTTTTTTTTACTTTTTTCTTGAAGGACAATATCTCTAGATTTCTAAAATTAGGCCTTTGATCCCTGGATTTCTGAAAGTAATGGCCAATGTTCCCCCAGATCTCTGAAAATAAATGACCATGTTCTCTAGATCTTCAAAACCCCTGGTAGGGCCGCAGTATTATATTAACTTTTTTAAATTAAGTTGAAAAAACTAAAATAATAACATACAAACATTCGGGATTCAACAATACTGGCGGAAAAACAAATACACGATTTTTAACGTTCATAGAAGTCCTACATGACTAATAATTGATTTATGGCTGACAGTAAAGCACACCAAGAGATACTGGAGTTGATACTATAGGAATATGCTAAGGAACTACTTGCTGTTGTAGTGATGGTGTATTTTAAAATAGACTATAGTTTTGTCAATATTCATATGCTACCCAGCTCTTAGTTGTCAACAACCAGTATTAAAAATTATAAAAAACAACATAAAAAAGTATGTGTTCGTCTTAAAGCACCGTTTTGAGCCACCATGCAGCAACACGTACGAAAACAAAACTATGTGTATATTGGAACACGCACATACTGCCAAAACATATTGATTAACGTACGTGTGACATAAATAATGGCAATGCACTACAACAACGATAACGGCCTTAACATATATTACTTTATTCTATTTATAGACAGACTAGTACGGCATACATAGTGTATTGAATATGCAAAGTTGGGATTTATTTAAAAGAATGCATACCAAGTAAGATGTGTGCATTTTGTATTACACATGTAGACAATACGATCATTAAACATATATGCATAATGTAATGTGTAATAAACTGGATTTAACAGGTCAGCATAACGCGTTTTGTTTTACAAATGTATACACACATGGATATTTTGCCGTAGACTAGTGCGAATACTGTTTACGTGGATATCTACGTTGTCTCGTTTGTATTGTATTAAAGAGGCCTCGCCTATACCTTTTATAACCACGAACTGATCCTGTACCTAGCTTGAAAGAAACCTATGTAACTTAAATAGGTGCGATTTTCTACGACACGTGTTACTTTCTAGAAATTAGTGTTTAAAATAGTCTATAAACAATTGCTTGTTGTAATTTCTTAACCATGTATGTTTTCTAATTATTACATTCATTCCTTATATCAATTGACCTGACGAGGTTTGTCCATTAAACAAGTCGAACCAGTGACCATTATTGATTTAAGTGCCGCAATTTTCCTTAGAGAAGCCGACGATGTCTAATTAAACACTGGTGTTTACTTTGGTTTAAACATATATTTTTGTATAATTTAATTAATGAACAAACGCACTGGGCCAATAGTTCTAGCAACATTAATTACAGCCCTCCCGTTTCAGTATACAAATAACATTAGAATCTAGATGGCAATTATAACATTCAATAGGATATTTACCAACAATCGAAGGAAATAAAAAGCTAGAATAAAAGAGAGAGAAGCGGTTGTTGACAAAACGTTTCGTGTTAATAAATTGTTGTACTTAAAAACAACATAAACGTATAAATACAAATGAATGGTTTTAAATACACGTGACCTTGACACTGCATGTGTTCCGTTGTAAACATTCCCGATTGCCACTCTCCAAGCGTTTATATCACTACCAATTACATATAATCAATACAATACAAATAAGAGCGATCATCAACAACTAAAACACAAAATCGACATAAGCCCAAACAATAGCCCTTCAGCACAGCACATTGTGTTTACTTGGACAAACAACGCCATGTGGCAAGTGGGCGGATCGGTATTCGCTCTCGAGTCATTGTATTACATTGTATTTACTGGGACAAACAATGCCACGTGGCAAGTGGGCGGATCGGTATTTGTCTCGAGTCATTGTATTACATTGTATTTACTGGGACAAACAACGCCACGTGGCCAGTGGGCTGATTGGTATTCGCTCTCGAGTCATTGTATTACATTGTATTTACTGGGACAAACAACGCCATGTGGCAAGTGGGCGGATCGGTATTTGTCTCGAGTCATTGTATTACATTGTATTTACTGGGACAAACAACGCCACGTGGCAAGTGGGCTGATCGGTATTCGCTCTCGAGTCATTGTATTACATTGTATTTACTGGGACAAACAACGCCACGTGGCAAGTGGGTGGATCGGTATTCGCTCTCGAGTCATTGTATTACATTGTATTTACTGGGACAAACAACGCCACGTGGCAAGTGGGAGGATCGGTATTTGTCTCGATTCATTGTATTACATTGTATTTACTGGGACAAACAACGCCACGTGGCAAGTGGGCGGATCGGTATTCACTCTCGAGTCATTGTATTACATTGTATTTACTGGGACAAACAACGCCACGTGGCAAGTGGGCGGATCGGTATTCGCTCTCGAGTCATTGTATTTCATTGTATTTACTGGGACAAACAACGCCACGTGGCAAGTGGGCTGATCGGTATTCGCTCTCGAGTCATTGTATTACATTGTATTTACTGGGACAAACAACGCCACGTGGCAAGTGGGCGGATCGGTATTCACTCTCGAGTCATTGTATTACATTGTATTTACTGGGACAAACAACGCCACGTGGCAAGTGGGCGGATCGGTATTCGCTCTCGAGTCATTGTATTTCATTGTATTTACTGGGACAAACAACGCCACGTGGCAAGTGGGCGGATCGGTATTCACTCTCGAGTCATTGTATTACATTGTATTTACTGGGACAAACAACGCCACGTGGCCAGTGGGCGGATCGGTATTCGCTCTCGAGTCATTGTATTACATTGTATTTACTGGGACAAACAACGCCACGTGGCCAGTGGGTGGATCGGTATTCGCTCTCGAGTCATTGTATTACATTGTATTTACTGGGACAAACAACGCCATGTGGCAAGTGGGCTGATCGGTATTCGCTCTCGAGTCATTGTATTACATTGTATTTACTGGGACAAACAACGCCACGTGGCCAGTGGGTGGATCGGTATTTGTCTCGATTCATTGTATTACATTGTATTTACTGGGACAAACAACGCCACGTGGCCAGTGGGTGGATCGGTATTCGCTCTCGAGTCATTGTATTACATTGTATTTACTGGGACAAACAACGCCACGTGGCCAGTGGGCTGATCGGTATTCGCTCTCGAGTCATTGTATTACATTGTATTTACTGGGACAAACAACGCCGTGTGGCAAGTGGGCTGATCGGTATTCGCTCTCGAGTCATTGTATTACATTGTATTTACTTGGACAAACAACGCCACGTGGCCAGTGGGTGGATCGGTATTCGCTCTCGAGTCATTGTATTACATTGTATTTACTGGGACAAACAACGCCACGTGGCAAGTGGGTGGATCGGTATTCGCTCTCGAGTCATTGTATTACATTGTATTTACTGGGACAAACAACGCCATGTGGCCAGTGGGCGGATCGGTATTCACTCTCGAGTCATTGTATTACATTGTATTTACTGGGACAAACAACGCCACGTGGCAAGTGGGCGGATCGGTATTCGCTCTCGAGTCATTGTATTACATTGTATTTACTGGGACAAACAATGCCACGTGGCCAGTGAGTGGATCGGTATTCGCTCTCGAGTCATTGTATAACATTGTATTTACTTGGACAAACAACGCCACATTGCAAGTGGGCGGATCGGTATTTGTCTCGAGTCATTGTATTACATTGTATTTACTGGGACAAACAACGCCACGTGGCCAGTGGGCGGATCGGTATTCGCTCTCGAGTCATTGTATAACATTGTATTTACTGGGACAAACAACGCCACATGGCAAGTGGGCGGATCGGTTTTCGCTCTCGAGTCATTGTATTACATTGTATTTACTGGGACAAACAACGCCACGTGGCCAGTGGGTGGATCGGTATTTGTCTCGATTCATTGTATTACATTGTGTTTACTGGGACAAACAATGCCACGTGGCCAGTGGGCGGATCAGTATTCACTCTCGATTCATTGTATTACATTGTATTTACTGGGACAAACAATGCCACGTGGCCAGTGGGCGGATCGGTATTCGCTCTCAAGTCATTGTATAACATTGTATTTACTGGGACAAACAACGCCACGTGGCCAGTGGGCGGATCGGTATTCGCTCTCGAGTCATTGTATTACATTGTATTTACTGGGACAAACAACGCCACGTGGCAAGTGGGCGGATTGGTATTTGTCTCGATTCATTGTATTACATTGTATTTACTTGGACAAACAACGCCACGTGGCCAGTGGGCGGATCGGTATTCGCTCTCGAGTCATTGTATTTCATTGTATTTACTGGGACAAACAAAGCCACGTGGCAAGTGGGCGGATCGGTATTTGTCTCGATTCATTGTATTACATTGTATTTACTGGGACAAACAACGCCACGTGGCCAGTGGGTGGATCGGTATTCGCTCTCGAGTCATTGTATTACATTGTATTTACTGGGACAAACAACGCCTCGTGGCAAGTGGGCGGATCGGTATTCGCTCTCGAGTCATTGTATTACATTATATTTACTTGGACAAACAATGACTCGTTGTCAGTGGGCGGTGTCAGGTCATTTGTGTGGGATAAAGATTTAAGGATGAGAATGTTGGTTCATGTATTTATAGAGTTGGATATCATAATAAATAATAGATATAGAGAATACCATGTTAGTGTATGATATTATCATCTCGGGCGAGACTTAAACCAACACGATGAGACCCTGTCAAGTCCTTTTTCTCGTGTCGAACCTGATGAAGTTGATAATATTATTGACAATTATATTTCTAATTCGTCTTTTTTGTGAAATTGCAAACTAGCCTCAAATTTTTTTATAACTACAGCCTGTAAAGATTTCGTCCAGATCAAAATATATAATTATACACGATGGCATCATTGTATTGTGCCTGATAATCTTGCATTGGCGTGATAAACTTATGTTTATCAGACAGACAGTTTGGTAAAAGATAAAATAATTATATCTTATTTTAACAACGGCTAACATGTTACAAAATAATACCAATATTATTTTTTTTAAAAAATATGATGAGTTATAACATCCGGCATGCGACACACTAATGATATACATTAGTTTTATATCATTATCTTGTTTATTTAGAGAGTTTAATGTTATCATCTCATTTATTAACTCATAAATACCGAGCAAATATTTAGCTGGAATCGCTATTGAATTGTTATGTGGACATATTTGATTAGACACTAGAAACTCATCAGTACATGCTAATATGATTGCAAGCCAAACAATGCCTATAGAAAACATAGATTAATGAATTAATGCATTTGGTTAATAAGTAGATCTTAATACTTAAATGTTTACAGTTAACAACAGCACAATAACCTTCGAGTGAAACATTGAATATAAACAGGTTCATTGTTTATCTCTCTATTTCTTTGCATAGTATATAAACAACTAGACAATATAAACAAATCCTCTCATAAAACAATGAATCATAGAAAACAATGATTGAATAGTATACAAACAACTGGGCAAGAACTCTCATAAAATAATGAAGCATAAAAAACAATGATTGTATAGTGTAAACAACTAGACAAAAACTCTCATAAAACAATGAAGCATAGAAAACAATGATTGAATAGTATACAAACAACTAGGCAAGAACTCTCATAAAATAATGAAGCATAAAAAACAATGATTGAATAGTATACAAACAACTAGGCAAGAACTCTCATAAAATAATGAAGCATAAAAAACAATGATTGAATAGTATACAAACAACTAGGCAAGAACTCTCATAAAATAATGAAGCATAAAAAACAATGATTGAATAGTATACAAACAACTAGGCAAGAACTCTCATAAAATAATGAAGCATAAAAA
The DNA here is from genome assembly GCA_029582155.1 of Panopea generosa. Classification (NCBI taxonomy): domain Eukaryota; kingdom Metazoa; phylum Mollusca; class Bivalvia; order Adapedonta; family Hiatellidae; genus Panopea; species Panopea generosa. Next base: position 83,309,894 of record CM055894.1, on the reverse strand, counting down.
ACAGTGATTGTATAGTATACAAACAACTAGGCAAGAACTTTCATAAAATAATGAAGCATAGAAAACAATGATTGAATAGTATACATACACCTAGGCAAGAACTCTCATAAAATAATAAAGCATAGAAAACAATGATTGTAAAGTATATAAACAAGAAGATAAAACATAGAAAACCGCTCATAAAACACTGTTCTCTAGCATCAGAGCATAGTAAAAATTATATGTTTCTTTTTTCATTACAGGATTTGTTAATGATTTACTAGTACACCTTTACCTTCACAGTCATGTACGTCCAGTCGACCGTGTATTACGTGCATGCTGTATATATTATGCTGCTGGTATCGTTACGGCTGAGTAAAGGTGAACTATCTACAAATGATATTCCGAGATTTCAATTTACTGGCGACAACAGTCTGGCATGGTTAAAAGGCAGAATAAATAACGACAAGCACACGTGGGAAATAGATGAGAGTTTCATCAAAGATGACGACGTTGAAGAGTTAGAATGGCAGAAAGTGTCTGTAACTAATGATAAACTCAGAGAGTTTCGACTTTCAAGAAAATTTCTGTTTAGAGTAACAGAACAAGAGGTGCCCAACGAAAACATAACCGAGTCTTATAAAATAGAACTTGTACCTGCTTTGCCTTTTTTTAACCCGGAGATATGTTTATCGTTGAAGGATGCATTGTGGTACGGTGGATCTGAGCTCCATCACCAGAGATGGCCCCTGGGCAATGTTTCTCTTCCAATGCAGCCCTTTGTCACCAATGATATTGTACCTCTTAAGAGTTCCTTTGGCAATGTTATAGAACGTTTTTGGCTAAATTCTAAAGGTGTCGGTATCTTTGTGGATGAAGACGTACCTTTATTTGTAAGCTTTAACGGTAACAACTCTTCGGATATATGTTTAAGAGCAGCATATACACATCCCTTTTCTGAAATAAAAAGAAATGATTTATCACGTGCAAAATTGACCTTAACAGTAGTAAAAGCTGAAACAATTAAAGACGTTTTTTCCTTGTTTGCAAATGAGCGTATAAAACTTCCCAGCGGTATTCCGGATATTCGCATGATAAAATCACCAATTTGGTCCACGTGGGCAAAGTATAAGGTCGATATAGACGACGAAAAAATAATGAAATACGCCGATGAGATTCTGCAACACGGTTTTAGTAATTCTCAACTAGAAATTGATGATATGTTTTCCACACATTACGGCGCATTCAACTTCTGTCCAAAGAAGTTTAAGGATCCCAAAGCATTTATTGAACACCTAAAGTCAAAAGGATTCCGTGTCACTGTTTGGATAACTCCGTTCGCAAATATGGACTCTGAAGCGTTTACAAATGGACTGAACAATTCGTATTGGCTGACCGATACAACCGGCAATGTTCCATCTTTAGTGAAATGGTGGCAAGGTATTGGGGGAACATTGGATGTCACAAACGAAGCTGCTGTGAAGTGGTTTATTGACAGATTAACAAAAATGAAACAGGATTATGGAGTTGATTCCTTTAAGTTTGATGCCGGGGAAGTGACGTATCTGCCTGCATCATACAAAGTGTCGGACGTTTGGAACAATAATCCATGCACATATACAACACGGTATGTGGAAACTGTCAGCAGGATGGGACCAATGATAGAGGTAATATCACTTGAAGCCGATCATTATTAGCATCAATACATCATGCAAGCTCTTTATAACAACCCGTTCTTATATCACAACACTAAACCCTTTACTCCATAGATACGCGTTTTCCCGTACCAATCACAGAAGGCATTTGAAAACAGTGCAGGATGAGTTAAGATTGCTCGTAACACTTCCTGCACTGTTTTCCACTCTGTCAGTTAATATAGACATAATTCACCCAATCATTCAAAAGCCTTCTATATTAGAGGTGTCCAAAGGCGTATATATTAGAAGTATCCAAAGGTGTCTTTATGAAGTAAAGGGTTAAATGCAATAGAAGTATTTCAACGTTGGTTTCATCTGTTAGATGTATAGTAAGAGTATATGCACATGAAATATGATTTTGTCTAAAAGCAGGTGTTCATAAGAAGAAAGAAGCGATAATAAGATTTACTAAATCTCGCAGACATTACGCATTGTTTGTATTTATAATTTAAATCCGGTCTGTTTAAACAGTTGAAGTTTTAAGTTTTATGTACGGTAACAATCTAAACAATTAAATGAAAAATATTAATATTTATTCCAATGCGATTTTATAATTGTAAGTAACAGAATGATTTCCATATGTAATTACGGAGGAAAATGTCACGTGTATTGCTTATGGGTAGATAATCTGGTACATTAATTACAATAAATTACAATGAATTACAATGCAGACATGCCGTCTGACATTTTATTATTGATGAATGGTATCCGCATGAATATTATTTAACTGTAATTGGCTATCGGCTTCTTTATGAAGGATCTATACGAGGACAGCTGTCGCAGTAATATAAAAAGTGTTAAATTAAGGGTATTTTTGTTTACATTCAGTCAAAGGTAAATATATTCAATTCTAAAGATTAATGTAATGGTCATTTTGTATACTGTATGTGTAATTACTTATATATTGTACTGCTTGTTTACATAACGAGGAAGCCAATAAACTCAAGTTATACTGAAATAATTAAATATGTTCACTTTGTAATGTACATTGAAACGGTATTATATATGTTAAATAAGTAACCATGAATGTTATGTAGATACTATATTTATATTAGAAATTAACATTCAAAACGGTGTTAAATATGTTAAAATATTACCCACAATTGTTATGTAGACACTATATCTATGTTAGAAATTAACATTCAAAACGGTGTTAAATATATTAAACAAGTACCCATGGATGCTATGTAGAAACTATATTTATATTAGAAAGTTACATTCAAAACGGTGTTAAATGTGTTAAAGAAGTACCCATGAATGTTATGTAGAAACTATATTTATATTAGAAATTAACATTCAAAACGGTGTTAAATATGTTAAAAATGTACCCACGAATGCTATGTAGATAATATATTTATGTTAGAAATTAACATTCAAAACAGTGTTAAATATGTTAAACAGGTACCCACGAATGCTATGTATATACTATATTTATATTAGAAATTTACATTCAAAACGGTGCTAAATATGTTGAACAAGTACCCACGAATGCTATGTAGAAACTATATTTATATTAGAAATTCACATTCAAAACGTTGTTAAATATGTTAAACAAGTAACCATGAATGCTATGTAGATACTATATTTATGTTAGAAATTAACATTCAAAATGGTGTTAAATATGTTAAAGAAGTACCCATGAATGCTATGTAGAAACTATATTTATATGAGAAATTAACATTCAAAACGGTGTTAGATATGTTAAAAAGGTACCCACGAATGCTATGTAGATAATATATTTATGTTAGAAATTGACATTCAAAACGGTGTTAAATATGTTAAACAAGTACCCAGAAATGCTATGTAAATACTATATTTATATTAGAAATTTACATTCAAAACGGTGCTAAATATGTTGAACAAGTACCCACGAATGCTATATGGATACTATATTTATATGAGAAATTTACATTCAAAACGGTGTTAAATATGTTGAACAAGTACCCATGAATGCTTTATATATACTATATTTATATTAGAAATTTACATTCAAAACGGTGTTAAATATGTTAAACAAGTAACCATGAATGCTATGTAGATACTATATTTATGTTAGAAATTAACATTCAAAATGGTGTTAAATATGTTAAAGAAGTACCCATGAATGCTATGTAGAAACTATATTTATATGAGAAATTAACATTCAAAACGGTGTTAGATATGTTAAAAAGGTACTCACGAATGCTATGTAGATAATATATTTATGTTAGAAATTGACATTCAAAACGGTGTTAAATATGTTAAACAAGTACCCAGAAATGCTATGTAAATACTATATTTATATTAGAAATTTACATTCAAAACGGTGCTAAGTATGTTGAACAAGTACCCACGAATGCTATATGGATACTATATTTATATGAGAAATTTACATTCAAAACGGTGTTAAATATGTTGAACAAGTACCCATGAATGCTTTATATATATACTATATTTATATTAGAAATTTACATTCAAAACGGTGTTAAATATGTTAAACAAGTAACCATGAATGCTATGTAGATACTATATTTATGTTAGAAATTAACATTCAAAATGGTGTTAAATATGTTAAAGAAGTACCCATGAATGCTATGTAGAAACTATATTTATATGAGAAATTAACATTCAAAACGGTGTTAGATATGTTAAAAAGGTACCCACGAATGCTATGTAGATAATATATTTATGTTAGAAATTGACATTCAAAACGGTGTTAAATATGTTAAACAAGTACCCAGAAATGCTATGTAAATACTATATTTATATTAGAAATTTACATTCAAAACGGTGCTAAATATGTTGAACAAGTACCCACGAATGCTATATGGATACTATATTTATATGAGAAATTTACATTCAAAACGGTGTTAAATATGTTGAACAAGTACCCATGAATGCTTTATATATACTATATTTATATTAGAAATTTACATTCAAAACGGTGTTAAATATGTTAAACAAGTAACCATGAATGCTATGTAGATACTATATTTATGTTAGAAATTAACATTCAAAATGGTGTTAAATATGTTAAAGAAGTACCCACGAATGCTATGTAGAAACTATATTTATATGAAAAATTAACATTCAAAACGGTTTTTACTATAATAAACAAGTACCCACGAATGGTTTTGTAGAAACTATATTTATATTAGAAGTTTACATTGAAACGGTGTAAAATATAATAAACAAGTACCCACGAATGCTATGTATATACTATATTTATATTAGAAATTTACATTCAAAACGGTGCTAAATATGTTGAACAAGTACCCACGAATGCTATGTAGAAACTATATTTATATTAGAAATTTACATTCAAAACGTTGTTAAATATGTTAAACAAGTAACCATGAATGCTATGTAGATACTATATTTATGTTAGAAATTAACATTCAAAACGGTGTTAAATATGTTAAAGAAGTACCCACGAATGCTATGTAGAAACTATATTTATATGAGAAATTAACATTCAAAACGGTGTTAGATATGTTAAAAAGGTACCCACGAATGCTATGTAGATAATATATTTATATTAGAAAGTTACATTCAAAACGGTGTTAAATATGTTAAAGAAGTACCCACGAATGCTATGTAGAAACTATATTTACATGAGAAATTTACATTCAAAACGGTGTTAAATATGTTAAACACGTACCCAAAAATGCTATGTAGAAACTATATATATATGAGAAATTTACATTCAAAACGGTGTTAAATATGTTAAACAAGTACCCAAGAATGCTATGTAGAAACTATATTTATATTAGAAATAAACATTTAAAACGGTACTAAATATGTTAAAAAAGTACCCACGAATGCTATGTAGATACTATATTTATATGAGAAATTTACATTGAAACGGTGTAAAATATAATAAACAAGTACCCACGAATGCTATGTAGAAATTATACTTATACAAGAAAAACAATAACGTCAATGTATTAAATGTACAGAAAATCGAATGATAATTAGTCAGTATGATTGTTTTCATTTTAAAGGTACGATGCGGTTACCGCACACAGCATTACCCAGTGTTTGTTCGTATGTGTGATAAGGAATCTAGATGGGGGCATGACAATGGCCTCCGATCGATCATTCCAACAGTTTTAACGTTTGGAATCCTAGGATACCCTTACGTACTGCCTGACATGATTGGCGGGAATGGGTACACGCCCTCAGAGGACGGAAACGACATCGTGTTGACCGAGACGGTGCTTCCTGACCGTGAATTGTACATTAGATGGTTAGAGTTGACGGCATATCTTCCCGCCATGCAGTTTTCGTTTGTCCCCTGGCAATATGACGAAGATGTCGTTACACTGGCACAGACATACGTTAAAATACATGAAGACATAGTAACTCCCATTCTTATTGAAGCAGCCGAATTGGTCCAAATCACTGGTAATTGTTTGTTTAATATGTATTATTATATTTGGCTGAAGAAGATGTTTTTCAAATGTTTTTGTTTTTTTTAAAAAGGAGGGAAATTGTCATGTAACCTAATCTTAACTATTAATTATAAGAATGAACATACTATATTTGGAATGTTTTACTCATACAAATGCAATAATATTTTGTTTAAGACAGAAGGATAAGTCTAGTAGAAGAATATCCAATTGATAAACATGTGATATAAATGTGTATTCTTTTAGATTTCCATCCATAGGAAACAAAACAAATACTTGATAGAGTCGATCAAAAGTTCGTTGACAATTGGGCATCATTGAACGGTTAAAAGTAATAATTGTACAAAGCGTACATTTTTCTAATATATTGGCGCACATTATTCCGTACCTATATCTGTGTTACCAAGGATACAAAGTCGATTATATGTTTACAACCATTCTCAAATAAACGGACTGACGATGTATGTACAACGGGAAAAGGATCATTCAAAGAACACAACCTCCATGCAGCACGAATACGAACTGCATTTACAATTTCCGCCGCGTTCTATGATGTGACAATCAGAGTTGTAAAGGGTGACATCCGATGCACATGTAAATCAGATTTAAGCTCCTGGTTTTGTTACTGTCCGGCTCGGTGACTCTGTATTCACTGCTATAAAACTTTAGAAGTGAAATTGTCACCCCTATTGAAATGGCAAGCCCAATGGGCTCACAAGACACGCATTTACTTCCCCACAAGCTACTCTTGTCAGTCTGCTAGACATCGTACCCCTCAATGTAACTAGCTGCTAGGTAAGCAACCGGACACATCCGAAAAATCCCAAATGCTTCCACCGGGATCGAATCTTCGACCTCACGCTTCCGAGGCGGACACCTTAACCGCTATGCCATATTAATAGACATATAAATTCCTACCTTGCCTATGGACCATTTATGCTGTTTATTCTTTTTTGTAACATTAAACGATCACATGGTAGCGTGATTGTCTGTTAGGTTAACACCTATTATCATATCATGAGTAAATGAATTTAAAGTTGCTTAGGTCTCACTACACAGTTGAATTCTGCTCTACATTTTATTTAAAGTATGGATTTCCAATGTAAAAAAAACGATTTCCAAATATATTCTTTAAAGTATTATTTTTATAAATGGAATATTTCACATAAAAATGCACAATAACTGGTAGATTAAGCTGTTTGTGTTTTAAGACAGCGCAGTCACACCCTAAGGTATTGTTAACAATAAAAGTCCTCAAAAGCTCATCAATGCACGCGTCTGTTTAAATATTATACACGTCTCTTTTGAACACCACTGATGTCTTCTTGCAGTTTATGCTATGCCAGCTTTTGCTTTACTCCTCTGCAGTAAGCCGCCATGAACATATTTCAACCAAATTTCATAGGACTTTTTTTAAGTGCAGGAATTGTGTTACCGTGTTAAAAACAAAGGAACGCAACTGTGTAGTGAGACCTTCATTTATTAGCGTATACTTGTATGTGTATTACAGGTGCCCCTCTAATCAGGCCCTTGTGGTGGATTGCCCCTGAAGACATAGACGCCCTGGAATGTGATGATGAATTTCTAGTTGGCGACTCCTTGTTGGTGGCCCCTGTTCTCGAAAAAGGGGCTAGAGCTAGGAACATTTATCTTCCTGCAGGAGTCTGGGAGGACGGACTGACAGGGAAAACACTGGTTGGGAAGATGTGGTTACATGGTTATGCAGCTGATCTTAACCAAGTTCCAACATTTAAACGCGTTCATTGAACTTATGCAATACTACATGTATGTATGCATATTGGATGCTTACAACACATTATTTTGTTGAGTCACGTGTCATGTATGTTAGAGAAGTGTTATACCTGTATTTGTGTACAAACCGTAATATTGGTGTCCAGCGACACTGGTTGTTATTTAAGACTTGTTTTTTCTCCAAAGTTTGATTAATTTGTTGGACCTATTGATAAAATATTGATAAAAACTTGTATAGCAGCTGTTACATAAAGTATCGATTTTATACACTGTTAAACACTTTTTACTAGCAAGAATTTTATTTTTGCTATTATCTACGACTTTCAACCCTCGCAAATTCAAAGATTTCGTAAAAATTACAGTCATGTTCGCTATCCGATTGTTAACTATATCCAAAATCATGTCAGTTTAAAGAAAACGGGTTTAAGATGCTTTTAATCTTTGTTCAAACTGTATGTGATGGGTTAAACCGTTACATGTTACAAAATTTATAAAAGGAAATATATGTGTGTATTTTTTTACTTCCAAATGCAGAAAAGACTGTGTGTGAAAAAATTAAGTTGTTCATAATGTGCATTACTAAAGTAATTTCGCATATATATATCAACGTAAATGCTATATAAATACGATTTATAATTTGACATTAAAAAATATCTGTAAAGAATTGTATTCCAAATTTAATTAACCTTTGTTTCGACTTTTCACCATCGTAGTTTAATTGTTTTGACTTTTCTTAATTTAATAGACTAGCCGAGGTGGCCCCCAAACGAGGCACTGTAAAAGCACTATGGATGGCATAATAAACAAACTTTATTATAAACGATCTTATAACTTCAATATACGTTTAATTTCTTATTTTAATTTAATTTACAGACATGCTAACTTACTATACCTAATGCATAACTTGTTATGAGTTTTCGGAAACACTCGTAACAATTTGACAGAAACATTTAAACACTGATTAATTCTATGTCTCAATGCGCTTGTTAACACAAAACGCCACGTACTTATTCCTGATAACAAATGAAAGCATAATTTATGTATGGACATAAACAATAAATTGAATTGATATTCACATCATAAATATTGTTAAACTTTCATTTTTCAGTATATGTATAAAGTTTAATCGGTACTTGTCTTGCACTCTGTGATCCGTTACATGCAAATTTACTATTGCACGAATCAGCGTAGTTTCAAACTTAAGCACAAGAACAAGGCAATACGCTTAAGCTTTTGTCCTTTATCTATAAGTAAATATCTACGTTGTTAATTGAACGCCAGTTAGATAAATTAATAATGTTGTCCCTTACCTGTACGTCAACGCATGCGTGCCTTACTTGGCAACGGTGACTATCGGATTCGTTTCTATAAATGTCCGATAACGATACGTTTGTTTAACGTCTTATTAAACTACCATTTGATTTCTCTGGCTTCTAGTTGATTAATGTATCGTTTCTACCTTAGTTTAATTATTCGTTTGAGTTAGATGTTGACATTGTCAATCAAACGTTTAATCAACAGTTTATACGTGTGTTGTTGGAAAAATGTATTAAATAAATATTAAATTTCGCTGTGCGTCTTTCATATTTGGGTGGCATATTAGGGTGGTTGTATAGCGGATACAGTGTAGGCCGCTAACGTCAGAAGCTGTGGGATCGATCCTCAGCGCGACCTGATGTCTTTTAAAAAACATCATCCTGGACTGGTTCTACCAAGGAAGTGGAATCAAGAGCAGTCCATGTAAGCGTTGAACTTTCCTCGCAATCGAGTTAAAATAAATTAGTACAAACTTAAGGAATGATAGCCAGAAGACGCCTACTGCAATGTATGCATGTCGGAAGAGGGCCAAAATAAATATAAGATAACATTTGTAGAAACTGTTTAATACTGCAAGTACCCATGTTCTAGTTTAATTCTGTATATTCATTTGTTGATTTATTCTATTGGTATTGTATTTGTTATTTTGTACATGGCAAGTGAACTTTGAATTTTTCTTTAGGTTGGCGCCACGTCGTCTTTATATGTTGATACGCCGTAAATTCATTTATACACAATCAATGGACGGATGGATCGATCGATGGATGGATGGATGTATGAATGTTTCAACCGTCTTTCTTGCAATGAAAGTTTAACCTTGGTGCAGATTGGCACTAAAGCCTGTGGCAGTGAAGACAATGTCACAGAATGCAATTTTTGACAAAGAAACCTGAGGTAATTAAATTTGGTCAGTTGAGATATTATAGATATATTAGTGTGTAAGTTTGTTGAATATCGAAGAAAAACTGCAGTTGCTAAAGTTGATGTCTCAAGGGCCATAACTTCGACGTTGATTATTCAATTTAGCCAGTTCAAGAACGTGTCCATTATGGTTATATAGTTACTGTATAAGTCTGGTGAAGATCAAATTAAAAATGCGGGTGCTAGAGTATACATAAATAGTGTAATTTCTGACGATTCAAGGCCCATAACTCCGACATTGAATGTCCGATTTGACTAATTCATTCTTGTCCGAGATATCATGGTTATGTAACTACGGTGTGTGTAATTTGGATGAGGATCAAATTTAAAATGCAGGTGCTAGGGTGCACACAGTGTCAAATAGTGCATTTTTTAGATTTTAAGGGTCATAACTTTTTATAAAATTATCCGGTATGGTCATTTCATGTACTTACGAGGGGTTATCCAGAAGTTCGTGGACAAATCTCATAATATGAACATGACATGTCTGATTTATTTGGAGTTTTACATGTATTATATCTAATCTAACGGCACACTGTATGCAAAGTATGAAGAAAATATATAAACAAATAAAACAGTAACATGTATTTCAAATATGTTGTGTACGCGTATCTGCCGCAGGCCAGATTAACGTTACGTCGTTGCGATGTCAATTTATTTTACAAGTAATTTTCCTACTCTTACTCGTTGCTCCATTTATACTCGTTACGCAACTGGGGAACCCAGCGAGCACTTAAATGCATGCCAGTTTTTCTTAATTATCGTGTGCACTGTATTGTAACCTATACTTAGTTTGCAGCATAGTTCTTGAATTGCATTACGGCAATCCTTATTAAGGCAGTTTTTTACCACGTGAACGTGACATTGACGCGATTTTGACACAGGGCGACCACATATGTTATCATCTATTATTGTTTCTCGTTCCTCACTGTATCGTTTGTCATCTGTAGACTACAAAATGCACTACAAATAAGTTTCTCGGAGCTTTACTATATATATCTATCGTCTGAATCGGTGTTTTGCTTATATTGACTTAAACTGTATTACTGCTCGTTGTTTCACCTTTTCACCAGATGCACTATTTGCATATGAATGCATCTACATTTTCAATAGAATTTGTTTTAAACTCCTAACACCTGCGTGCAATGCTGGAATGACATTGTCATGCAGACATTGATGCCTTTTCATTAATAGTATATGATTTACCGCGAGTGTTACGGGAAAATGACTGTTATTATTCACATATTTGTCTGTCGCATTGTTCAACATTATGAGCTGCGGCACTTATCATGTATGTATGCTACTATGGATACCATAACATTATTACTGACATAAGAAAGATACTAAAACACCGTACATCGATGACAAATACACCAATACTTAAGTTGTGAAAAATATAGCTATGCACTTGCATAAATATAGATTTTATTAAATTTTTCCACGAACTTCTGAATAACCCCTCGTATTATTGTTATTATGGTTATGGTATATAACTACTGCGTATGTTTGAAGAGGATCAAATGAAAATGCGAATACTGGAGTGCACACAAGGTCAAAAAGTGCATTTTATGATTCACGGGCCATAACTCGGAAATCAAATTTAACGATTTGTCCCAGTTTAATAATTTGTCGGAGATATGGTTGTATAACTACTTTGAGCCAATGAAAATTGCAACTGCTAGAGTGCACACAACATTTTGACGAGGGCCACTGATTGTTCGATTTGACCAGTTCAACTACTTGTCTGAGATATCAAAATATGTATTTACTGTGTAAGTTTGGTGAGGATCATATTAAAAATGCAGATGCTAGAGGGCAGATAAGGTTAAAGAGAGCATTTTTGTTTATTTGAAGGGCTATAACTCCGAATTGAATTATCTGATCTTGCCCGTTCAAAAACTTGTCCGAGATATTATAGTTACATTACTACTGTGTATGTTTGGAGAGGATCAACTAGATATTGCGGGTACTTCAAGGGCCATAACTCTGACAATTATTATCCGATTTGGCCGCCAGTTCAAGACTTGTCTGAGACAATATGGTTATATAGCTACTATGTTAGTTGAGTGAATAGCCAATGAAAAATGCAGATGCTAGAGTGTACACAACAAAAAGTGCATGAACGGACGACTGATACAGGGCGATCAGAATAGTGAACGACATATATAAAATTATTATAATAAAGCACCCACACAAACACACAGTTATCATAATCATATTTTTTAATGACTGTTAATTAACATTAATATATAATACTGACCATAAAATCTGAACTTAATGCACATACAATTTGAATGATTGACGTACTGTATATTATATCATATAGGAACACGTACGTGATTATCCGAACGTTTTACAAATTATCCCCTGTTTGTCCAACGTAAGATTCCAAGTTTCCTTATACTGTCAAACCTGTATAAGCAGTCACCGTTTATTAAGCAGCCATTTGTCTTAAGCAACTATATTTGATATTTCCCATATATATGCTTTCAGAGCAAATTTACCTTCGTTAGACAACAACCTGTCTTGAAAGGTGAATTTTCCGTTTACTGTCTGCTTAAGACAGGGTTGACTGTATATATATAACTGTTTAACGCTACGTAGATATTTCAAATATAATTTATATTGTTTTTTTCTCTCATTAGTTCTGTTTTTCTACATATATAGTTGTCGTGATGCACTAGTACAGTTTATGGACAAGTTGTTGACTTCATATCACATCTCTTTAGTTTATTGTCCCATTTGAGGTTTTTAGGACATGGTCTCTTGTCATACATGGAGCTCCACACGCACGTGGTAAACATGTCACATCCGCTGCACGATTGGTAATCTCCGTTAGCCATTCCTTTACACGATTTTATACAACCTGTCAATAAAGGATTTATTAATATTATAAATAACATATATAATCGATTCAAAGTTAGTTGATAATTATGGAAATTCATAATTACATGGAATATGTATAGGTAAAATGGGTTACTGCAGTTTGATACGCAACCAACATATAATTGAATATCTGTATGGGTCAATAGTATGTTTACAACTGCTTTCAACTAAACAAAAACATACTGTGCCTGCATTGTCCGTAAGGTTTTACCTCGCACTCATTAATCTTCGTCACTTTGTCCGAGCGCTTCAAAGTCTTCTCCGTGCAGTCACTCGCAGGTACGTTATGATGTCGATTTAATGATGTACAAGTATCGGTTTATCAGAAATATCAATTTCTAAGTTCGGACATCGAAGATTTACACGGAATATTCATGATTGCCAGGTAAAACCTCACGGACAATAGTTGATAATATTAAAACATACAATTAGCTATTCCACACAAATAAAAGAAAGTCAATTTATAATAAATGAGTAAAAGAAAACTATGTAACAATAATGAGATTATGAAAGAAATATGAAAACAATCGTCAATTCCATGAAAATATTTTTTTCTCTTATATAACAAACATATCCTTTCTTTTTCTGTAAGTGGAGAGGGTGGGTGTATGCGGGAGTCATATAAGCATTCGATATTTGTTCAGACTCACATTACGTTGTGTAAGATATACATTATTAACAAAGAAGTTCACAGTTACCTTGTGGTGATCCAGAAATTGCCCCATTTCCAGATTTCTGAGTAGGTTCTGAAATAGAATATATGAATATCAGAATATAAAAAAACAAAAATCAGATCCAAGCCTTTTGTTTTAATGGCTTTGATGGAGCAGGTTTTATTCTATTCAAGATTAAAATCAAAGTGTTAAATTCGCAGTCACCTCTGTGTTGTATTTGTTATAAAGTGGCACACTAAAAGATTAGTTTTTAATTCACTGAAGTAGCAAATTCATATTTCCCAAAAATGTTTGCTGCCAAAAATGTTTATTATATGCGTTTTGCTGCCAAAAATGTGAAATTATTTGGAGTAACTTGTGCCGTAGTGCACTCTAACTTGTTAACAACACATATGGAACTTGGTATATACATAGTCTCAGTAGGCTTAAAGTATCTGTTTAATGATATATTTAAAGCACTGGGTGCTGTATGGTAACCACGTCTTATATCTGTCCATGCCAGAACAGAGTGACATAAAATGTAGATAATTAATATATCTGCCATTTCTTATATATTTATCAAAATATATTTTAATTAATTGTAGAATTAAATGTTATAACGGGTAGAGTTATCAAAAATTAAGCGTTATCGATATTACAAAATGAAAATAAAGAACAGTGACAGAATTAAACAAATACAATATGTGTAAACATTACATAACATAGATTAAAGTTAAACTGGACGATATTCGCCAAGAACATGAGGTCAAAATAGAAACTGAATACTTTAAATTTGAAAACAGTGAGGCACATTGAAATTACATGCACAAAACCTAAAATCGGTTACATGTGAAGAGATTATACGAATGGTAAGGGAGCTAACTTTGTGAAGTTATCGCAGGCTGTTGTGTAGTTGTTAGCGGTCTTTGTGTGGTTACTGGTGCCGCTGTGGACGTTATTGCCGTTAATAGAGGAGTAGATGTTTGGGAACTTTTCGATGCTCCATTTGTATCTGCAACGAAGTAACATACAGGGTACGTGATTTATCAAAGTAAAATCTATAAATATTTAATTAATATATGTGTAAAAAACTCAAACATATATATTTAAGTGTGGTTATATAATAAAAAAGCGTAAAATGAAATACTTTTTTTAATGAGGAATAACGCCATTTTTAACACACTTTAGGTTTTATTTGGCATATCTAGTTTTATAAGTGGAGGAAGACCTCGTCATGAATCTTAATATAACCACCGTCCTTCTGCAAGTAACTGGCACACTTTCCCACATAATGTTTTTAGAGCGAGCAAGAGTTGACGACATCACGACGTCACCGGCTAGTGACCTTGAGAAGGCGCCGTGGCCACTTGGCGACTGAGGACCCATGAAATGATTCACAATTTTAAAGTTGAAATAATATAACAAATATACGTACGATATTGTCTAAAACTGACTTTAAAGTATAGTTTAAATATATACTATTGCCTAAAACACATATTATAATATATATTATACATAACAATCAAGTACAGTTTCAGGAAAAAGAGTATTGCCACACATTCTCTCAATATTAGATACGGCCATTCCCTTAAATGTTGTAGCTAAAAACTTTAAAGAATGTCATAGATTAATAAATACATGTATAACATTATCCATTGCATGATCCATGTATATGACTTTGTTTGGACGTGAAAAAGGGTGTCGTACCTATTTTACAGCCAACCAGCCCCATGCGCATTGCGATGTTGCCATTCCAGCCGAGTGGATTAATTCTGATGCACTTGGCCATTACCGGACATGCAAACATGTTTGTAACGGGTGTGTCCTGGTCCGAATTGGCCTTGAAGAACTGGAAAGTAGGGGCAGTGACATTGCAATTAATAACAAGCTTAATGAATGCTTGAAACATTAGCACGTATAATAGAATAAATTACCAGGTTAATGAATTATTAAAACATTAGCACACATAATGTAATCAAACATTAGCACACATAATGTAATCAATTACCAGGTTAATGAATGCTTAAAACATAAGCACATACAATAGAATCAATAACAATAGAATTAATAACAAGGTGAATGAATTCTTGAAACATAAGCACATATAATGTTATTAATTACCAGGTTAATGAATGCTTAAAACATTAGCACATATAATGTCATTAATTACCAGGTTAATCAATGCTTAAAAACATAAGCAAATATAATTAACTGTTCGCTTTCTATTTTAAAATCTGCAAATCGATATGAATTTTAATGTTTGCACAATTTTGCTGTTGCCTTAAAAAGTTAAACTATAAATATTCGGGGAAACACCAGGACATAGCCAGTGTACACTATACGTCTCACTACACAGTTACGCCCCCTTTTCCCCCACGGTAGCATGATTCTTACACTTAAAAAAAGGTCTATGTAATTTGATTTTGATATATTTTTAAAATGGTTCATAGTAGTTGTGAGTTCTTGGTGCAGACGAGTAGAGCAAAAGCTGGCATTGCAGTTTATGCAATGAGACAACACTGGTATTAAAAAAGTGCCTTTATAGGATTGTAACATATTCATGTATTTATGAGCATTTGAGGACTTCTTTTTTCTAACAATCTCAGGGTGTTACTGCAAACTCTTTAAAAAACAAGTTTAATAACCAACCAGTTATTGTGCTTTAAATACTTAAAAAAAATTCTATGTGGAATCTATTTTTTACCTTGGAAATCCTAGCCCTTATTTTATATAGAATGAAGAACAAAATTTAAATGTGTAGTGTGACCTGGACTTGAACTGAAGAAGGAATTTTGACAACCCACATAGAGACCATTTGTTGAGACCACACTTTTCAAGCATGCAGCGACACGTAATATAGAGTCGAAATTACTTCATCTGTTATGGTAGACTAGATAACTTGAATTTTCAATCTCAAGCCAATGAATACTCTCAAAAATGGTTGGCGAAAACGACCCCAGAAATCTCGTTAGTAAAAATAATGATATGATTTATTAGTTACAATAGTTATGCTAAATATTTTAGACCATTATTCTTATGATCTTACATTTAAATTTATGAAAAAGTCCATTTGATACATTCCACTTAGAACTATTGCGCTAGATTGTACTTAGTGTTTGCAGTGACTTTTAGACTATTTCAGCAGAGTAACTTTTCTGGCTATTTGTCTTACAAATGGAAACACACGGAACATCAAGCTACTTGGATGACAACACACATGAGCGATGAATCTACCTACATGACAACTTATTATAAACTATTAAACTGTTTGGCTGTAATTCCCCAATACAGTGTAATTATTTTAACACGAGTGTTACAATTTAATTGGAAGTCCAAAAATTAACTGCGTCTATTACAGTAATACCTGATTGCAGTAACTTTTAGGCTATTTCAGGAGAGTGATATCTATGGTTTATATAATATATATATCTGCCTATCAAATTGAAACAAACGGAAAACACCACAAATCTAAGCCATATAATGAAGTCATAATTGATTGTTTGAATATTGAGCGTCATTTCATGCCTTCGAGGGCTAACAGACGATCAGCGAATCTAACCACTGTTTCCTGGGATCCTGAAAAGTTAACCAGTACTCCATCTCCGCAAGTAACTGATAACTTTCCCACTTTACTCAGCGGTGGGAGACGAATGATAATGAGACACAATGTCGTGTATCAATCATCATGGAGACTGTTGCCGGACGAGGATAAAGCTACCTTCATGACAACACAAACATTACATTAAAAACTGTTACAATTTAAACAGAAGTCCAACAACAACTTACTGCGTCTGTTACATTGAAACCTGGTACGGTGTGCCATGTTTTACAATCTTCGCTGTACAGGACCCGATATTTCTTCACCCATTCCTTACAGCAGCCGTTTCGGCCCTGTGTGATAACTCCACGGATCAGGGATACATCCTTTAGTTGCACCTTATTGTTAAAATAATAGTAGTAGCATGTAAGCACATTATATTTCAGTTGTACAATAATATTAATACATGTTTATGTTTTTATAAATTATCAATGGATTTTGATAAACCAAAACCATCATGCTTTCACTCAGACAGTGCTAAATGTCCATTACGTAGTGTAGATATTAGAACTCATTTTAGAAATATCCTAAAGTTACAAATTAAGCTGAAAAATCGCATGACATTTGTGTGTAACACTTCTATAGGTTTGTGAAGCGAAAGCCGACAGGTACGTGCCTCTTTGTGTGTGAGTATATTATTTATAGTGGCCGAGGTGTTTTGTTTATATATACTGGAAGAATAAAGAAAGGCCGAGTGAAACTCAGAGTCACACTATCAAAACTATTGTAAACGATATTTACTGTTTTACAATATATATGTATATGTACATGTAAAGTTATTTTATTAATGACTTTGTCTATAATAATGGTGATATTGACAGAATCATTACAGAAACATCTTTACATATGTATTCTAAAACTGTAAATATCGTTTACAATAGTTTGATAATGTGACTCCAAGCTTCACGTGGTGTTTCTTTATCTTTTCAGTATATAATTTGTCTCTTGTTGTGATAAACACACTCGTTTCTATTTTAATAAATTATCTAATTAATTATCTAATGTAACGACAACTGAAAACCACAGTTTATTAATATAACTGGAACGTTACAAGTTTTAATAGGTATATCCGAAAACATAACGTATTTATTTAATCTTTATTTAAGTATCATCAATTTACAACGTTATAATAATAATAGTTTTAATATCATACAATATATGTACATAGCCATTCAAATATATAAGTTATAAAAGACTATCACATAATGCAAAATACAATTTACTATTAACAAAATAAGACTATGCGTAGTGCTGCAAATCAATTTATTAAAAGTGTGTTAAGATAAAACAAAATACTAAAACTAAAACATGATGTTATATTTTCTAATAAATTAAAGGTAACAAACATCAATCATGTATGTTTTCGCTACAGTAAGGATAAGAATAAAATTTCAAAAACTAGTTTTAACCGAGTGAATCGCCGTTGTTTTGTTAAGATGAAATGTTAACGGTTTATTTAAAAGTGCAAAATAATACCTCAACCCATTGGTTGAAATCTTTTTTCTCTGCTACCCAAGCGCCCATCTGTGTCACACCAGACGCATCCTTCGTTTCAGTTGTATTCAGATGAACTCTTTCTGGTCCGTGGTTAGCTGTCTTGTCATTGGGTGCAAAGACACTTGACGCTGACACCGCGTCATTGTAACTCACAGAAAGATCATCTGTGCATACGTCTGAAATGATAATCGAGTTTTAGCCGAGCTTTATGCCAAAGGCATAAACGTAACACTGCTTATGGCGTCGTGGTCTGATCACCGCCAAAATGACCATACGCGACAGGAACTACTTTTTATTCCTCTATTTAATTTAATGTTTTCTTTTTATCAACAACAAATCAATCAAAATATATTGTGGATATTGTATTATGTCAATTAAAAAAAGCATAAGCTATATCAAACGCTACAGCAGTATCAATCGAGTTAGAAATGTGTATGATTATTGATTAATTCAAGGCTACTAGTACTTTTAAGTTCATATGTGTACTTTGTTTTTCTAAGGCAACATACATGTATATATATATATATCTCAGTATTACGGAAACGTATATTGACCCCCATTATGTTTAAGATTGATAAATATGTTGTTTTCAATGTGTTATCTATTAGCTTTTTAATATAATCTACATCGGTTTAGAAAGTTAAAAATTTATAAAACATGCCGGCACATAATGCCAATTTTTCAAAGTTGTAAATTAAGACGATATAAATATTGCGATTATAGTTATTGATTTTTTATATATTTTTTTATATTTTGAATTTATAACTTGGTAATTTTCTGTTGGGTATAAAAAATTTAAGTTTTTGTCAATTTATGTAAATGCACAGTGCGTCACTACGCCTTTTTGGATGTAGTGTCTGCCGGCTGCAATTCGAACTGGCGAAGCTTCAGAAAGTGGCGTAAAAACAAAGGCGTATGTTCCTCCCCCACCCAATATTAAGGTGGAGGGGCAGCATATACTTTGCCCACACCCACTCCAAAAAAATGATAAAATATGTTTAAAAGTCACAAAATACAAAAATTTTTGAGTAAATGACAACCATATTTTTATCTTAAAAGCTAACTAGAATGCAGCATTTGTTGTTTTAACTATTATATCAATGTTACTTTCCGGAGGAGGCCGCAGCATCGACACAAACCCGTTTCCCACATTCTTCCTCTTAATTAGTTTGCAGTGAATTGGGTTTACAATCCAGTGAAACAGTGAAAGTTCCTGTTTAATACATCTTACATTTTTTCTTTCTTAATAAAAAACGTTTAAATGTCACCGTGAAAATGATGGAGTAAATAACTACCAGCTTTCCCTTAATACACTATAAAACTTGCTATAATGCATTATTTGGCTTTTAAGATATCAAGATTTTCCAGGGGAGGTCCCTCTAACCCCCACCAGCAAGGGAAACTCTCTCGAACAATAGAATAAATGTCAACCATATTTTTTTCTTGGAAAACTCTTTAGAATGCAGCAGTTGGTGTTTTGAATACAATCTTTTCCGAGGTAAGCCCCGTACCACCATCAGCAGAGACCCCACAAACTGGTATAAATAACAACCATTTTCCAATTAAAATCTAATAGAATGCATTTTTGTTTTTTAAATATCTTTTTTTTTTTTGCAGGGGAGAATCACAATAGATAACACCCTCTATGATCTCCTCTCACGTCTTGCTCCCAGTGCATGAGGTGACGGGTTTTTTTAATACATTTCATGCTTTTTTCTTTATAAAATATTTAAATATCACAAAATATTGGAGTTATAACAACCGTATCTTTATCTTAACAACTCCATTAAATGCAACAGCTGGGGATTAAGATATCAAAATGATCCGATGGAGGCCCTCGTAGCCTAAATTGTGGGAGGGGATTCTTTCTCCCACACTCTCTCGCCAGGTTGGCCTCCCAAGTAATTAAAACGCTCCTACGTCCATGAAAATTTATATATGATATATATATATATATATATATATATAATAGCGATAAAATGAATTTTGTAATATTACTATATAACTCAAGGTAAAACTTGAAACACTTCTTTGCAAGCCATTTAACATGTATTAAAACCAAATGTTAAATTGCATAAAAATTATAAATTGAGTAAACAACGTTTAGAATATTTATCACTCGTTTATAATAATCGATCAAATGGTGAAGATAAATAATAAGCATGGACTGCATGGATAACAATTCAGTTGTAGATATATATAATCACATGAAACATGCATTTTTGTAATATTTATGTATAACTCACGATAAACCCATCAATAATACAATATTTTGGAATATATAAGGGGGGGGGGGGGGGGGGAGGGGGTCAATATACGCTTCCGTACAATATTGTTGCAGGAAGAAAAAATGAAATTATTTTCTAATAACGCTTGACTAAAATTGACAAATTAAGTCGAAGAATAACTTACACTATTAATTATAAAATAGATTGATTTGTTAAAATTAAAAATGTATTCAATCCGATCGATTCACACTATTAAAATGGACAAATTAAGTAGTGAAATACCCTACAATATTTATTGATTCAGTAATTAATTTCAGACATTTAAGCATGTATTTAATCAAATCATATATAACATGTATATATACTTCGTTTAAAATTTTGTTTTAGTTGTAGTGTTAACTTGTTTTGAATTTATTTAGAATAGAAAAAAAAATCGTTCGTTAAATAATAGCAGCATGTAGTACGCATATTATGTAATTTAAATGTATAATACTACAAATACATTTTTATGTTTTTAATAAAGCAGTTTAAGTTGGTATCACAGCAAAAAAAATAGATCTGGTTAGCAAGTCGAGTTAAAAGCTAGATGTTGATTATGTTTATAAACAAAGCGAAGAAACCAGAAACCATTGAATAAACGCCTTAGAATATTCACATATTAAACTGATTTAAGATATGCAGGAGAAGAAACAACGGGAGTAACTTCATTTGCATTTGGGATATAGTAGAGATTTGTTCATTCCCATATAGAAAAAAATAATTTCTAAATTATATGTGTTTGTGCAAACGCGTAATGTAACTTCGTATGTTTATATGTGCATGTATGTGTGTGGAAAATATTATATAATATTATGATCTTCATATTGAATCGATCACAGTACTAAGATGTATAATTATTTAATATTTTACGTGAATAAGAAACCAAAAAAGAAACGTTGACACTATTGAGAGCAATTTCGATAGTATAACTCCGTGAAATAAGTATATATATTGTAATGACCATATAACATTTAAACTATTTCATTACTATTAGCAGAAAGAACTACTGATTTCATGAGTTTGATGTTCGGATGGAAAATACCGTTCAGAGACGATAGAGCCTTATTTCCGCCAAAACAGTTATACTGAAGGACAAAATTTGTCCATCAGCACCGAAAGTCCCATATATGAGTGCATGATATATATAGTATATCTGAATGCATACGTCATAGCGCGAGGTATTTATGAACCATAATACTTCTTATGTACGTACAGATGGCACTCATAATGTGTGTTCTGTGTATTTGCTGTAGTGGTGGTTGTATGCGTTGCGTGCTATATCCCTTGTTTGAATTATATTTACTTATTTCTAAACAAGAAAAAAAACAACCAATGTCCGTCAAGAAAGCGAACTATATTTCAATCACAATCATGAAAGATGAAAGGTGGCCAACCAACGTCTTGTGACCTACTAATAAAATTACATCAGATTATTTTAAAGCAAACTAAAGTTATGGTGTAAAAACATATTTAAGTACCAGTGACCTTGACCCTAGTTCCTTTTAATATTAATTATCATCATTTTATCTTTAAGGAAACTTAACTCATCAAGCGCAAACCACTTTGCGCAATCAACCTGGGCGTATAAAAAAGTAATAACCAATATATTTTATATGCGGTGTTGAAATTTAAATCCCATGCAAGGGGTAATATTTTGAATAGAATTAGACGACGTTTATTATTGACCAATTCTTAAAAATATGATTTGAAGATAAATAAGGGAACATAAGGGACCTTATGTAATACTGTACATGAAAGTCGGAAATACACCCCTTTCCAAGACCTAATAATGAGTAATTTTATTCTATAAATTTGAAAAGAATCGCATTATACATATCTTGAGTTATTGAGCCGACGATGAATAAAACATTTTTTTTCGTTCAAAAAGAGACATTACTCAGTTACGGGTTTTGTGATAGGTAACCTTGTGCACGCAGGAGTTTATTTGATAAATACAAAATACTGATAGTGCATTAATGGGTTCCTTTGACAATCGTGTATGAATGAATTGACATTGATGAGTGAAAATGAGACAATTAGGAAATTGACAAAAGTATACGTCGTATATCTCATAACATTATAATTATATCTGTGACAACAGAGACATACACGCTTTAAAAAAATGACCGCAGGTACTTCTCGCGATATTCAATATAGAAATTTCACCTATACATATATCAACATATTTTGTGATTTTGTATGAAAAAGGAAGACTTCATTAAAGCTCTGGGTGGTATTTTCATTTTGTTTAATTTAAACGAAATTAAAACAAAATTGAAGAACTACTAGTATTTCTATTATATTTTAGTTTATAAATGGTTAAAACTGACGACAAATTATGGTAACTTTCGACCTTACACTTTCAAAGAAATTGGACTTAATGTAAAACGTAATGTTTTGGAGGCCGTAAAGGTCAAGGTAAATATGATTTTACAGGCCCTAAAGGTAAATGTAAGTTTACAGGCCATAGAGTTCAAGGGAATGTAATTCGAAAAAATGCTTCATGGAGTCGTAATTTTCATTATACAAAGAAGGACGACCATATCAAGAGAAATGAAAGCGAGGTAATCACACGAACTGAAAACGCTTTTAGTTTTAGAGCATGAAAATGAGCGCAGGGTGTATAGTACAGAATATGTAAATATAGTAAATCAACTTTTACAAAGATGATAACAATGATTAATTATCTTAATAGAATAGGTCGTGAACAATTGCGTGAAGGGAATGTTAAAACAAAGTTAAAAGACATAAATTAAACATTACATAAGTGGTATAACCCCCCCCCCCCCCCCACCACCACCACCACCCCCCATTCACACGCCCCTAAAATGTATGCAAAATGTTAAAAGTCTATGTTTCGATTTGAACACACTGTATTTTTTGGAAAGATAAGAATTGCGACTTAAATGTTTATATTTATCTTAATATAACGTTATCGTGAATAAAGGACTTTTATGTCCGTCAAGAAAGCGAACTATATTTCAATCACAATCATGAAAGATGAAAGGTGGCCAACCAACGTCTTGTTACCTACTAATAAAATTACATCAGATTATTTTAAAGCAAACTAAAGTTATGGTGTAAAAACATATTTAAGTACCAGTGACCTTGACCCTAGTTCCTTTTAATATTAATTATCATCATTTTATCTTTAAGGAAACTTAACTCATCAAGCGCAAACCACTTTGCGCAATCAACCTGGGCGTATAAAAAAAAGTAATAACCAATATATTTTATATGCGGTGTTGAAATTTTAATCCCATGCAAGGGGTAATATTTTGAATAGAATGAGACGACGTTTATTATTGACCAATTCTTAAAAATATGATTTGAAGATAAATAAGGGAACATAAGGCACCTTATGTAATACTGTACATGAAAGTCGGAAATACACCCCTTTCCAAGACCTAATAATGAGTAATTTTATTCTATAAATTTGAAAAGAATCGCATTATACATATCTTGAGTTATTGAGCCGACGATGAATAAAACAATTTTTTTCGTTCAAAAAGAGACATAACTCAGTTACGGGTTTTGTGATAGGTAACCTTGTGCACGCAGTAGTTTATTTGATAAATACCAAATACTGATAGTGCATTAATGGGTTCCTTTGACAATCGTGTATGATTGAATTGACATCAGTGAACCATTGTTATCAGAACAAGTTATCACGTGTATAAGCTACTTGATGGGAAAAATTATTTAATATAAACTATAAACATATATCATAATTCAATTGCACACTATACATATAACATATCTTTGATCTATTGATCTCCAATTCAAAACCACATCCACGTTTATAATATCAGCATATATACATTAAATAATAACTTACTGCACCGTCAATAAAGTTTCTATAATTTTCACTCACCTGCGCCGTAAATAGATGGCACAGCCGCTGAAATAGAAAAGAATAAAACAATAAGTGGCATTATAATAATTTGATTCAAATTTACGTTATTGTTAATAATAATAAAATAAACCCTTTCAAAATTATACAAATAAATAAATTTACCGAGACATACTCATTCGAGTTTTCTTACTTTTATTTAGATAAATTTGAATACAAAGCTATTAAAAACTGATACACAAAACGCTTATGGACACGCCAAGTAACGTCAAGTTTCTTCCAATTTGTTAATAATTATTTCAACAACTAAATAACATATGAAAAACGTTTTATTCTACCTAAAACGAACACGCAAACTGCAAATTTCATTCTTGTGAATTTAAATAATTCGCTAAACGCGACGTCTTTAATCAAGATGCACCTCCAGCACAAACCAATAAAAGTCAAATATCCTCTGTAATATGGAAACGAGTGACATGCGACTGTGCTATGGAAATACATGGACCCTCATTTAAATACTCAGGATGTTTATTTTAGAGGAGTATACCATGACGCCGTCATAAGTCGATGTCCATGTTCCTATTACTTAACGGTCTGGATTAATTGAACGCCATTTAATCAAGGTATCTCGGTTACCTGCATAGGTAGACAGCGAGGTCTCACGTATCAAAATAGTATTAGGATTATCGGTATGTCCGACTGCTTACAGATTTACGCTGAGTGTTTATGGATTAAAGATGACACGGGTTATCTAGTTGCTAAAATAAACAAATGACACTAAACGTGTCTAACACACAACGCATTTGAATAGTTTGGTGATGATGTCAGCTAATTAAAATAAGGACAGCGCCCAATCACTTAAAAATGTTATCTATTTCATCAAGTCCGTCGTCAAATTCCTGAAATATCTAAATAATATAGCTGTGGTTTCGCAGCAGACGAAGTTTCCATTGTAATAACAAAACACTTAGCTTGTGTCAAGGTATATTCTTTGCTACTTATTATCAATTATCAGTGTTTGTTCCGACATAGTAAGATGGATTAATAATAATTTAAAACTGCTTCTTGAGTTGGCATTTAAATCTTTGTATCTATGTCTTCTCATGCAAGGTGTTTAAATTGTAAAGTATTGACACATTTGCCCTTTTCCTCGATTATCTACTTTGTCATGAACTGAAGGTGATTGAACCCAGAGAACATAAAGGAACAGTCTGATAACTAGGAAGGACACACGTATTACGATTTAAATTTGTATCAATCAAATTCGCAAATACAATCACATACGCATTTTAGAAATTTGCTATGTAACACCAAGACAGCAACAAGGAATGTATATCCGGGAGGACATAGATCATTCAAAAGCAACAACAACAACAACATAAACGCTGACATCACATACAGAAGAAATTTGGTAACATCATGGAACGGCCAATGATACAACCGTCTACGGGGGCCTGATTCAATACAATAACTTTCTTAAGTGTTATGTTATTCTATCTTTTTTCTTATTTCCTACTTTTTATTAGTTTTTCCTTTTTATATATACATATATATATATCTTCATTACATTTGATTGTTGGATTATATCCTATTGAATGTTATAATTGCCATCTTGATTCTAATGCCATTTGTATATTGAAAGGGAAGTGCCGTAACTAATGTTGCTAAAACTTGTTGCATAATCTGTTTGCTTATTATTGATTGATTGAATATTCAGTGTCATTTCATGCCATCCAGGGCTAACCGACGATCAGTTAACCTTACCGCTGTTTCCTGTGATCCTGAAAGGTTAACCAGTACTCGAGCACACCCCATCTCCGCAAGTAACTGATAAATGTTCCACTTAATTCAGAGGTGAGAGACGATTGATAATGAGACACAATGTCGTTTAACAATTATTATGAAGACTTGCCGGGCTGGCATTCGAATTCACGACCCCTGGATTGATAGTCAGACGCGTTACCGACTGAGCTAATCGGACCGGCCCGTTTGCTTATTATGTGGAAGTTATAAAATATGTTTAAACCAATATTGATGTAGACACAGTAAGCATATCTAAAACAGTATAACGTTTAATTTTTTTATCTATTAACACCCTCATTATAACTGGACTATTCTCTTTAATTTAAACATATTTTGTTCACAAATAGTATACAATTACATTGGAAACATATCACATATTAATTAATAAGTTTCAAGTTTCAAGTTTATTCAGCAATCGGCAAATTATGCCTTTGGCCATTTACAAATTTTAACAAAGAAATATGGCAAAGACAATACATATTGTAACAAACATATAAAACAAACATTACACAAATAACAACACATCACATGTACATTAATCCTGCGAAACAATCATACTTTCAAGGGTTTTTTTTCTTATTACAAGAGCTTCTTGAATAAATTTTGATATTTTGAACAACATTTTTTCATTCTTAGACGACATGATATATACATTTATTTACTGTAGGCCAAACCATGCGGCCTAAATATTTAGTACGAACTTCATTGTATTTAGTACAGTAAAGCACGAAATGATATTCTGAGTCAATAACATTCTGGTTACAAAGTTTACATAATCTATTTGCACGATCAATACCATTATATCTTCCGGTCTCAATTTCGAGAGAATGTGAACTTAATCTTAAACAAAGATATTGCTTTCGTAGAGAATCATTTTTAAATTTGTCAAAATAGTCTTCATAGCAAAATATGTTTTTAAATGTTACGTTATAATCAAGTTTAAGTGAGTTATGTATAACTCATACTCCATTCTTGAACAAATTGGTCTCGTAATCGCCTTTTAAGTAAAGGGAAATAATTGGTATTGTTTCGAAAGCTGTTAGTTAAGTTCGAATAACCAAGATTGTCAATAATAGTTCTAATCCGATTTGCCCAACATCTCCCATTTATGTTATTACATTGGTCAATATAAATGCTGTATATAGGTGAGTTAACATCACTCATTATCTTTAATCAAAATTTTAACGACCTTTCCCTGCTTCATACAGTTAATGGAAATCGCCCTTATTCCCCATAAACAGCATAATTTGACGTTTGTTGACGTACTCCCAAAATATACTTGCAAAATTTGATATATTGTTTATCTACTTCTTTATAATTATACACGCCGAATAATGACAGTTTTGTTTTAATATCTAACGGTACTCTGTCAAACACCGACAGTAAATTATGATATGCCCTAAGGGCTTGATTAGATAAAGTTTTAACAGCGTTTGACAGGTTACCGGTGTGAGTAAAATTAATACCTAAATATGTAAAGTTATCTACCATTTCAATTTTTTCGCCATTTTTAAAAAAATCCACATTTTGATTTGTTTTCCTTTTTTCGAAAATACATACTTTAGTTTTATTTACATTCATTTTCAAACGCCATTTATGCGAGTATTCGTAAATACTGTTAATCTGAGCCTGTAGGCTGGCTGGATGCGTTGTAAATAACACAATATAATCAGCGAAAAGGATAAGATATATTGTCAACATATTTAGGTCATTATCAGTTAGTTCCTCAAAATTGATATTAGCGACAATATCATTAATAAACAAAATGAACAAAATGGGCGACAGTGGCTCTCCTTGCTTCAAGCCCAGCGTGACGTTGAAGAACTCTGACAAATCCATATTCGATGAAAGTTTAACACATGATACTTGTTATACATAGATTTTATCATATGAACTATTTTAAAGCTAATACCAGATTGAAGTAATTTCACCCCGAAGGCATCTCTTATAACAGTGTCAAACGCTTTATCATAGTCAATAAATACACACCATAAGTTAAAGTTAGCGGATAAAACCTGTTGTATAACAGAATGTAAAATAAATACTGCATCTGTGGTAGAGCGTTTATCACGAAAACTAAACTGTGCGTCATTAAAAACATGCCCGGTTTCACACCAATTATTTATTCGGTTTCTTAAGGTTAGATACATGCGTATACCAATGTGAAAGACATTCATAAGAAAGCTTACAGCTTTTGTGATTCTGTCTCCCAATTCTCTTTCTAATTCTTATTAGAAAGAACCATTTAAATACGAACACATGCAATGAGGTATTACACCAGTTGTGGTTAACTAATATTTGATACGAGACACATTTCAGTAAATTAACTAAATTTTTGTGTTGTTACAAGGCTCAGTTTGTTTATTTACATATCTTTTATCTAAAATCATCTGCAAAGATACGTTTGCTACTTTATTAAATAGACAATTAAACAACACTTTATATTCCGTAATTTCTTAACAGTTTTGGTAATTAGTGTGTCCAGTGTACACATAACTGTATTATCACAGGGGAAATACGAAAGACGGTTATTAAAGCAAAGGATGTGTTTAGCAAAATAGATATCCGAGTTTTGAAAGGATGAAACGACAGTGTACGCTGACTTGTATCAATTGCTGTGTTTGTACAAACATCGGTCAATATTTACTTGTGACCACGCGTGCGTTAGATTGCCGCCAAAACAGGACACCCACATAAGAATGTTAATGTCTTTGTAAAAGATAAACAAGTTCGTAGTAGAAGTCTACCATAATATGTGTATTTCATTTCAAGGTTATATTTCTAGCAATCAAGTGGTCGAAAGTTCGAATCTCCGCCAAGTCACAGTCTCCGTGATGAGTGATATACGATATATATAGTCTCATTATCATTCGTCACTTATCTCTGATTCAAGTCGGAAAGTTGTCAGTTGCTTGCGAAGATTGGGTGTGCTCGAGTACTGGTTAACCTTCAAGGATCCCAGGAAAGAGTGGTTAGCTTAACTGGTTGTTCGTTAACCCCCAGCGGCATAAAAATGACGCTAATCATTCAATAAAGGGCGGTGATATGTAGAATACATTTTATATAAGAAATGTTTATATATTTAGTTAATATCATAATTAATAACCTTAGTCAAATCTAAGTCATATTTATTCAATTTTAACGCTTTATATATTATTTTTTATATATTCAGTACATTTAACTTATATTTGACTTCAATTATGTAATTATAATCTTCAAGTCAATAACGTATTATTTAATATTTGAATAGGTTTAACGCCATTAACACATTACAGGCTTTATAAAGTGTTATTGAGGGATACCTCTGAATAAATTTATTTAGAACCGTCGTCTTTTCGAAAGTAACCGACAAACTATCTCACATACAGCGTTTATACCGACCCTGGCTAGAGCAAACGACTTTGCAGTGAGAGGTGAGCGGCCATTAGACTACAGCGTTTTATACTTTATTGCAAAATTAAAAGTCGTAGTATATATTCAATTAATATTTTAACGTCTTTATAAAATATATATAGACGTGTTACATTTTGGTATAGTTCTGTAAATCAGCAACAGAGCATCAAAGTATCCGAACCAGCATATCAATGACTTTATTAAATACTGGTATAGCTTGTACATTATGTTTGCAAAAATGTAGTCTTAGTAAAGATTCAAGTACATTTGTGATGTCTTTATTAAATATTATTATATTACTATATAATGTTAAATCAATGACAGAAAAACATCTCGATGATTTTATTTAATACTGTTAGTAAATTTTTATACCTCGTACAATGCTTTTACATTCCATTGACATAGGATCAAAATAGCCAAGCCGACATTTTGTTATTTCTATAGTGCGACCACTATCACACACTATGTAATCTGCAGACATCGGTGCGTTAGGGTATGGGTTGGGACCATTCTGACGACCTATACAGCTGGGCATTCGCTGTTGGCATGGTACACAGCTCGGATCTGAATGGTCGCATTGGTACTGGTGATACTCGCCTGCAATAAGCATTTAATTACTTACTAAGTAAACTTTAATTAATATTTAGAGGACAGAAAGAATATAATAATACATTCAAACATGTATTAGTCATCACCTCTATTAAGCAACTACTTGTCTTAAACATTCACATTTGTTATAATTTTCATTTCAATCAACCTGTCTTCAGCAACCTCCTGTATTTTTTATCTTTCCCTTGAGTGGCTGACTATATGTTAAAAATAAAAACATAGATAGCTGCAAGTGTTATTTAAAGAAATAATTCAATTGGTACAGAAGACAGCGAAATAGATAAAGAGCGATAACGCTGCCAACATTTGTAAAAAGAAATTAGCTACATAACAGTCGGTTTATATGTATGACATAGAAAGCCAATTAAAGGTAGGACGCGAACATCTCAGAGTTTATCTGATAAGAAAATTAAATCATCTTCATTTGCTTCAGATCATACTATGCATACCGTGTAACTGTATTGTGCAACAACAGCATAAAACATGGGACACATGTCAAATGGATAGTTGTATAAATGCGCAATTATTCTGTGTTATACACTTATCTATGCCTCTAAACGCCTGGCAGTCGGTGATACATTAACATTAATTGGCTGTTTATCAATATTAATACATGTGATTTCAGTCATGGCGCTTACTAACTAATACTATACAAAGCAATACTTTTATTTGTGAGCTATTATAATTTGCAATGTACTTGTATCTGAGGATGATAAATCTACAGTTTATCAGACTGCACATTATTTAATGCATCTTGATTAATGTAGAGTTAATAACTTAATAATACAAAATATTAAATTAAACCCAATTTTCAACACAAAGTTTTTGGATCAAGCTGGGTTCGAACCCACGGCCTGAACACTTATAGAGAAGTGCTCTTGAAACAGTACGTTAGGCCAACCACACGCAGGAATGGATGATTATGTGTCTAGGGATAAGGGATAGTAATTTCTTTGGACGGGTGAAAAACAGTTGAAAATTTATGTGGCTAAAATATATATGTGAATTAACCATTTTAGTTCAGCTGGGCGTATAGAAGCCACTAAAATACCCATTTGTTAGAACGTCCTGCCACACAGGACCATTTTAATTATTGAGATATACAAAGCAATGTAAACAGTACATACAAGGTGTCACTGGTTCAACTCTTTGGCCGCATTGGACGTCCGTAAAACTTTTACATGTGTTGTCTACTGTTGAAAACAGCTGCGGATAGATACATTCTTGTAGCTCATGATGATGATCGTTGACATCACTTCCGCATTCATAAAACTGAGCACAGTTTGTAACACTAGGTATGGTTACACCAGGATTAGCACTGCAGTAGGCATCGATGATAGCTGTAATAACAAATATATGTATCAATCGTTGACTCAAGGCGCATGCCAAGTCAATAATATTTTCTTATGATGATGCATAGTGTTCAGCGTTGCTTTCAACATGTTTATAGCTATATCGCGATGGTGTCTGTTTGAAACAGTATTGTAAGCACTGCCACACTGGAGTATCAGGCCGAAAACACGTTGTATGATACCTTACACAGTCACATTATACTGACACCGGGCCGACTAGACCTAGAACTTTCCTCACACTGGTTAGCGCCAAGCAAAGAAGCCTCCAGTACCATATTTACATATTCGGATTTACATGTAATATCTATACCTATAACTGGGCATGGTTCTCTTGATTCACATGAAGAATTTGCGGTTGTAGATACTGTGTGACCAAATATCATGTCTTAAAACAAGCTACAGCATTTAAAGAATCAATCATCATATTCAAAAAAATCTTTTAAACACGTGTATGTAATGATCGAGGACAGTGCTTGAGCGTGTTAGATCGAAAATAGGTACTGTACATTCATCAATAAGCGGTGTATTTATAACTTTGAAGTAAAATGACATTTGATTTAAAATAAATCTGTAAATCTATCTTGGAATATATTTCGGCCCCTTAGACTCATAATGCTATTAATATATGACACATGTAGGCACATAGGGCCGTGATGCCCCAAGTGGCCGATTTATTAGGTGGAGAGATCTTCCTTGAATATAGTAATTGTACTCTAAGTTTTAATCTGATATTGCATTTCTTAAATAGTTTATGTATCTGGGCATAGTCAAAGGGACAATCATTTTGACTGTAAACTAAACATTATGAACTATGAAATATTGAAGCGATATGTAATTGTTTGAATCTTTGGGCATGGCTTAAGGGTAAATAATGCGTGTTTGATTACAAAATAAACACTATGGATACTAGATATTAAATAGTGAAGCGATATGTAATTGTTTGAATCTCTGGGCATAGCTTAAGGGAAAATAATGCGTGTTTGATTACAAAATAAACACTATGGATACTAGATATTAAATAGTGAAGCGATATGTAATTGTTTGAATCTCTGGGCATGGCTTAAGGGAAAATGATGTGTGTTTGATTACAAAATAAACACTATGTATACTAGATATTAAATAGTGGAGCGATATGGCGTTGCTTGAATCTCCAGCCAAGACCTAAGGGAAAATAATGCGTGTTTAATTACAAGATAAACAACATAGACTGTCAGATATTAAATGTTTAATCTATATGGCTGTCATTGTTGGTAGCAGTCTTTGATTAATCCTAATCTGAAACCAGTGAAGAAATGTACTTCAATTGTATGTAGAAGACATGTTAATATGTAGCCTTAATTTATCAGCTGTCATGTAATACTCCTCCCTGGTAGCTATATCTCTGTATCTATAGAAATTTGTACATAAAAACTTATCATTTATTTGTATTTATTTAGAATTGTTGATAGAAATCTTCATTTGTATCTATTTAGAATTCTATATAAAAAAATCTTTATCATTTTTTGTATTGTTTGTCTCTATCTAGAACTAAACATAAACATATTCATTAATTGTATCTATTTAGAATTGTACATAAAACTATTCAGTTTTTGTGTCTATTTAAATTGTACATAGAAATTTGCATCATTTGACTCCATTTTGCAGAATTACATACGGTTGATGTTTAATTATATCATTTGTTTATGTTACCGCTCTTGAACGTAATATTATTATATTAATTCAGAAGTTAATGCCAAAGTTGTATTGTAAACATTATATTTTGACATATATTTTCTTATTTTAAATAGTTTCTGATCTTTTACACAGAATAAAATGCCTCCCTCTGCATTAGGAAACTAGCTATGAAAAACACTATATCCTTATCAAACCCGGACTGGAAAATTTTAAAGCTTGTTAAAATCATTATCATTCCAAAGCTTGTTAAACATCACTACCATTCTTCAGCTTGTTAAACACTGTCATTATTCTAAAGCTTGACAAATATCTTTTTTTTTTAAATAAAGGCATTGTGTTTCAAATGTCCATTTCAACAAGATGTGTTTCGTCATTTCTTGGTGTAAACACTTATCCTTCTATCCAATACCGATGGTTTAGAGATCACCTATATCGAAAAGAGAAAACAACATATTTACCTGCATCAGCTGGGTCCGTACATACTCGTCTAAAGGGGTCCAGGATCTTGTTGACAATACATATTCCTATCTCTATCAGTCGATTGTTCTCACATACAATATAATGACCGGTCAGTTCACGTCCTGGGTACGGATTTAGACCGTTAGGTTTACCGGTACATGTCGGTCCTGTTGGTGGTTGAGTCTGGACGATGGGTGGGTTGGTGAAGATCTGGGGAGGCTGAATAACAACTGGTGGTAGTGTGTATACCGCGGGAGGTGCAGCTGTAATGACGGCGGGGTAAGTGGTAACAGGTGCACCGGGTACCAGGCATCTCATACAATCTACACCTATACATCTATAAAGCTTGTATTCACCTATAAAAGAATGGTATAGCTTCTCATTGTATATATTATGTTATGTAAATTACATCTGTTTCATCTATTAACGAATTTAATTCACATATTAAAATAGTGAAATGATTACAAAATGCTGCATCACAGTCGACTTTCTCAGTATATATATTCGATATAATATGTGCTTCTTATAATGACAAAAAAAAATTTTATATAGTGTTTTCAACATAACCTCAAAAATATATATTTTTCAAAAATTTGATCATTTTTTTTTTAAAAACTAAGCTTGTGTTAATACAAACGACAGTTGAACAGTATTTCTGATAAAGAAACGTAAATGAGCGTACATGATGTTTTAGGTTCCGCCCGTTGACCACATCTCACCCAGGGGCCACGGTCTCGGCATAGTTTTGTCACGTCATCGAACAATTGCGGGTAGGGACATTCCATCCGGAAATGTCCCAGTGGCGTGTTTTCATTGTTACATGTGAAGTACTGGGCACAGTGGTCTGGGTCGGTCATAACACCATTGGGGTTGAGTCTACAGAATTCGGAAAGTGCGTCTGAAAGAAATAAGGAATAGGTGAAATAATTATACACGTATGTGTATATGTGCGTGCATGCAAACCAACTTGTAACATATAAATATATAAAACATTATTACACAATATATTTATAAATTGCTCTATCAAGAAACTTAATTTCTCCGTCTTCCATAGTTTTTAAATGATAAAAATATAATGATAAAACGGGACATTGAAACCCGGTTATCATTAAATATGTTCAATATCTTCCTTTCATTGATGTAAATATATTAAAAAACACTCCATATCATTCAATAAAAAAAAACGAAATATGTACAAGAGGAGGTTTAGTATTAGACGTTCGCAGCCAACATAACGACGTTCGGTTAAACATTTGTCAATGTTAGTTTACATACTTTCATGGACACTGGCTCAACCTCATATTAGTACATAGCACTCGATAAATTTAGGGAACCAGACAATTAATATGTTTGCTGTTTAACAGTGCTGAACGCAGCCCTGATAAATGCATACTAGATACACCGCAAACATACACAAGAAAAGACAAGCGGATCACCGCCACAGAAAGGTCGATACCAAAACCGCCACTGGGAAGCTCAAAGCTGGATTATGAGTGAACTTAACCTCGCTCCCGTCTGTATTATAAAATATACATAAATCAATATGCTTTGTATGTACAATACCATTTTTACAGGCATAATTACAAATATAGACACCTCAGACCAAAAATGTATAAAATAACATCTGATACTGAAACGGTGGAACTGAAAAATATATTAATACCTTGTTTGGATGATTTGCATTCAAGTGCGACTGGGTCAAACAGACCAGCACTACACTTCAATATTTCCATTGTTCTACCGTGATCACAAATAATATAATTCACAGACATAGGGGTGTTCGGGAATGGATTTGGGCCATCTGATCTTCCTGCACAACTAGGCTTGCGTTCTTCACATGGAGTACAGCTTGCATCTGAGGTAGCACATTGATTTTGACTGTATTCACCTGTTATAAAGAATATAAATGTTGTGTTTTTAGCGTCATTGATACAATAACGCATGTATCGGATTTCTTTGTTTCTTTCTTTACACCTGATCTTTTTAATGTTAGAAGAAATTTATAAAACGTATTTGAAACGTTATACAAATTGTTCTCAAACATGCTGATACAAATATTCTAATAATTCACCTAATCTTGATAATTTCGACAAATATATTACTTGTAAACAATAAAGACACACGATAAAGCACGATTAATATCTGCAGTCTGTACGTAAATATCTCTTTGTCAGTAAATTGGTCAAAATGGTGAAAACATACATTACTTAGTTGCGTCCCTTTTGTCTGAAAAATAAAATGGGCTTTGGTCTCTTGCTGCAGATGCGTACAGCAAATATTTCCATGGCATATACGGCACTAAAACATTACTGGTGTTAAAAAGTAGCATTATATAATTTTGACAGATAGAAGAATTTCTGAACATTTGAGGACATCTTTTTGTGCATTTTTATGTGTTCAAGTACACTTATGCTATGGAAAATACGAAGTAAGTATTATGTCACTTAGTATCAATCAATCGTTTTGCTTTTCAAGCAGTGATGCTGTGAAAAGAAGTGTTAATAAGCAATAGGGACTCAGTTAAATGTTTCTGTCAACTTAGCAATGAACATATCTAATTTCTAAAAACTTAAGAGTACAAAAAATCCCTATCCTATATTAAATCTGGCAATTGATTTATTGTAGTTGTGAAAAAGAAATTCGCATATAAATCTTAAGGGCATGTTCAAAACACTACAATTGTTATTAAATAAAGAATAGTATTCTAAAATATAACACAATTTAGACCATGTCAACACTCTCAGACAATACATATGGATTTTCAAAGTCTAGAGAAACATTCAGTAACTCAAAACATAAATAAGTTAGCAGGAAAATGTAATAATTCAGCTTTTACTGGCAAAATTTGTTAAAAATAATGTTTGTCTGATGTCACCAGTAACTTTAAATTACATTATGAACTATTAAATGTACACTCCCGGGTCAGATAATTATCCTGAAACTTACACGGTGAAATCGGTTCAACTCTTTGTCCACACTGTACAGCTGTAAAATCCTTGCAAGTGTTATCTATAGTCGAAAATAGTTGTGGGTAGGTACACTCTTTGAGATCGTGACGTCGACCCATGACGTCATTTCCGCATTTGTAAAACTGAGCACAATTGGTGACGCTCGGAATGGTAACACCTGGATTAGCTTGGCAATAGGCGTCAATTATTGCTGTGGTGTGACAATGTTCGATTTATTTATAATATATACATGAAATATTAAAATCAAACATGATGATAATTAAGAAATAAATATATTTTTAGAGTCTAACAGATAGAATCAAACAAAAAGGTAAAATATCCAGTAACAATATTTGTAATATAATTATATAAAGGATTGCAGTTTAATTACCATTATATGTTTTATGCTTTTTGATGAATTATAGAGAGTTATCAGTGTATTATTTATGGTAAACCACTGTTTAAACTAGTGAAATTATGAGAAAAAAATTGTCCTTGCATATTACCGGTATCTAGAAAAATAAATAATGTGCATTTGTTTTTTAACTGAATATTTTAAGCATTTGCGACAACTTCAATTCGAGAAACAAAGATCTACATGCAAGTAAAAAAGGAGGGTTAGTATTTATATGAATGGTTTATAGATGAACGGTATACCTGGGTCCGCTGGATCCTTGCAAGCGTGTCTGAAAGGATCTAGTATTTTATTTACGATACAAATGCCAATCTCTATCAGTTGATTGTTCTCGCATACAATATAATGACCGGTAAGTTCACGCCCTGGGTATGGATTTAGACCGTTAGGTTTACCGGTACACGTCGGTCCTTGTGGTGGTTGGGTCTGGACGATTGGTGGGTTCGTGAAGATCTGAGGAGGTTGAGTAACAATGGGTGGTTGTGTTCGTACTGCAGGTGGCGCAGTCGTCATGGCGACAGGATATGTGGGAACAGTTTGGCCGGGTACCAGACACCTCATACAATCTACACCTATACACCTGTATAGCTTGTATTCACCTAAAAGGGTAAGGATATAAAATATCAAATTGTAGATATAAGTTATTTCTGTAATTAAAACATAAAAAAGTTACAATGATCTAAAAAATGCTACTGGGTAATTATATAAGGCAGAGTACCAACATTGGAAACAAGAAGTGCTTCCATGGGGTTGTTGCATAATGGCGTTATAAAGAATCATTGTTTCTTCCTCTTAAGAAATGCATTTTCCTTATTTTAATGCTCATTTTTTTATTTGAATGACATTATTGATGTGTTGTGAACATTTTGACAGCAATGTCATGTTTGAATTGTGAATTATAAAAATAAAATGATGCTTGGAAATTCGGGTATGAATACATGATTTCGGAAGTCTACTTTCACTTTGTCAATAAGGTACACAATCAGCAGAAAAAATATTGTATATGACACATGACCCCTACTTTCCTCATCAGATTTTGGTAAAGCAGAGGTTGACAAACAGTAAAATGTAAGTTTCACTTCTTTCATTTGCGTCACTCTATGAATGACAAGCCTTCAAACTTTTATTATTTACTATATAATAAACAATAAATGATGGGCTTACACCTATTAATTATCATTTGTAATAAAGATAATTTAAATAAACATTACATTATAGTCATGTAGTAAAGTAAGTACCATGTATAAACAACTTTTAATAACATATCAAAATAGTAAAAATGATCTACAAAATGTCACTTTATCATTATATATACTCTTTTTTATTTGTATTTCTTATTAAGAAGAAAATTATAGTTATATTGGTATTCACAAAATTAGCTAAAATATATAATATTGCAACTCAGAATTTATAATAAGGTTGTATTTAATTCAAACCACATTTTAACAGTAGTTTTAATAAATGTAAATGAGCGTACATGATGTTTTAGGTTCCACTCTCAGACCACATCTCACCCAGGGGCCACGGTCTCGACATAACTTGGTCACGTCATCGAACAATTGCGGGTAGGGACATTCCATCCGGAAATGTCCCATTGGCGTGTTTTCATTATTACAGGTAAAGTACTGGGCACAGTGGTTTGGGTTGATCATAACACCATTCGGGTTGAGTCTACAGAATTCGGAAAGTGGGTCTGAAAGAACATAGATTACATGTACGTTAATCAATGGTACCCACATGTACGTGGTTGAGGAGCAACTGGCAATTCGATATAAAATTCGTGTATATATATAGTAGTGTTATATTTTGAATATTTGTAATAATAGATTTAGGTGATAGTGATTGATAAAAAATACGAAAAAGAAAAGTCAACAAAACAAATTGCATTTTAACTCCAAGTCAACATATATTTTTCTTACACAGATTGTCGTAGTTCATGTTAAACATTTAACTAATTACATCGAAATGTCAGGAAATATATATTGTTCTTTTCAAAATATGTATTGCTCTTATTAAGTTTACTGATTTATATTCTGTATTTTCCATAATTTCAATTAATACGCTTATAATGATAAAAAGATGCACCAATATAATGAAACATGGAATACATGAATTCAATATGCATGTATATGTACATGCCTGCTTGATCATCAACTGATAAGATACAAAATAAGTTTGAACATCAATACAAAATATATGTCTTACAAGTTGTGTGACTTAATTTCTCCATTTTCCATATATTTGTACAACAGGAGGTTTAGCATTTAAACGTTCGAAGACACTATAACGGCATAAACAACACTTATAATGCATACAACACATACGTACAGAAGAAACGACATGGCGGTCACGGTCTCAGAACGGTCATTACCAAAACCGCCACTGGGAAAACTAAACATAGTTTAAACATAGTTTAAACATATTTTATTTCAGATATTTTGAAATGGAGTTTGGCCACAAGTTATTCTTACTTTGATTCGACCCTCCCCCCACAAGTAACAAATTTATAGTGTATGTAACAGAACAAATTACATTTTAATGCTCATATAAACAATTATTAACATACAGCAAGTGACTGAGTGAAAGAAAGTGTAAGGTGGTGATGGGAGAGAGAGAGAGAGAGAGAGAGAGAGAGAGAGAGCAATAACATGCACATAACCTCGTTATTCCCCGCCTCATTAATAAAATATATATTTGATACACTGTCATACTTTCACAGGCTTAACATCAAATACAGACTTATCAGATAAAAGTTCATAAAAATGCATCAAAGAATATATTTGACTGAAACGATAGTACTAAAAAATACATTAGTACCTGGTTTTGATGATATGCATTTAAGTGAGACTGGGTCAAACAGACCAGCACTACACTTCAATATTTCCATTGTTCTACCGTGATCACAAATAATGTAATCTGCAGATAGAGGGGTGTTCGGGAATGGATTTGAACCATCCGGTCTTCCTGCACAACTAGGCTTGCGTTCTTCACATGGAGTACAGTTAGGGTCTGAGGTAGCACATTGATTTTGACGGTACTCACCTGTAACAAAGGAAATTAAAACTGAATGTCTTGTTTTTTGCGTCGTTGATAATTCGTTTAAATCTCTTGTTTTTGTTTCTGTTTTACAGCTGAACGTTTTAATGAAAAGAGGAGATTAATAAAACAAACGTATTTGAAACATTATATGAAATATCTGACATGCCGATACAAATATTTCAACCATTGACCTTATCATGGTATCTTCGGCACTGATATTATTTGTAAACAAAAAAAGATGATGGAAGTTTGATTAGAGTTTATATATTATTTCTCTTTTTGTCAGCTAATTGATCAAAACATTCTTTAGTTAATGATTATAAAATGGTGGGAAAAAAAGAACATAGAGATAGGAGAAAATGTAAAAGAAATTTAGAATATTAATATTCGGAGTATCCAATACTTGTCCTGAAACTTACACGGTGAAATCGGTTCAACTCTTTGTCCACATTGTACAGCTGTAAAATCCTTGCAAGTGTTATCTATTGTTGAAAATAGTTGTGGGTAGGTACACTCTTTGAGATCGTGACGTCGACCCATGACGTCATTTCCGCATTTGTAAAACTGAGCACAATTGGTGACGCTTGGAATGGTAACGCCTGGATTAGCTTGGCAATAGGCGTCAATTATAGCTGTGGTGTGACAATTTTCATTTAATTTAAAATATATACATGGCATATTAAAAACAAAACAAGATAATAACCTAATAACATGCCTTACTTTTAAATAATAAATATATAAATCGCCTCGGAACCCCAACATTTCGTAGTTTTCGACTACGTCAATATTAAACATATACTCAAACAAGAAATAATAGTATTTAGTAAAATGATTTGTATAAGTATGGCCCTTTCCGCCTATTTTGTAAAATGTAGATTAATTGAACATCTTTAAACGTTTGCAACACCCAAAGTTTGAAAAATATCTAACATATAAGTAAAAAAAATGTGTTAGTCATGAATGAATGGTAAATGAACATCTAACCTGGATCCGCTGGATCTGTGCAGACGTGCCTGAATGGATCCAGTATTTTATTGACAATACATATTCCAATCTCTATCAGTCGATTGTTTTCACATACAATATAATGACCGGTAAGTTCACGCCCTGGGTATGGATTGAGACCGTTAGGTTTACCGGTACATGTCGGTCCTGTTGGTGGTTGGGTCTGGACGATGGGTGGGTTGGTGAAGATCTGGGGAGGCTGAGTAACAACAGCTGGTAAGGTCTGAGGTGCAAACGTCATCACAGGTGGGTTGGTAGTTATTTGCTCGCCAGGGACTAGGCACCTCTGACAATCTACACCGATGCATTTGTACAACTTGTACTCACCTGTAGATAAATCCAGATAATAAAGCCATTTAAATCTTTGAGATAAATCAACACTATTGAGAAAATAGAAGTAAGTCAAAATTTTATAAGCGATTTAACATTGTTATACGTTAGTAACTTTGTCTATTTGGAATTGTTTTTGACATAGTTTATGTTATGTTAAAATTAGTTTTCAAAATAAGAAGTTTATAAGCATACATGATGTTTTAGGTTCCGGTCGCTGGCCACATCTCACCCAGGGACCACGGTCTCGACATAGTTTTGTCACGTCATCAAACAATTGTGGGTAAGGACACTCCATTCGGAAATGCCCCAATGGTGTGTTTTCATTGCTACATGTAAAGAACTGGGCACAGTGTTCTTGGTCGGTCATAACACTATTCGGATGTAGTCTGCAAAACTCTGTTAATTTGTCTGACAGAAAATGAAATAAACATCAGTTTGACTTATTATAGACAAATTAAAATAACAGCACCTTTATCTAAATTTTTCAGTTTTCACTACTTCAGTTTTTGTGGAAAATATAATTTCATAGAACTTTCACATTCTCGATGGTAGATATTTCAATATATATATAAGTTCCCGAACCTTATATGATTATTTTATTTAGACAGGACTGTTTTCCCAGCTATGTTTACGAAAGATATAAAATATGAAGAACCCTATATAATTTGTAAAATACTTTTTGAGTTAATCTTATGAGTAAAGTAAAAAGTATATTGAATGCTGAAAAAGAACAAACTGATGTATTAGAACAGTCGAGTATAAAATCTGACAGTTTTCAAAAGCAAAAATAATTATGACTAATCAAGTTTTCTTATAACAAAGATGATGATGATCAAATTGACGACAGTGATGATAAAAATGACACTGTAAAAATGAATTATATAGATATAAAGTTACAAACACGTGACTTATGATATCACTCTTTTCACCTTGAATCTTGCATCCATGAGACGCCGGGTCAAAAATTCCAGCACTGCATTTCAATATTTCCATTGTTCTGCCGTGATCACAAATAATGTAATTTGCAGATAAAGGGGAGTTAGGGAATGGGTTGGGACCATCCGGACGTCCAGTACAACTAGGCTTTCGTTCTTCACATGGTGTACATGAATAGTCCAATGGGTCACATTGGTTCTGCTTGTACTCGCCTACAATACGATATATAAAATAGTAAATGTGATAAGCGTTGAACAGGCAATACAATTTGAGAGAGTAGAGTAGATTTTAAAAAGTTTATATTTAGAGTGGGCATGTCAATCCACATAACAGCACAATCTGCTCACAACTAAAACATGTATTATAAGAGATGAAGAATGTTCTTTACCAGTTTAATACCAAATATGAAACACATTTATTGCAATTGGGTATTTTATACATAAGAAATAT
Source organism: Panopea generosa (assembly GCA_029582155.1). NCBI lineage: Eukaryota > Metazoa > Mollusca > Bivalvia > Adapedonta > Hiatellidae > Panopea > Panopea generosa. The sequence continues at coordinate 83,266,667 of CM055894.1, read as the reverse complement.
TTAATTTTTTAAGAGCAACGTGTTTAAAGATATTTTTTTTGTCCATTAGTAACAGGACTAGAGTTAATGTTAAGGCAACACGCACGTTGTTTTATACGTACATGGTGTTACGGGTTCCGCTCTTTGCCCACACTGAACATCAGTGAAATCTTTACAAGTGTTATCTATGGTCGAAAATAATTGTGGGTAGGTGCACTCCTGGAGATCATGACGTCGGCCCATGACGTCATTTCCGCATTTGTAAAACTGAGCACAGTTGGTGACGCTCGGAATTGTAACCCCTGGATTAGTTTGGCAGTAGGCGTCAATAATTGCTGTGAATGAATGGAAATAGCATAAAATTTGATAAAATAACTATTATGTGTCTAAACTGTTTTCTTTCTAAGTATGATTATTATGGTACTTTTTTGTTTTTATTGTATATTTCATACATCAACACTCAAGAGATATGAAAACGAAATATAGGAAGAGATAAAAACGCAACAAGAGTTTAAAGGGGGCTTACTTGGAAATGCCAAACGTGACACCATTACATTAGGTAGTCAATAACATCTCGAGTATAACCTCAACAGACAGTACTTACTGTAGAAGATGGATATAAACACTCGTGCTAGATATGTTGCGTTTCATTATCTATATATGTATATAACATTGTTCTCAACTATCAGAGTTTTTAACACAGAAAACATTAAAAGGGACGGTAAGTATATTGTTTGTGATAAAAGGAATCTTACAACAGAATCCAACGGATAAATGCCAATATCGACTCGGCCTACTAGTATTAACGTTCAAAGTGCAATTATGTTGCATCATTACAGAATACAAAAGAAACGAACTATTTTGGAAGAAAGTTACAAAGTATGACCATACTACGTAGAAAGAAATAATAACCCTTGTGTCTCAACAAGCTAAAGAATATTTTGTTTACCAAAGTGTCATCGCAATAATCGTTAACATTTACATGGTATTTAAAAGATGCAATACCTGGATTTGCAGGATCTGTACAAACATGCCTGAAGGGGTCCAGGATCTTGTTAACAATACATATTCCAATCTCTATCAGTCGATTGTTCTCACATACAATATAATGACCGGTCAGTTCACGTCCTGGATACGGATTCAGACCGTTAGGTTTACCGGTACATGTTGGTCCTGTTGGTGGTTGGGTCTGGACGATGGGTGGGTTGGTGAAGATCTGGGGAGGCTGAGTAACAACAGGTGGTAGTGTGTGTACTGCAGGTAATGTTGGCAGTGCCGATGTCGGGGGATTCGTCGGTAATGTAGCATCGGGAACCAAGCACCTATGACAATCTACACCGATGCACTGGTATAACTGGTACTCGCCTAAAATATAGGAAATATATATGTTTATATGCGATTGCATTAAATGTTTTAGTTGAGGCCTGCATACCTTATCAATTACTTAATATGTTTTCTTCCAACTTAATTTATTAAATGCTCAATTTAACAAATAAAAACATAAATTCATATAAATTCCAATAAACAAATATTTTCAATTCTTCAAAATGTTAACGATACTACTTAAATCATAAATACGAAAAAATCAAATATTGCATTTCTACTATACAATCACGATTTGACTGTTACGATTACATTATGCAGTACTGATTAGTAGTGAAAATTATTGCGAATTAAATCGTTATTGTTTGCGCAGATAATGTACAAACGTAAGACGAAATCCTGTCTCGGTAAAATTTATGCTAGTTGTCATAAGATCAGAAATATTCCAAATGATGTTCGAAAGATGCTTCTATCACACCCCACCAAAACAAAGTTAAAATAAATCAACCTAATAACATGTCCCTGGCAATGACTTATTACGTAAGTGATCGATATCATTGTTAATGTAATATAAATAAAATACATTTCATGATAGAATAATATTAATAGTATCTGATAAAATGCTACGTTCGGAGCACTCACAAGATGTTTTCGGTTCTGTCCTTTGTTCACATCTCACGGAAGCACGATCGCTACATAATTTTGTGACGTCATTAAACAGCAGAGGATACGGACATTCCATGCGGTAATGCCCCAGACGGGTTTGTTCATTATTGCAAGAGAAGTATTGAGCACAGTTATCTGGGTCTGTCAAAACTCCATTAGGATACAGTCTGCAGAATGCAGTCAACGAATCTGAAGATAGATTGCAACAGACGTTATTTAGCAATTAAATCTATATATGGTATACTAAATAGTGTATTACCTTGAATGATAAAATATATTTATACACAAAGGGTGTGTTATACAAAACAAACTTACAATAAAAAACGTTGTAAACATAATCCAATATCAATTATATTTTAGATATTCATCGAAGGAACCTAAAATTGGCCAAAATAATGCAATGATCACTTTAAAAGTCAAAATTTGAAAATACAACGAAGAATTTGTCAAATTGACTTACGGCGATTTTTATCGTAAGTATTTTTTGAAACGCAGTCGAGGTGTACAAATCTATTGAGAGCACAAGTATTAACATATATCAATCCGTTTATTATCAAATAAAATATTAAGTTATATCTCATACCGACTATAAATAGTTTTTCTGTCTTGTATCTTCTGACGAAAGTAGTTCACAACGAACAACAAAAGAATTGCTCAAATACCTCTTATTATGGTTTAATCATATTTTGAAATGTTCACACAACGTATTCTAATGATACTGTCAATGGCTCTTACTAAATCCAAATCGTTGTTTATACATTGATCTTTAATGGTACTGTCAATGGCGGTTACTAAATCCAAATCGTTGTTTATATATTGTTCTTTAATGATACTGTCAATGGCTATGATACTGTCAATGGCTCTTACTAAATCCAAATCGTTGTTTATAAATTGATCTTTAATGATACTGTCAATGGCTCTTACTAAATCCAAATCGTTGTTCATATATTGTTATTTAATGATACTGTCAATGGCGGTTACTAAATCCAAATCGTTGTTTATATATTGTTCTTTAATGATACTGTCAATGGCTATGATACTGTCAATGGCTCTTACTAAATCCAAATCGTTGTTTATAAATTGATCTTTAATGATACTGTCAATGGCTCTTACTAAATCCAAATCGTTGTTCATATAATGTTATTTAATGATACTGTCAATGGCGGTTACTAAATCCAAATCGTTGTTTATATATTGTTCTTTAATGATACTGCCAATGGCTATGATACTGTCAATGGCTCTTACTAAGTCCAAATCGTTGTTCATATATTGTTCTTTAATGATACTGTCAATGGCGGTTACTAAATCCAAGTCGTTGTTTATATATTGTTCTTAAATGATACTGTCAATGGCTGTTACTATATCCAAATCGTTGTTCATATATTGTTATTTAATGATACTGTCAATGGCTGTTACTAAATCCAAATCGTTGTTTATATATTGTTCTTTAATGATACTGCCAATGGCTGTGATACTGTCAATGGCTCTTACTAAATCCAAATCGTTGTTCATATATTGTTCTTTAATGATACTGTCAATGGCGGTAATTAAATCAAAATCGTTGTTTATATATTATTCTTTAATGATACTGTCAATGGCGGTTACTAAATCCAAATCGTTGTTCATATATTGTTATTTAATGATACTGTCAATGGCGGTAACTAAGTCCAAATCGTTTTTATATTTGTTCTTTAATTATACTGTAAATGGCTGTTACTAAATCCAAATTGTTGTTTATAGATTGTTCTTCAATGTAACTCTCAAAGGCTGTTACTAAATCCAAATCGTTGTCTTTATATTGTTCTTTAATGATACATCAATTGTAATAAATTATTCAAAGTATTATCAAAGTTTGTTTTACCGAAATGTTACTTGAAATATTTCATCAAAAATTATATTTACCTAATGGTTGCATTGTAGTTTGTGTTTTAGCCCTGCATTGTCTGGTTGTTGGATCAAATATGCCACTGCTACAAGTTTCAACAGCAATTGTTCTGTTTCTGTTACACCGAACATATGTTGACGTCATTTCCATGCCAGGATAAACGTGATTGCCGTCAGAAAGACCGACACAAGAAACGAAACGATTTGGACACGGTATACAACCTCCTCCATGACACTGATTAGCATAATAGTCACCTGGAAAACGTTTGAAAATAACGTTAATGTCACAGAACGATTGCATGCCATAACCATCAAAGCATAGAGAGACAATATATATGATTGGATACGACTTGCTATATATTTGTATTATTCCAGTCTGTTAATTATTATTTTACAACAAACCCAGTGTATGAATTACCAAAACACTTTCCCCCAGGAAACCATTTCCAAAAACCTGTTTTTTTGCAATCCATTTTAGATTTAATCTGTCTTGAATTCTTGTCAACGTGCATGTTTTTATATGAGCTCGCGATAGATTATTACTGATACAAAACAAACGAAATGAACTTGGTGTGTTTGAAAACGTCAGCCAATTAGAAAGCAAAACTTACATGGAGCTTGTGGCTCATATCGATTCTCGCACCGGACTATACTATAATCTGCGCACCCTCGGATGATCGGATGAAAGAGAAGCGGGTATTGGCACTCTTTCACGGGAACCATGTTGACGGTGTATATGTCACTACAATCGTAGAACTGGGCACAGTTAGTGGGGTGCGGCAACACATCGTTAGGGTGGGATTTGCAGTAAGATTCCACTGTATCTGTAGAAATAAAGTTTAGTGCATGGCTTTCTGACCCAAACGTAAAATGTATATTGATATACCTTTATATACGCTTAACTGATGGTTTTCTGGATTAAAATGTATGTTAAATAATATGTTATTGTATTATAAAATAATAAAATACCCTGTGTGTATAAATGATTCAACAACTAGTTTCCAGAACAAGGAGTATTCACGTATCTTATGTATTTTATGTTTTCTTCCATGTTGCCAAAATCCCGATTAAAATTTATTCAAACTAAATTCTGTACAACAGTCACACGTAATAAATACTTTCTAAATACGAAAAGTATTATTTAAAGTTGTTTTACTAGTTAGTGTTGATTTTTTGCCCATACAACAATTCTATTTATTTCAGTATACTCGTTCTACAGCTAATATTTACCTGGTTTGTCCGTAGGTTTAATCGTCGTCACCTGTTGAACGGAACATTGCTTTAGAATTGTATCGAACGTTCCGGTGGGACAAGTGCCAATAAACACAGTTCGTCCCAGCAAACACGTGATGTAGCTGGATGTTCCTAGCCTGCCAGGAAATGCATGGTTGCCATCGGCAAGGTTCGAACAAGAAGGCAACCTCTCGGGACATGGAGCACAGAATGGATCATTATATGAGCAAACATTTAGTTGGTATTCACCTGAATAGAGAAATATATTCTAAGCATGTACATTACCTTATTTATGTTCAAGTGATCATGTTTCATATCGTGATAGGCTGGAGTGAATGAAAAGATGTTAAACTAGCAATTAAAGATAGACTCATTCGAGAAAAGCTTACAAGAAAAAAAGTATTCATTATATTTTGACAAGTAGTTTATTTTGCGTCTCGTATACTTAATTTGGCCATAATAATTATTTGATTTATATTAAGTTACTTGAACTTGATTGCCAAATAAGCCCATAATTGCGTTTAGCGAACCTTTTTCGAGTCTTCTTCACTGGCCTAAACAGCACTGAAAGTTCTTTTGGGAAAAAAACCATCGGACCTCGTCTGGGACTGAACCCCAAATCTCTGACATGAGCGGACAGCACCATCATTTCACTCATAATTACGTGATAACACTACAATTTCTAAAAATAGTGCGTTTTGAACAAATACATTTTAAACATACATGGCGTTTTGTATTCAGGTCGCCCATTACACTTCACTGTTTGGAAGTCTTGGCATCTGTAGTTGACATCTGAGAACATTTGTGGGTACTGACATTCGTACAGGTATGGCTCTGTTGCACGGGTACAGTCGTAATATTGCCCACAGTGTAGCGGGTTAGGAACCATGCGCCCTTTATTTATGTCACAAATGCCCAAAACTGTCAATTAAACATGTATAGAGATTAACATTCAATGAGCTTACATGGTTCATCTAATTATTTACAATCTGTGTTTTATCATATGTGTTAGAAAACTAGTACATCTTACCAATTAAAAAGAAAGTAAAGCGTTAGATATAATAACCTTTTTACAAAGTATACATATTTTTGAATGCGTTTAACATTAACATCATATATAAGTCCGATATTTTTAAGATAAAATAATAAAAGTATTTTTTAAGATATTTATGGTCAGATATAAAATTATGTGTTTATATGATGACTAGAAGGTTTTATGAAAGTTATTATATTGAGTATATTATGAAGGTCGGTTGTTGATTTGTTATACTATTTTTTTCTCATTTGAAGAGTAATCGCAGATTTATATTATCGAGTGTGTTTCCTTGGTACAGTTAGCACTTGTTTTTAAGAGGCCATCGGTTCTAGTCCGAGTCGACAAACGTCCATTGACGGGGACGATCTACGGTTTACCCACAGCACCATCGCCGCAACTACTTCCTCTCTCATTTTGCTAGGTGGTTATTAATTAGCAAAGATGTTTGAGTGAAGAACATAGTGTTCGTAAAGTTTTTAAAACCTCGTGAACATTACTGCATAGAGTATATTTTGTGTAAAGTCGCAAAACCAGTATTTGAAGATATTTGTGTTTTAAAGACAGAAACTTATTTGTGAATGACAAACATTTTCGTTAATTTCAATCGCTTGTCATGGATTTATAATAGCCAATACATCTCTTACACGTGAATATATCAGTTTTAAATATAAATTTAATGATCTTTAATTCTTATATTAAAATTAACTGCTTCGCTGATGGAAATTATCGTTATTCGCACATACGCCTAGTCGATGATGCCCGGACATTAAGAAGGTTGACGTATAAGTCGATAGTCCAGTTTTTATGACATTAAAATGATATGACTTACTTCCGATAACTTACTAGTTTTGCAACTTTATACTAAGATTGTATCACAAGTTTGTATACAAGTATATGAATAACAACAATATAACGGTCTAATGTAAATTTGACTAACCTGGTTTAGTTGTTGTTTCAGGAATAATAATAATCGGTCGAGTTGTTTGAGTAGAAACCGTAGTCGGTACAGTAGTTGATGCAGTAGTCGGTATAGTAGTTGGTGCAGTAGATGGTACAGTAACTGATGTTGTAACTACTGCGGGTAAGGTTGTCATCTGACACATTGGCATGCCTGGTTTACAAACTTCGTATGTCAGTGTACGGTTGACGGAGCACGTGACCAGGTAATCAAGGCCACCATTGAGGTTGGTTATAACGTGCTGACCGTCTCGAAGACTTTTACAACTTGGTAATCTACTGGGGCATGGGACACAACCCTGCTGGGTTGGATCACATCTGTTTTTGTAGTACTCACCTGAAATTGACGAAAGCAGTGTTAGATAAAGTGGTAATCAACCCAGATAAACTTAAATAAAAGCAGCACGTAATAGTACACGAACACACTCATTAATTGCAATAACTACTAGACATTCTGCTCACATATGCTTCTCACAAATACAACCTGTGTTCGAGTACTTGTCCTAGCACTGTTAATGAAGAGGTTTCGTGGCGTTCCAGACCTTACCGAAGTTCGACTGTGCAATCTTATACAAATAACACAAACGTATTTATTAACACTACTGGACAGTGATTTGTTTGCTATGTGTTTCTCAGTCGTTATCGATGTAGATAATAAGAAAACATGAGACACAGCCTTTGTCTTCAAAAGACACAACAAACATGGTCGGCATAATTAGTTTTGTTTTATTTGAGATTTAGCAAAGACTGAAGCACAAACATACAGAACAAGTATTCTAAGGACAATGAAATATTCATAATAAGTTTTTTTAAGGACCAAATAAACATACAACAGAATAATTCTAAGGATCACACACAAACATACAAAAGAAGAGTTTTAAGGACTATAAAAACAGAAAAAAGTATTATCAAGACCACACAAATATACAGAAGAAATATTCTTAGGACCGCACAAATATACAGGAAAATTACTCTAAAGACCACACAAACATATAGAAAATAAAAATAGTATCCTAAGGAGCACGCAGAAATCATACAGAATAAATATTCTAAGGACAACACAAGCACACAGAGGACGTGTTCTAAAGCTCTCACTTACCAATTACGTCCCTTTAGCGACGGTAGCAAGATTATTGCGCCCAAGAAATTAGAGCTGTTTAAATCGGTTGTTCATGATTTTTGTTAAAAAATACTTAAAATGGTCATATAGCGTTGTACATATGAGATCATTGGGACATTTTCATGAGTTTTGCCAAGTTTAGATGACTTTTTGGTACTGTTAGATGAAGATATATCAGTTTAAAGATGCGTAGTGATATACTACCATATAAAGGCAGAATTGTCAAAAATGAAAAGGTGTCCTCAAAATATCAAAATTTTGCTGGTCAACCCCTTGTTTTTTTCCTGCATATTTTGACTATCAGAGGACATTCTATGGAAACAAGACATTTTTAGAGCCATTGGCAATGTGTTCAGTGTTCGAGATGTGCATATCTCTTTATGGTGAACAGTACAAAATTAATTGGTGTGCGAGATGTAAATACGACGCAAATATAGAAGAGATGACACCAGTGATTGAACGTTTTGAGCTTACATTATATACCAATAACTCAAATTTTATAAGTATATAAGTTTAGAGTTTAACAAATTTAATTATTACAGGTCTCACTGCACAGTTGAATTTTGTTCTTTGTTCTATATAAAATAAGGTCTAGTATTTCCATGGTAAAAAAAAAGAATTCCACACGGGTTTTTTTTCATAGCAGGGATGTATACCAACATAAAAATGCACAATAACTGGTTGGTTGATCAGCTTGTTTGTTTTAAAGAGGATGCATTGACACCCTATGATTGTTTGGAAAAAAAGTCCCCAAACGTTCATTGATACATGCATATGTTGAAATCCTATAAAAGTCACTTTTTTCACACCAGTGATGTCTTATTGCAGTATATGCTATGTCAACTTTTGCTCTACTCATCTGCAGCAAGAAATCACAACCACTATAAAACATTTGGAAAATATTTCAAAACCAAGTTATATGTTACAGTGATGGAAAAGGGGCGTAACGGTATAGTGAGACGTTAACAGTGTTCATAAATTAAACGAGTTATTTTATTTCTTCTGTGATACAAATTGTTGTGTCATTTACTGATTCTCAATCAGTGAACAAGAACATACATAATTATGAACTTACATGGAGCCTGTGGTTCGAAGTGACCATTGCATGACACACTTGGAAAATATTCACACCTCATACTGGCGCTGGAGAACAATTGAGGGTAAGGGCACTCCTGGAACAGTATCACAATATTATAAATGTAAAACAATAACAACTAAGTATAAAAAACATATATCATTTCCTACTGTCAATAGATTTTTACGCTAAGAAAAATTACCCCGAATACAAAGACTGCTTCTTAACTATATTCACTTATTTGAATTACTGAAAAAATAATGTTTAGATTTGATATATCACAATATTTGACTCTTTGTTTGCGAATATCTTACCTATGTTTATTTAGTGTCTATGCCATATTTGTTTAAATATTCTTTGGTAATTGCCATAGGCAATTGTGTATTGTCGTAAAACTGAAACTGATTATAAATGCACCAAATAATGGTTAATCAAATATGTCCAGCTCTACCAGCTGTTTTATTCTGTCATACCAAACTATATTGAAATCACTAGTATTACTCTAGTCTCAGTTCATACAGACTGCTTCTTTATATTTATACATACACTTGAGAAAATTCTGGAAATACAACCGAACAGTGAAGTATAGTTCATGAATGTGTATTTCGTACATCAAAGGTACATGTATCTTATATTTAGATTATTGTAGTTGCACATATGGATGTTTCTATATGAAATAGTGCAATCGTGAATCTGTAAATATGTTAAACATGCTGTACAAAAATGACAACTTTAAACCCAGAAGTAGATGTAGCATTCAAAGGGTACGACAAACAATATAAACCCAGTTAATATAAAAGATAATTATAATTAGTACAACATTTACATAGATAACGAGTGATAATATTGATCACCCTCTAGGAACGGTCAGCGGTAAACGAAGGCAGTGGGGACCCGGGCTTACCCAACCGAGATTTTTTCCACATAAGACGAGACAGTGTATTAAAATATTACAGTAATATACTATCATTTTTGTTTTCTGAAAAGAAAAAAAACAGTTACCTGCACATATTTGATATCAAATGGGTATACGCTCTGTAATGTCCGTCCTGTGATTGAACAATCATAATACCACGCACAATTTGTCGGGTGGGGCAAAATGGCGAACTTGTTTCTTTGGCAGTATGGGCCCACATTTGCTGTGATTAGAACAGAACAACAATAAATAGCTTTTTGTTTCTAAACTACATATGACTTCGGTCACTGTTCAAATATATTTTTGACACTTTCAACTACAAAACAACGTTATACATACACTAAGAATAGTCTATAAAAATATATAAATATACTTGTACAAATAACAAAGCAATCGTTACATAAAACATTCATAAATAAAACGCACAACGGAAAAATGAAACAGAAAGGTCCATATCGATAAACTTGAATCATCAAATGACGGCTTCCGATTAAGACAATTTTCGTATCCAACCAAAAAAGCATATTTGTAGGTAAAATTCTGAAATCACATTCCTTACACAGTTAACATTACCGTTAAATGGTAACAGTCATTTTCCGTGTGTACTGTCTTATTTGTCAAATACATAACATGTATGAGCCACTGGGTGATACATACTATGAAAGGAAATACACCAATTGCGATTCTTCAAATACACACTTGACCACCAGGAAATTAAATAAATGTGCACTATTTGAGTGTAGTATGAATGTATCTGTCGCATACACAAATCAGGTACTGACTTATAAATAAAATGATGGTAAGGTAATCGGTACACCAATTGCTCGTATATAGATCCATAGTCACAGCCATTTTTCTTCTGCTGCATATTTTCATACTTTGATTCGTGTAGCGTATTTAGTATTGCATGGGAATCGAAGCTCGACACAGATCGAGGGAACCTCAGGGAATAGTGGTAAACACACTACACCACATAAACAGACTCGGTAAAGATTTTCTGTTTTTGATTGCCATTCATTCTTCTAAGTAGTATTTCTGTTACCGAAAACAGTCAGTAAGAAGCACCAATATTCTTATTTATGCAGACTTTTTATCTGCTTTTAATATATATAACAGAATGGTAAAGCACATTTACCAGAATTTATCTTTAATACGCAAATCCTTAGACCTGCATCGAAAAACCCTGTCGAGCATTTCTTGACAGCCAATGTCCGATTTAGATAACATTCAATATATGTGTCCGTGTATTCTCTGCCCGGTATTGCGATATTTCCATTTGCCAATCCGACACAGCTTGGTAGTCTGGTATCACAGGGGGCGCATGATGGGTCGCTTGACGAACACAGGTTTTGGGAATATTCGCCTACATTAAATAGTTAATATTTATGAATTATAATGCTTTTATCCGAATATATTTATGCAAATTATGTTTGTTAGATTAAAATTAAAATTATAAGTAATACTTTAATACCACAAGGATTACTTGGTACGGTATAATTGTATTACGCCATTGAAATTAAAAAGAGCTTTCGGATGGACAGTGCGCTCCACCGTACGTTCTCAAATACTAAAAGGTAATGGCGCAAAACAGTCAATATTTGAAACGAGTACATAAATAGAAATGTATGTTCATGTTGAAAAGGGATATAACAAGATGTGTGAAGCTAAACAGCAATCACAACTATGATCAAATACTAGTATAAGTAAACTTTATAAATAAATGAATTAACGTTGACAGTTGTTAAAGAGAGAGACGATGTTAGATAATATAAGACATAAACATGTCAATACAACGTACATGGCGCTTGTGGTTCTTTCCTTTTTTGACAATAGACTTTGGTGAATGGTTCACATTTATTTGTGATTGTAGAGAACAAGTCTGGATAGTGACACTCCTGATTGGAGGACCCGCCAGTTACATGGACTTGCAGTCTGTAAATATAAAACCCAGTTAGTCAAGTATTGAGCTCCACGCAATGTAGTCAGCAAACCATTTTCTTACGTAAATTATTGGGTGTCTAGCGATACGTGATATCAATTCTCATTGGTCGATATAAGTCACATGTACTTATTGTTACTATAATAAAAAACACAAATATAGTAAGTGTATTGTGTCCAATTATTTACCTGGTACTCATGAATATTCTGTGTATACCCGTCAATTATTTTTCGGTGTCCGAACGTAAATTGTGATATAAACCGATACCCATACATAGTTAAATCGGCATCACATCACATTTACGAATAGCTGTGTCGAGAAGTTCCGAACATATTGGCGAAAATTAATGGGTATGAGGTAAATACTTACACACAATATGCTAAGATTATCATTTAAGTAAATGATTTTTGACTGCCTTATCTATAAATACAATAGATTCAAAATTCGTTGATATTTGGGCAAGTTCAGCAGTGAACGGTATAGCCAAAGCGGGTCATAATGTAAACTCGAATATGGTCTTGCCCTTAATTGAGTACATATCCACCTAGCTTACCTGTTTCGACGATACAAAGTTTACAACCGTTCTCAAACGAACTGAAGGTGTGCTGACTGACGGCTTTTTTGAAAACGTTAGTAATACGTGTCATACCATTTAAGTATATATCAAACTATAACTCAGTGATGTTGACATGCAAAGAAAAGTAGTATTTGAATATTTATTATTATATGTTCAGCTCAACTGGCATTTTTGGAATGATGTTCTTTTAAACTTTTAATTCCATTTGTCTAGAAAAATGATTAAATTCCGTCTCCGCCGTTACCGAGTGGCCCAAGGCGATGTCTTAAGATCACTTACATTTCTCCATTAAAGTTATATGTTCGGATCCCGCTCCCTCCAAATACTTTGTGAGAAAGTTTGCCAGTTACTTTGCGGATGGACGGTGGTTCTACCCTGATTCATTCTGAGGTCTTCCTCCATCAGTAAAACTGGATATGCCATATATAACCGGAAATGCTTTGAAAATTGTGTTAAACCCCATTAGCATCTATTGATATATTTGCAAATATGCACATGTAAAATATTATACTTAATTGAAAACATTCCAAAGGTTTGGAAACAAAAATTAAAAGCAAACAATATAGCTGACAATAATGGAAAAAAAAAATTATTACAACAAATACGAAACCTGAAAAGTTCAAATTAACTTTTATACGTGTACTAAGAAACACACGAAAAAATATTACAATCGAACCTCGTATTAAATGAGAATTGTACACACCTTACCTTTTAGATCACTAATAGATACAAAATTACGCACTTTCGAATTCAAATATGTCATGCGTAATTATACCTAACAACAAATTCCCGTATACATATGTAATACAAGTTTATGTGACTTTTGTGCTATGCATGTTGAAACAAACATACACCTATTTTGGGAAAACCAATTTTCTAAGGCCTTCTGGACACATCTTGAAGTATCTTAATGAAAACCAGTAAACAATAAATTTAGATTATGTGGTCATTTCTCTTGGATATACTGAATGGAACAGTTATTCAAATTTGTTAAATACTATATTGACTTATGCTAAATATTTCGTTTACAAAAACAAATATGCTAAAACAATTCCCATGTTTATAAAGTTCATAAAATAGTTAAAAAACATAGAAAATATAGAAAGAATAATAGAAACAGCAACAGAAAAAGTTTGACAAATAACGGCATGTAGGACGATTTACAACTAAATAAATGACGTTAACATACTGATTTCAGACTTAGATTGTTAAGTTCATCTTCTCTTTATCTTTAATCCCCCATCTCTTATCTACTACGGTTTTTGTACCCGCTACATAAACTTATTCTTTATTTTATACAAAAAAGTATTAACTATTTATATAACACATTGTGACATTGTTTAATTAAAAAGAAAATAAATATATTAGTAGAATGCAAAACAAACAAATATTTTTTTTATGATTTAAAAATTATTTAGAAAGAAATTTCATTATTGAGAACAACTTCAATAGTTATTGTTAGAATATATAAACTAGTCTGAATGTACTTGTAATATAAAAGATGTAAATCTTAACATGCTAGTAAAGTATAATAATTTACACTAATCTTCTTCTTTTATGTTATGGACAATGTGTTGCTATGTACATATATGTATGTGTATAATGAGAAATAAAATATTATTTTATAATTATCTCATTTACCGGCTGTGTTGAGAACAATCATGGTACTGTGCACAGTTATCTGCACTTGGTATTATGGCCGTTGGGTTAGCAGCGCAGTATTCGTCAACATCCACTGAAACAGAAAATAAATACCACAGCTATCATAATTTTTATATTGAATAATTATTCAAATTTTACTTAGCGATGCCATTATTAGTTTTGATTTAGTTTTTACTTTCTAGATAACACGACTGTAGAAACTAAAGCATCACGATTAAACACATTCATTTATTTTCATCATAATTTCATTACATTGATCAAGGTAATAACTGTGTCTCATGTTTTAAGCATTTGAAGGCCACACCATTTTGCCTATATTGTACATAGTGTATATACAAAATACATGTTTGTATGGCAATGTTAAAATTCTAATATATATCGATAATTGATATACTGTCACATACATATTTGCGTCTCACCTTTATCTACATCATCTGTGCATGACTTTGTGAATGGATGGAAAAATCCAGTTTGACATCTGGAGACACTGAGAGTTCTGTTTTTGAAGCAATGTATGTATTCTCGTGACCAGTATCGACCAATCACAGCGTTGTCTCCGTCTGGCAGACCAATACAGCTGGGTAATCGCTGAGGGCATGCTATGCACGTGACGTCAGAAGGATCACATTGATTCTGTAAATATTGACCTGTAAATAAAAAAATGTGCAATTATTACATTGTTTATTTGTTTGAATGTTTAGAGTAATTTTTATGTCATCGAGGGCTAACAAACGATTATTCTAATTAATCTAATAGTAACCACTTTTTTCTTGGTATCCTAGAAGATTAACCGTCATCAAGCACACCCATCTCCGCAAGTAGCTGACACCTGTCTCATTTGAATCAACGGTAAGATCAATGATAGTAGTATTTAGAAGCCATGTCGTATACCATTCATCACGGTGACTGTGGCCGGGCGGGGATTCAATCTCGCGATGCTTGGATTGATATTCAGACGCACTACCGACTGAACTAACCTGACCCGGCTTAACAAAATTAAACATCTTTTTTGTCTTTGGTAGCATTACGCTGGAAAATGGCCAAAATCTCATTAGGGTTAAAACTGTGTTGTACAAACTAAATATCTAAAATGCATTACATTATCTTATTTAATTTTAAACTTTATAATTTTAGCGCTTCTTTCACACAATTGAGATATAATGAAATTAAAATATTATAAATATGCTATCTTACATGGTGCCATAACCTCATTTCTGTGATCACATCGCACAAACTGGAAGTCCAAACACCTCCGAAACACTGTCGAGTACAGTTCAGGATATTTACATTCCTGTAGGGGAGATAGTTTGTCATAGAATAAATTAAAAAAATGCCAAACGCAAATATCAAGATAAAGACTTCAATCTGTGTGTGCATTTATGTTTCCTAAACCATTCTTTAAAAATGTTTTTGTATATAGGATGCGCCAGCTAAACAACTGACAGATTAACCAAACGTCAGCTATAAACCGGCTGCCATTTACATTTTTCATTATGCTTTATTGTTAGACAGATCATCCACCAACACAATATGCCAACAAATGCCCCGACTAATTCATAAAACTGATGGAGATATGATGGTAAACAATTAGGCGAATTATATATAATAACTGTTTAACTGTATAATAAATGATGTCCCGGTAACATATGTATATAAGCATATTAGGCTGATAACCATAGTATCAGTTTGTAATCACTAAATTTAAAGTGACTTTTTGTCCTTGAAGTTTAATTTAATTAATTTAAATCAACCGTAATGCTACATAATATTAGTATGAACAAATCTGCAAAAATCCTTTAAACATTATTTCGTATTTATTATTTTAAAAGAGTCTTAAAGCCTAAAAAACGCAGGGCAACTACGTTATAAAACAAAAATTGCGTAAAAAGTAAAATACCTGTAATTGAACAGGCATAAGAGATCCAAATGTTGGCACCGCCTTTGAACAATTGTAATATAGAGAACAACTTCCTGGGTGGGGTATGATCTGAGCAGGATTCATTCTGCACTGGTCTGCAATACTCACTGAAGTGAATGATACAGAAACATATGTAACTGTTATTAAACATTTCACTGACATTTTATTTCCTAAATGAAAAATATTATATAGGTGTTTAAACAGTGTTCAATGGTATTGTTAACACTGGCAATATAACACATTAACAAATATTTTAATAAACAATCATAACACAAGTATTTGCTGACTGTCAAACAAGGCATTTTAATGTTAATATCGAAGCTTGCATTGTAACCATTATCAAAATATAATTAAATTGTTTTGTCAACATTGACATGATCTCAAACTTGTATACGCATATCAAATATATGGCAATCAATTGTATAAAATATATTTGTAACATGTCGAAATTTGTGTATCAAAGTATGTGGTTAATTGCATTAAAACAATGAAACAATTAACCTTTCGAAAGCACATTTATTATTCAGAGGATGCCAGGAATTTATTTTTCAAAACTACAGATACATCCGGAAAAAACATTCTAGAATAGTATAGTTTCCTTATCCTACCATTTAATGCTTGATTAGAAAAATTATAAATTGAAAGTTGGAAGTTATAAACTGATTATAGGCATACATTTTCTCATAATAAGGATAAAGGTCCAGCATAGGTTTAATGCTATGGCGTGCGTCATCTGACTGTCCAAAGTACAGAACAAAACATTACCGCATTGGACTAAACTGAATTATGAAAAAGATGTAATTGAAGTCGCCAATAACAAAGTTTTATTCTAAGTTCACAGACGTATTCTTTATATATTATAAACACACATTTTCTTATATCAAGAACATTAAAGGTACAGGTCCGGCATGGGTTTAATGCTATGACGTGCGTCATCTGACCGTCCAAAGTACAGTACAGAACACTGCCGCATTGGACAAAACTGAATTATGAAACAGATGTAATTGGATACACAAATAACATATCTTTGTTCTAGGTTCACGGACGTACTCTAATATGTTATTCATTATTTTAAATAATCGTATTATATATATTACATTCTACGATCATGTGTTAAAAATACAATCGAGAAAATCACCTGGACCCGGCGTTGTGGGAACCACACACTGTCTCCTCATTGGATCGAACACACCTTGGTTGCATTTCCCGGTCCCTAATGTTCTGTTTAAGTAACAGTTTACATATTCCGGTACCCATAGTTTGCCCTCTATGGCGTTATGGCCGTCTGGAAGCCCTATACAACTGTATAGCCTCTGGGGACATGGCGTACAGCCCACATCAGTGGCCTTACATCTGTTTTTCTGGTATTGACCTGGGTGGTGACATGATTATAAAAGTCAATTAAATCTAATTAGCTATGTTTAAAATATGTTCGTTATTACAAATGATGGTAAAGTGTAACGAATGTTATAACATTTAGATTATGAAAAGCGGGTTTTCGTTTATGAATATAATATAAATCAATTAAGATAAACTGAACGGAACATCTTCGTCAAAATATTAAGAAACGTTATTTAAATTTGTATACGGCATGAACAGACATTAATATATTGATTTTACATAGCCTTAATGTTTTATTCCAGCGAAATTGCTGTTTTAAGAAAGTACTTTGAATGTCAGCTACATAAAATGCCAGATGGCGGGTTCAGGAAACTCGTCAATTATGTTTTGTACGATATGCACTTCTCACCGAGACACATCTTAAACACTTTAAAAGTAATATAATAACACCATATACGTGCAGCAAAACCAATCATTTTACTGAAACGTTACAGCAAAAAAAACAAGCATATCCATCATGAATTTGTTAATTCAAGTTTTGCGAGTGATTAAACTTTTGTTAACAATGACTCTGATATTTAATGACTGTTTTATTGTGGTAAGTCATGCTGATTTTAAATATATGAAAACAAGTATCTTTTTGAAGTTGTATCGTTCTCATATCAGGGGATATATCATTATAAAGTGACAGTCGTTTCAACACGTTTTGCAATATAAACAAAACGGCATTTTGTTCTAGGAATTGTAGTTCTGAGAGACACAAAGGAACATATGAACTCTTTAACATTTAGAAAGAAATTTTGTATACACAACGTTCTTATTATTATTTTAAACATATTATTTATATTTGCTGCAATTTTGCATTAATTGGTTATTTACGAATATATATATGAATTTTGAACACATTGGTTTTCCTAAATATGTTCAAGTCGGTTGAGTCTATATTGTTTTAAATTTTTCGACCTAATAAACATTATCTAGTATATGAATTGGCATTTAAATATGTTTTGCTAAGTAATACATTCAGTAATGACTTAATTTTGAAACTTAAACAAAAGACAAATATTCAGGTAATCATTTATAGTGAACAAAGCAAAATAAAAACAATAAAAAAAATAATTCGACAGCGTTGTCAATGGCATTTTCCTCTATGTTCATTATAATTATCAATGCTACTGCTTACACGGGGCCTGGGGCACAGGTCGTTTGTCTGTTGGGACAGTGGTGAAGTCCTTGCATCTGAGGAGAAGATCTCCAAATAGGTCTGGGTAGTTACACTCCAGTAGGTATGGAACATGCAGCGGCGTCGATGGTTGGGAGCAATCGTAGTACTGGGCAGCATTATTCACACTAGGGAGGACTGCAGTTGGATTCCACTTGCAATAGTCGATCACATGAGCTGTAAGCGGATATAAGTGATGTTCTACTTAAACAGGACACCAATGTATTTAAAAATGGAGTAAACACTAAAAATGTCATGACCATAATTATAATTTGTGATAGTAAAAGTGTTTTTAAAGTTTGCACATTGGCATTGTGATATAAGTCATACAATCTCTCAGAAGTAACACGTTCATTTAACAGTGTATAAGCTGGTAGGCATTGTTTGAACATATTGCAATTAAAGAAACGTCCGGTTGCTTTTTGTTCAATTATTTTTTCAATCTGTTAATTTTCAGTTAAATAAGTGTTTCTGTTATAAATATATGAACAGAAATTAATGAATTAACACTTAAGAAAACAACTTATATCAGAATGCATTTAACATTGATGTTAGATACATGTATGTTAGATGAGCTGTGTAAATATA
Organism: Panopea generosa; assembly: GCA_029582155.1. Lineage (NCBI taxonomy): Eukaryota > Metazoa > Mollusca > Bivalvia > Adapedonta > Hiatellidae > Panopea > Panopea generosa. Next base: position 83,247,231 of record CM055894.1, on the reverse strand, counting down.
ATACATTTTCAAATGTGCTTTGTAGAAGTACTATTTTAGTAATATAATACATATAATAGCAACAACCTGGGTCTACATAACGAACGCATGTTCTCAACACTGGATCGAACATAAAGTTGTTGAGACACTGCTTTATCAGGACAGTCCTGTTATTAGAGCAAACGACATAATTTCCGCTCCACAATTGACCCTGGAATGCGTTATCGCCATTGGGAAGTCCGACACAGGACGGTAACCGTTCCGGACACGGCTGGCAATTCGCGGTGTTGTGGCACTGGTTCTGGCTATATTCACCTGAAAAGGGAATTTAACAAACGTAGTAATAAACATGAGTTTCGCTAAACCCCTGCGTAAGTATGCACTAAAAACTACGATTCGAACATCATCAAATGTTCATGTCCAATAAGGATAAGGTGTGTAAAACAGTATTCGGACAAAACAATCACAATGATTACATACTAGGTTGAGATCATAAACAATTTTTACTGTCAATAACAGACTTGAGTATAATGTCAACGCTTTTAATATTTTGTATTGATACTTTTCACAACGGGACTGAAATAAATACTCCAATGGATAATAGAACACCACGTTAGAAATACGATGAAAACTAAACGCGAAATGTTTAAGTCGTATAGATAAACCTGGTGGCAAATGCTTTAAAAATGTCCAAAACATGGGATAAACGACTACATGAAACCAAATGCTTATCTGTATACATTAATTTCATTTGACTAGAATGGCATCTACAGTATTAGACTAGAAAGAGCTCTGTAATAAAGGAAGACAGACGAATACAGTTTTACAATAAATCCATCAATAGTTCTTATCAGTCGTGTACAAAACTTTTACAATTATAAAGGCACACTTGTGAGCATACTAATTCAATATAAAACAAAATCATTAATGACTTACAAGGTGACATAGGTTCATGTCTACTGCCACAAGTGACAGTGTTGTATTTCTGACATGAGTGTGTGGCAGTCGAGTATAAGTTCGGATAATTGCATTCCTTTTGATACTGCACGACAAAGCTACGGCTGGCCGATCGACAGTCATAGTATTTGGCACAGTTGGTCGGGTCTGGAAACATGGCTGATGGGTTGGCACGACATACATCACTCACTCTTCCTATAGATATTAAGAATAGAAGAAATCAATAATTATGTTGTATCTGTGTAAACAATATGGCATATATAACACACGTAATGATACCTGATATATATGTATTAAAGAATAGAACTCCAGCATCATTTGGCATATTAAGTTAAACTTACGAGTGTATTCTTATATTTATAGTTTTTATGTGTGAAAATATTGCTTTTAAACTTACAGCCAAATATATATGTAATTCTATGAAATAAAGACTACTGTAGAAGATAGTTTCAAGCAGGAATATAATGTCCTTACTTGCATGTGCATTATCCATTACTAAACAATACATGACCTGAGGACTGATATTTTGATATTGATTGTAAAAATTACACAATGAACACTTTGGGAGTTTTTATGTCGTTTGGAATTGTGAAAAAAATGTTGGTAATGTTAAAGAATTGCTTCTTAAACTCCTCAAGAATATTTTATTGAATCTGTGGATTGGTTTATTTATAAATAGAGTGAAAAATTGTATATTCATATGTCATGCAAGTACTATAATTGTAAAGTATTTGAGAGTCCTGGCATTTGTTTATCAACACTTCCTGTTCCACTGAAGTCATACAACATTCATAACACAGGAGTGTATGGCAACTTATTTTTCTAAAAAATGACCAAATATTTACTAAGTGAATAGATTCCATGATGAACACTTTAATTTTGAATAGTGCAAAAAATATATCTAGTTTTGTACCTGGATCAATATATTTGACACACGCCTTTCGTACTGGATCAAATATTCCATCTGCACAATATTGCACAATGATAGTTCTGTTCAGCAGGCACTGTATGTACATGTTAGTCCACAGTCTGTTTGTAACGCCATTTACACCATCAGGCAAACCCTTGCAGGAAGGAAGCCTCTCCTGACACGGAACACAGTTCACATCTCCTGTAGCACACTGATTCTGAGAGTATTCACCTAGTAAGTAAAATTAACATTTACATTATGTTCTATCAGTTAGATCAAACGGATTTTATTTCTCAGTTTTCTTATTTTTTCTAATAATTTTATAAAAGCATTTCCACACTAAAGATGAGCAAAGGGATCATATTTTAATGGCATATTGTTCTAAACTGTAAATGGATTTTTACATGTACGGGGATGATCAAACTTAATGTGGACCTTTGTAATTTATTTTCAGAGGTATATTCCATTTATTGCATATCTCAACATGTGGTAATTTAACATATCTTGAATAATTGTACAAAATTCTATTTCACTTTTAGCTAGAGGTAAAATGTTACACTCTATTCAATATAATCATCTGTCCAGTCGCAGGAGCAGTGCGACGACGTACTTGACGCCGAGGAGTTGGTGAAGCAATTGTAAGGTATATGACATTAGATGTTATAATCAGAACTATCAAAAGCTTTAATGATGTTTTATAAAATGTGAGATTGCGTAATTTCCGATCAGTTTATCTTTTAATATTTATTAATACAAAGACAGATACACGGCCAATTAGAAAAATGTATCATTCAAACAAAACAGCCATATTAACAGCACTGCGCAAAAATGTTTTTTAAAAAATACTCAGATGATATGACACAAGGATTGTAAAATTTTATTTAATATATATATAAGAATAATATCAATTTACTAACACATCTATAAAGTAATTAAAACTTATTTTAAGACCAGTTTAAAAATATTTCACTATACCATGTACATGTATATTTATTAAATGTTTAATTAACAAATATGTTTTACATTAATTTTGCACTTTGATTGAGCGCAATAGGACGAGATACCGTTGCATGAGTAGTGTAAATAAACTATATAATTAGTAAAACGTTTAACAAATAGAAATTACTTACAAGGTGTTTGTGGTTGAGGTCTTTGTCCGCAGAATACAGACCGGAAGTCATCACAAATAGATGTCTTGTCGGAGAATAGCTGTGGATATTTGCATTCCTGTGAGTAGTTATTTATTGGCGAGCTACAGTTAAAATATCTACCACAGTCTGACGGATCCGGAAGTACAGTTTGAGGGTTTGACTTGCAGAACTGGGGGACATCAACTGTTGGATATAATGACAAATTATCAAATAAAACATGTAAAACAAAGTTGTAATTACGTTTAAGAGTAAAATACGTGGTTTAGAAAAGTACACAACTGCTGAAAGTCTTCTAGAAAATGGTCTTCAAATGATTGCATTTGACAATACAATACAATGTTTTAGAATGTATTTCTAGTTCAGATGAAATTTTAGGTAAAATCTAATCAACAAACAGCATAAACTTTTGAAATAACATATGAAACTTTTAATATACCTCCACACATACATGTATATGTAGATAATAATTAAAAGGATGTTGAAAATTATTTATTTTCATGTTAATGTATAGTAATTAATAAATACCTGTTTGTACTGAAATAACACAAACTCGTCGTCTGGGATCAAAGAAACCCGTTTTGCATCGGTCAGTGGTAAGTGTTCTTCCGTTAGAGCAGGTGATGAAGTAAGGTGACCAGGACTGACTAGAGATTGCATTCATACCATCAGGGAGACCAACACAGCTCGGTAAACGCTCTTGACATGGCTTACAGGTTAGATTTCCAGTTGGGCAGATGTTTTCGAAATAATTACCTGTAAAGATTACAGTGTTCAAGTTATTGATGAACTGTGTCAATGAAACTGAACATTCTGTTTTGTTTTTTAACGCGTTCTGTAGATTCTTTTATAATATGCGTATGGGTAAAATCTTTTTTCTTTTGATGAAGTAAGCATGGTTTTGCAATGGAAAAAATATGTACATGTGTAACATGTATACACTGAAATGAAGTGTGCATATATGCAAGATACGTTAAGATCATATTTCAATCAGGGTTCAGCTCCCAACTATTTATTATGTTGCTGACCGCTCAAAGACAGTGACCCCCTTTGTCAAATCTTCTGTGTTATATATAGTATCTCTATTACTAGTATCATTATTATTATCATTATTCTATATATTATATGTTCATATTTTTTTGTCACTTCCCCCGTACTGAACTAAGTATTATTATTGCTAGTATAATTATTCTATATACGATATGTATGATTTAGTTTGTGGTCGTGCCAATGCAGTGACCCCTTTTGTAACTTCCTCTGTATCGTATTTGTACTTTCTTTTTTATTATCATTGTTATTATTATTCTTTATATGATGATATTTAAGCTTTTTTGGTGGTCGTTTCCTTTGAATGCTATGTTTTCTATTGGACATAATTATAATTACCTTATTCGTTTTAAGTTATGCACAGAATATACTTATTGATACATATTTATTTAACGATTAATTTGATAAACTTTTAAGGCAATCTTTATTTGACAAAAATAATGGTTGCCATATTCTGTTCTACTTACATGGTGACTTTGGTTCAAATTTGGTTCCACATTGCACATCCATAAACTGTTTACACATCAAGCTAGTCGAATCAAATAACATAGGATAGTGGCATTCTACGAGAAAATGACCGAACGGCGTGCTGGGTTTAGAGCAGTCGAAGTACTGAGCACAATTGGTTGGATGGGGTACCACGGCTTTTGGATTGGCGGTACACACATCCTGTAAATGCTCTTAAAGTAAAAATAATATTAAAATTTTGAAGCTTTACTTTAAATGTTAAGCAGTAAATGTTATTATAAGATTGTTCTCATAAAGTCCTAAATTATATGTGCAGGGTTAAATTGGTACAATTTCAAATTGTTCCGATAAGCTCAAAGTTTCGTTCAAAGAGCCGTTCTCGAGTCCGTTTTCTGGATCGAACCAGAGACCTTTGACAGCAATCCAGGCATCAATACATATTATCTCACTACAGAAAACATTGTTAATCTCAAAGAAGCATTTTGGCTTTTTTAGTCACGTACTTCACTTTATTGTAAGTAGTTATTCCATTTTACATTTGTAATGCGAGATGCATAATCTATAAAAAAAGAATACTAGTATGTTCAAATTTTCAACAGCAATTTGCTTGTCTGGTACAGCGAATAAATGTACCTTGACTAACATATAGTGAACTAACAAAATATATACAAAGCAACACTTAAAGAACTTACGTGGTCCTACAGCTTCATTACAGGTTCTTGAATTTGGATCAAATATTCCTTTATTACATCGCTTGACCTCTAAGGTTCTGTTGGTGTAGCATTTTACATAGTTGACCGACCATAACATTCCAGGTATACCGTTGTTACCGTCCGGAAGTCCGGTGCAATCTGGGAGACGAATCTGGCAAGGAATGCACGCGCCATTGGAAGATGCACAGATATTGTGATCATATTGGCCTGTAATGTTGAATAAGTGTAATAAACATGACAAATAATGATTGGATTTTAAATCACATCTTTAAGAGTTTAATTCAATATATGTGCCCCATATATATAAAACTTGATATTGATTCTCGACAAGCTTGCCTGCTTTTGTAATAAAAGTCATCTGTGTTTTTTAATTTCAAATATCATTGCATATATTCCAAGATGCGTAATAATATACAGAACTTATCAGTTGTAACAATAAATTCTTATGGCCGAATTTTAGTTAAAGTTTTGATTTTCGTCATTGTTTCTTGTGCAGAATTATATTGAACAGTTTAACCACCGTTATCCTTAGCGACAGTTGTATCCATCGAGGGTAATCAGACAATCAGTTTACATATATATTATTTCCTGGGATACTGGAAGGATAACCAGTACTTTAGCACAAGAATACTGGTGTTGTTTCTTGTTAAGATAATACATGTTCGTTTAAAGATGCCTCACTTATATCGCTGATATATTTTCAATCTTAGTAGTAAAACTGCTCATCTACATCATACATTATGGATATTCTGTTCAATAACTCATTGACCGGTATCGGGTTGTGCTTAAACATTGACGTATAAAATGGAATATGCCGACCTGTGTATTAACGAAGTTCTCATAAATAAGATAAACTACAAGGACGAACTCAACCATTTCCTCCGAATTGGACCTTCCTCTTTGTGATTCAATACACTTTCCAGCATTTACTAAACAGAAAGTTATAGGTCATGCATCTTTAAATGGACAGAATTATGCAGTTGTTTTGCGGTGAAACAAAAATAAAATTAAAATCTATCATAAAACTCCTTACATGGAGATGTTGGCTCTTTTCTGCTCTCGCATTGAACAAGATTAAAGTTTACGCATCGTCTGTCAATCGTCGAGAAAAGATCTGGATATGTGCACTGGAAACTGTTTGTACCGGCAAAGTTAACTCCCTTACAGTTAAAATATCTCGAACAGTCGTCAGGATCTGCTACAACTGCATTTGGATACGCTTTGCAATAATTCAGAATCTCGTCTGCAAATTGGAAATGTTTCATGTTTAAGCATATGGAAAAAAACAGAAAATGAGAAATTCTGACTATAAATATATCATTGATATTTGGTACATAGTGAATCACTCATTTTTAATTTGAAAAAAGAAACAACTATTACTTCATGCGATGTTCTATTTTACACGTGAGAACGCTTCGCAGAAACTCATGATTGACGGATAACGTGTATCTTTTATCAAACGTTATATAATCAAACTGCATTCCGACAATAGTAGAAACATTAATATTTTCAAGTATTGTTTGTAATAAATAGCGATCTAAATATAGCAGGAAACCTCTTAACGTACATTTTGTAATATAGATGATGTCTATACACTGTCTGGTGTTCGGGTTGAACACAGTCGTTCCTGGGCATCTTAAGATTGTTGTTGTTCTATTCAGATAACACACTATATACTGCTGGTGCCACGCCATACCGGGGAACGGATGGTTCCCGTTCGACAAACCAACACATGATGGAAGACGCTGTGGGCATGGCTGACACGAAGAAGCTGTTAGCGGACATTGGTTATCCATGTAATCGCCTAAAAATCAAAGAATATAATAATGTGTGAAACTATGATGCTCGAAGCTTAATTGTTAACATACCATTTTTATACAATATAGTATTCAATTTATTGAATAGCCTGACTAAAGCAAAACAAATGGTTGTATTCGTATATTTATGAAAAAAAATGAAATAAAAAGTAGTCCTTGTCGCGTATGATCATTTTAGCGGTGATCAACACTGGAAAGCTTGATCACGACGACATAGGCAGGGTTATGAGTGTTGAATAAAGCCCGGATAATTTAAAGTTATTTTTATAGTGTTTTGCCCAATATGATAATATATTGGACGAGTATGCATTGTGGTGAAAATCACATTGGACAAGACGACGTAGTCCAACATGATTTTCACCACAAAACATATGAGTACAATATATTCCAATATGATACTTTTTTTCTATACCTCAGTCTAAAAGAATTTATCAAAAGAGTGAAGAAAAATCATTTTTAATAAATTAACCGTGAGTTAAGAGACATGACAGTGGAAGACGAATAATTCGGATTTTTTCAACCTCACGATTGTCATGCGGAACATTTTGTCGGTTGTTTGTTTTTATCGTTAACATTTCTTTTTTTTTTTTTAATCGCCATCTTGAATTCTGAACTGTATAATATAAAAGCTATTAGATCCAATAAACTACTATATATTGTACGGTCACGTGGTTACATATGGGGTAAGTGATTGTCTAAACATTTACAGGTATAGAATAAAAACAATTCCTTCCTTTGATCATCACTACAAAAAATTACTTACACGGAGTCTTTGGCTCATATCTGATTCCGCATTGCACGTCTGTAAACTTCTTACATGTCATAGACGTGCTATCGTAAAGGTCCGGATAGGAACATTCCTTCACGTGTCCACTGCCGAGAATGTAGGAGGAGCAATCGTAGTACTGGGCACAGTTTGTAGGATGAGGTCTTACAACAGTAGGGTTAGCACGGCAGAAGTTTGCAATGTCAACTGAAAAGTATTTGCTTTTTATGTACAATTACTGATAACGCGGTTAAATGGATAAAATTGTTTTTTTTTTGTCGTTCGAGTAAAGCTTCATAATTTATTACTATTATAAATAGATGTGGTAGCCGAGAGGAAAAACATATTGACCTCTCAATCTAGAGACACTTGGTAACAAATAACTGATAAATACATCGAGGTAAACAAATAAAACAAAGATTCCCCTTTTAGAACAAAAATAAAGTTGCATGATAAGGAAGCATCAGTTTGATCAGTCAAAATATTTCTACAAACATGTACCATTAACTAAGCTTAAAATGATACGTCCTTTAAAATAACCAATTATCTGGCAACTTTTACGTATTTGAAAATTGCCCAGTTTAGTAGTCACTGCTCAAGACAAAAGAAACGATGGTCATTTTTAATTTGAATCAAATTTATATTGTTTCAATGATCTGTATAGAACATGACTACTTTGAAGAAAAAAAAACTAAAGAAAAAATACAATCAAATGGTTACACTTATAAATAGTTTATTGGTATTTTGAAGTTAAAAAAATGTCAGTACTTTATATTGAGTATTACTTTTACCTTTGATTTGTTTCAATATTCACAAGTAATGCAACAAAAAGCCACATTGCTAGCCGTATGTTATAGTAATACACACTTACCCGTATTGATATTATATGTACACTTCCTTTCATGGGGGCTGAAGAAGGAACCAGCAGGGCACTGTCTGACAGCCACAGTTCTGTTAGTAAGACATTCTATATAGTCAGGTGACCATTGCTGGATACCAAAGACATGGTTCCCGTCTGACAACCCAACACAGCTCGGAAGCCGGGCTTGACATGGGCTACACGAAGGGTCATTAATCGAGCATTTGTTCTGGTCGTAGTCACCTACGGGCATACAAGGTATACATATCAATGACATTTAAAACAATAAGTGTCATATAACCTATTTCAGTACTATATACAATACACTTTAATGCATACATTTAATTGCTCTCTTTACTTTTTGAAGTCGGAACTAAGTTGCACTATACTGAACAGAACAGCTAAACCACCACTTTAGTATTTCCAAAATCTTCGTCGAAATATGGAGCAGCACTATACGACATTAACAGACAATTAAGAAATGTTCTTTTGTTATTCAAGTCCATATTTCAAGGAATTTGCTTATACAATTTTTGAGAAAATATATATTATGTCAGGTACCTCAAATACTAGTTGGCTAGTTAGGCTGTTCCGTTCAGTATATATATGAACAACATCAATGTTATTGTATATCACATATCACCTGGTTTGTATTTCTAACATATAATGTATATGTGTATAACTATTGATACGTTGTTTGTGAACGTTGGACAAGATGTAACCTCGTCCGATAATAAACATTAACTGTCGTTTTCGGCCAAACGCTACCTTTGTTTTCTTTGAACAACACAAATGTCTTTAAAAAACGATACTTTTTTTCCGCTTACATGATAGGTAAAGTAAAATATATGTAAACTTGGATAAAAACGCTCTAACTTACATGGTGACTGTGGTTCCGGTCTGTTGGCACATGTTACTGTTTGGAATGGTTCACATTTCCGTGTCGCCATCGAGAACAAGTCTGGATATCGACATTCATCAATCTTGCCGAAAGTGGCCATCACGTGGGAGCAATCGAAATACTGAGAACACGTGTTAGGGTTTGGCAAGATGTCAAGTGGATTTGATTGACAGTATGGAATGATATGTACTACAATAGATAAAATCAATAGTTTGTTGCAATGTACGTACATCTGTTAAGTATATTACAACACAAACAGTATCGGTTTTATATGAGGTCTTGTATAAAATAAATTACATGCATAATGACAAAAAAAAAATTCTGATATTATTTAAAAAACAACTTTGAGCGACAGAGATAGTGTCTGTTAACTTGCACAACACAAAAAGAATGTTTAATAAATGCAAGATGGAATGCTTCCCAACACATTTTGTAATCGTTTGTGTTGTTTCGTTACAATGCGCTGATGCTTTTACCTCATCATATTATATTATTGTACTTCTAATTTCTTCACCAATGAAATTAAAATTGATTGTTATAGTGTGTTTTGTATGTTTGTAAATCTCTGAATAAAATGAAATAAGAAATAAGTGTTAAAAGAATCACTTGATAAAACTCATACGACGATATAAAAGTACATGCTAGTTAGAAATGAATGTACGCTAAACAACACCGACTAGTAACGAATAATGATAAATTAATCAATCTTACCGGATGTAACAGCTACTTCGCAAACTTTAGTAAGGGGATTGAAGAAACCTTGTCCACATTTATTCACTGACAATGTCCTATTTTTGTAACATACTATATAGTCTGCCTTCCACAAGGAGCCTGGGTAAGGATTGTTGCCGTCTGGTTTTCCATAACAACTCGGGTAACGCTGAGAACAGGGGGTACACTGAGGATCGGTAGGGCTGCAAATGTTCTGCACATACTCACCTGTTTGAAATGTTGGTTCAACTTATATGAATGTGGAATTTGTGATTTAGGTTTTGTTTAATATCAGTTTATAATGATAAACGTTTACCGTTGTTATACTGATTTCTAACCTTAGTTGGCAACTTATTGGCATTGCACATTGTCAATACTGGTCAGTTATCGGATATCATATTTTATACGGTTGATGGTCATTGTATTTAAGTATAAAAAGGTCAATGACAATTAGTTACAACTTAATTGCATTTAGTTGAAAATGATATTTTAAAAAATATATTTTTCAATGCTTCATGTTAGTGTACAGTTAATATACACATATACAGTCATACACTAGAACGAGTTGAAAAGGAAGGACCGTATATAAATCATTTTATTTATATAACATAATTACGTTCGTTACGTATAAAGCTTCAAATATATAGTATAAAACGTAAAACAATTATGTAAAATGTAAAAGATGTAAATCATAAATCATAAGCAATATTATGGAATTGCCATTTAGGAAATGAAATTCATTTTCTGAACGTTCATGGGATATCAACGTACATTTATCTCGTACGCGGTAAGTGTACCTAGGGGTTAATGAAAATTGTAAAGTAATATCCACTGAAAGTTCCCAATATAAAGTAACCATTACATTTTATATCGGCGAGAAGATGAAACCCTCACAGAATGATTATTCTTATAGAGTCACGTTTATGACACAAAAACTAAATATTAAACATTTTTATCGGAACAACAAAAGGATTAAATGAGAGTGTCGATTCGTTTTATTTGTTTGATTAATGTGAATGTTTGAAGAATTGTGAATTAGATATATGAATAGCTAGGTGTCATGTTATTTTATAAAACCAAAAAGAAATAACTTAAGGAAAGTTTTTCTTCAATGGGTTATCCAGTGATTTGTGTTGTTCCTACGATACCATTGACTTACATGGCGTATGCGGTACCGGTCTATTCTGGCAGTCTGTGTTTTCAAACTGGACGCATGCCTTGAGATATGTAGAATACAAGTATGGATATCGGCATTCTGCCTGGTATGTGCCATAAGGAGAACTTGGGTCGGAACAGTTGAAATATCTAGAGCAGCTCCTCGGGTCGGCGACGACATCTTGAACGTGAATCTGGCAGTAGCTCACAATGTCAACTAAAATATGATTACATTTTATGTAGTTGTTTATGATTAGATTGTTACGTTAAATAAATCAATCATTATCAAAGTGTTAAAATAACTAGATGTTGTTTTTATATAATTCTTTTCGACAAAAAAAAAATGCATGTAAATGATCCAAAAGAAATAATACAAAATTCTTCAGATGAATTTGTTTATTTTTGTTATAATAATGAATCCGTGAATGAAAAGGCGACACAAATCATTTCAATCTGACAATAATAATTGGTTCCATTTCACTAAAATTGTGTAACTGTCAACTATTTCTTTACAATTCTTATTCAATTACGATATGTAGTCTAAATAATGGTCAATAACCATCGAAACATGTTGCAGAACATACCTTGTGTTAAAGTTGTAACACATGCCCGTTGCGTAGGATGGAAATATCCATTCTGACACTGAGACACCGTCATCGTTCTATTTTTAGAACATGTGACGTAATCAGATTCCCATAGGCGTCCGTGGACAGCATTTTGACCGTCCGGCAGACCAATACAGCTTGGTAATCTATCCTGGCATGGCGTACACGAATGATCTTGGGGTGTGCAAAGGTTGCGTAGATACTCGCCTTGAGAGTAAAAAACATCAATAAATATAGAGACTCAGTTTATTATATTTAAAATTCTGTTATTGTAAAACACTTATTTATGATAATTATATAAATGTTCAGCCACTATTGCAACTATTATCCAAAGAATAGATTAAACATAGTGAGATTACCTGTTTACTTGTTTGTTTGTTGTGTGTGTGTGTTTTAAAAATAACATCGTGTAACTATTGTATTGGTGAAATGACAAAATGTCGATTATGATTAGCAATACATATTTCATAACTCAAAGTAAACGCACTACAGGTAGGCCCTATTGCTATGGCTATTAACTATTATGGCCGTTAAACGATGACAAACAATATGAAAGTACTGGAATAAACTCGTCAGTTACATATTTTAATTCAACAACGGATGTGATGGAGAGTTAAAACACTGGTTTAGTACCACTAAGCATTTTGCGTTACAAAATATGAGCTTGACAAAGCTAATGCAATAGATACAGTTGACAAGAAACTATTTCTTGGAGCTGATAGAGTAATAGATGGCGGCTATAATGAAGGTAGGTATTTACATATTTTAGGACAATAGAAAAAAGTTATAATGTGGTTCATGAAATACGGTTACATCTACAATACGTCCTACTTTCCCCTATTTAGTAACTACAAAAAACAGAAGAACGTGCCATTGTTGGGGTCGTTGGAAGACTTAATAATGCGAATACGTACATGGTGATTGTGGTTCCGTTTTTCGACCACACTGAGCCGAACCAAAGTACACACACGCCATCTGTTGGGCGGAGAACAACTTTGGATAATCACATTCCATGAGGTATGGACCAAGAGGAGACGTGGGTTTGGAGCAGTCGAAGTATTGGGCGCAGTTATCTGGGTGCTCCTTGATGGCTTGCTTATTGAATTGGCAAAATGACTGAATGTCCGCTAAAATTAACGAAATAAACGAAATACGACAATTAAACATTTATTTAATTGAAATTACCATCGAACATAGAGTATCTGATTCAATGTCTCTACTCTGAAAGACAAGAGGATAAATCCCGGACGTGATCAAATTTACAAAATACTTATCATGGGATAAATGTAATTATTGGTGCTTAGCATCTTACAAGTAGTATATACTGAACAGAATAAACTAGCCCGCAATTTTTGTCAAACTCGCTACTAACTGTTTTGTTTTACCATCTTGCGAAAACTGAGTTGACTACACATTTTCTGAAATTATCCCAATAACTGTCAAATTTAATTATACAGGCTTATTATCCTAAATGATCTTTCTCATTCAAGTCCAAGTTTCAAGGAAAATACTTTGATACATTTTAAGAAAATACATAACATTTCAGGTGGCGGGTAAGCGGTTCCCTTCATATATGTCCTACAGAAGATGTGTCCCAGCCACCACAAACACACTCTGCTGAATAAACACCATTAAAAGTACTATACATCATTCAAAAAAAGAGATAACATTATATGGATGGTTGTTGTTATGTGCAAGTGATTATGAATAGGAGGAGAGAGGATACATATATTCATTAAGTATCAACTTACTTTTGTCTATCTTCGAAATACATGAAGCCTGCATGGGATCGAACACAGAACCTACTGGACATTTGTATAAAGCCATCGTTCTATTTTTGAAGCACTCTATATAGTTGTCTGTCCATTCGCGCCCGGTAAATGCTCGAGCACCGTCAGGTGTACCAATGCAGCTTGGCAGTCTCTCGGGACATGGGGAACAATTCATATCACCCGCAGCACAAACATTTTGTGAATATTCGCCTGAATAAACATAAACATAATGACATATTTATACACTAGTAATACTGATGGCAATACACAGTTGACGTCGGACTAATAGCTGGTTTTAACATCAATTCCGTTGTTGGTCTGCCATCAGGCTTATGTTGGTACAACGCAGTCGAATTTCAGCTGTGTCGTTTGTGTACCGCAAGTACACTTTGAACATTAAGTATTAAATAAAAGAGTTATTTGCCTTATAGAGTTTTTCTGTAGCATAATAGAATATGAGTAAAATATCCCCCAGAAGCAAACACGCACCAAAGACAAGAAAACAGCAGATTTGGACTAAACGATTCTGCTCATGAGGAGTAATGGAATATTCACCATAGCTCACACACCCTGGTACCGACTTAAGCAGTATTTATTTCCGAACTGAATGAGCTCTGTGACTCCGAGAGATCAGAAAACTAACAACACTTACCCATAGTCCGGAGAGTATTTACAGCCGCCACACAGCACGTAAGGATATTATTGTGACAGTAATTTACATAACGCTATTTATAGGTGACACAAGCCACGCCTATTTCCAAGATTAACCTGAGCATAGAACTGAAGGATCAGGAAACTCAAGAAAGTATGCCTTCTAAAATTTCGTAAAGTTTTGGGTTAAATAATTTATCAAAGACATCAAACTGTTTATCATTTCGTCTTTTAAATGGTTCGCCCAATGTGTTTTTTGTATTTTTTTTTACTGCGAATCTAATATTTTTGTATAGATATAGGCTGTTGGTCAGAAATACAACTGGTGGTGTGTTTAAAATTATATGATTTAATTGATTTTGGATAGTTTGATGGAATAGTTTACAAATATATGTCTAGATTTTTGATAAGAGGTCTGTGGGGAATGGATTAATGAACCACAATCAGTAACTATTATCTAAGAAACGGATCCCTTGGAAACACAAACCACGCCGAGGAAACGGAAGTAAACCAATATAGCATATTTGATTTTGAATAAACAAAATTATCTTACATGGAATTATACCCATTTGATTATCATGGCAACGTTTTGTTGAAATCCATAACAATAACGTTGATAAATGTGGAGCTACAGGTGATAGACGCTTGCAATGGGCAGCAGAAAAATATTTATAGTTAATAACGCTAAAATTTATTTAAAAGAAACGGTTAACATTCTTTCAGAAATATCTGGATAGAACAATACTTACAAGGGGCCTGTGGTTCCATCCTAGTGTCACAGTCTACCCTAGTAAATCTCGTACACATTAACGTGTCAGACGAGAACAAGTCTGGATACGTGCATTCCTTCATGAACACAGTTGTCGATGTGGACTCGGAGCAGTTTACATATTGTGCACAGTTGTCAGGGTTAGGGATGATGGAATTTGGGTGAGCTGAACAGAAACCTGGTATATCAACTGAAAAATATAAGTAGCATAGTTGTTAAGTTTAATGAATGAATTGCGGGAAGGACTGTAACTAATGTTGGAATAACTGGTAGTCCATCCCAATCGTTTTTTCATGATAATTACATCGTCGGATACCCACGCGTAATCCATTCCGATACTCTCCATTCATCACCCATGGGATATACATTAGCTTTGCGTCGTTTCTACCAAGCCACAATGCAACCATGTGATTGGTTCCTTCGCTAGTTTCATGTAAACGCCGTTTTGATAAGACGTTGTTCACGTTAACTGTATTTTGTTCTGTTCAAAATAAACGACACAGAGCTAGCGTAATTTCCCACGGGTGTTAATGGGGAGTATTGGAATTGACACCCGTGGGTATCCGACGTTGGATTATTATGCCACTGTTATATATCTATATATATAACTGGATCCTACTCATATAAAACTATCACTTCATGTATGTAAATATGTCCACCCTGTCCAGATGTGTTGCATGTAATTCCATATTATATAAGTCATGGTCGACACCAAATTTATTGGTTGGCAGAGGCCTTGATATTGTATCTATGGTTTGCATTGTAGCTAGGCGCACTGGCCGTAGTCTGATCTGTACATTTATGCCTTGGTTATTCACAAATAATTATCTTTATATATATATATCATGCATTGTGAATGAGCATCTGAAAAGATCCCAAAAATCGTAAATTACGTTGTTGTGAATTTAATTATCTCCCTTTACGAAATTAAATATATATGAATTCACTGTATCTATATGATCCAACGGGTTTATAAATCTGTCCTTTATATAGCATGTGAGTAGTAATGAATCCTTAACTGGATCCTACTCATATAAAGCTATCACTTCATGTATGTAAATTTGTCCACCCTGTCCAGTTGTGTTGCATGTAATTCCATAGTATATAAGTCATGGTCGACACCAAATTTATTGGTTTGGCAGAGGCCTTGATATTGTATCTATGGTTTGCATTGTAGCTAGGCGCGCTCGACGAAGTCTGGTCTGTACATTTATGTCTTGGTAATTCACAAATAATTATCTCCATATATATCATGCATTGTGAATGAGCATCTGAAAAGATCCCAAAAATCGTAAATTCCGTTGTTGTGAATTTAATTATCTCCCTTTATGAAAATAAATATATATGAATTCATTGTATCTATATGATCCAAAAGGTTTATAAATCTGTCCTTTATATAGCATGTGAGTAGTAATGAATCCTTAACTGGATCCTACTCATATAAAGCTATCACTTCATGTATGTAATTTTTTCCACCCTGTCCAGATGTGTTGCATGTTCTTCCATAGTATATAAGTCATGGTCGACACCAAATTTATTGGTTTGGCAGAGGCCTTGATATTGTATCTATGGTTTGCATTGTAGCTAAGCGCACTGGCCGTAGTCTGCTCTGTACATTTATGTCTTGGTTATTCACAAATTATCTCCAAATTATCTCCATATATATATATATATATATATATATAAATATATAAAATGAAGCTTGCAATACAATATTATTAAACTAAATGAATGGTCAATATTCTAGGTAACATTTAAATCCTTTTAGTGACATTTTACGAACTTTTGTACAGGCAATTATTATAAAGCGAACTCAAATGTCAGACTTTCTTTCTTCAGCATTGCTTACTTCAAAATAAAGACATACAATTTATGATTTGCATACAATATATTTGCAGATAAATCATATGGAGCTATGAATATAATTGTGAAAATAACTATTTAAACGCTTACCCGTGGCTATGCGTGTTACACATACATTAAGCTGTGGATGGAAGAACCCTGTGTTACAGCTTGTGACAGTTATGGTTCTGTTTTTGTAACACGTGATGTAATCAGGTTGCCATGGATGTCCTGGAAAGTAGTGATTACCGTCTGTCAATCCAACACAACTTGGTAACCTGTCTTGGCATGGCTTGCACGCTGGGTCTCCCATTGCACATATGTTCTGCTGATACTGACCTAAAAACATATGTAATTAAAAAGTTATTTAATATTGATTCTTATTTGTTAATAAACGGATGTGATGTGACATTCAACGAATCACATTTTCTTTAGTTCAAAATTATCAAACGGTTGGTTACGTCCAGTAAGGTTATATATAAGAAATGGGGCAACCGTGTTATCTTCTTGGCTTGGAACTGTCATTGACAAATCCATAATGATGAGTGTAACATATATAACGGCTGCGCCAAGGTTTCTTAATCATTCCTTACTCTTAAATTATTAAATGTGCTTTCCATCCCTAGGTTACGCCAATAAGTGTTTTCATCACAAATGCGTAGTTTACCTTAAACTGACAATGCGTAATGCTTTACGACTGCAGACAACGTTGTTTGATTATTGATTAATAACTAAACATAAATAACATCATGAACATATCTCACTGCTTAAGAAAAATAATTGATATACAACGAAAGAAATCGATGTTCTATAAAAGATAGTGGCACCATTATATCATAAATTGAATCAATGCATGCACTAATTATAAAAACAAAAACAATTTTTTATCAGGTAACTGTCTTTATTCAGCACAAGATATACCATTGAAATATAATTTCTATCGCAAAAAAATGCGATTGATAAAAAAGTACGTTATAAAAGCCTGCATATAGATGAATCCAGTCTCTATAGATTCTGAATCATCACCACATCATAAAACAAGCGAGAAGCTTTTAATTCCTATTTGAGTAAATAAACGTTCCTATTTGAAATATGAATTTTACATGTACCCATAATAAAGAGATCATATATCAATATTATATTACAAATAGTATGATCAATGCTTAAGTGTTCTGTGATTAATATAGAAAAGCATACATGGTGCCATTGGTTCAGGCCTTTTCTGGCAATCCACTGTTGCGAATGGTGCACATCCTTGGACTGTAGTGTCATACAAGTCGGGGTATTTGCATTCTGTCACGTGTCCGTTCTTAGAAGTAGAGCAATTATAGTACACTGCGCAACTTCCGGGACTAGTGATAACTTCCGTAGTGTGCACTGAACAATAATCCGGAACGTCAACTGTAATTAGTGAAATAAACACAATTATGAAGGGTGTAGAAATTACAATATTTGTTTGCTAAATGTTATGTTATCAATTAGAATTCTGATATATAAATCACCTTTCATACTAATTCATATTGCCTTTATGTACCATATTTTGATAAAACTACATGTACCTCAGTAGATTTTTCTTTTATCCCTTGTAGTGTGGGACAGAGTAAGTCTTTTTTTAATTTTCAATAATTGACAATGATAGTTCCTTCTTGGTATATAACTATACACAGTATACATATTATTCGATTACACTATCATCATAATTTGTTACCGTTTCCATCTACTTGAAAATTTAAGAATTTTTTGGTTACAAATTACCCAATTAATTTGCTAAAATTGTTCAATTCAACTGCTGTACCTATATTGATAATGAGTTTTTTAAGCTGCATTCATCTATCTATGTTTTTTTATTTGCTGTTCAAAAAAAGTTATGCACTGCTGCGCAGTTTAAATATAAAAGCAAAGAACAATAAATGTTTTGTTTTATTTTTTTTAATGTTCTCTTTTTTTCTAATTATCTTTTATTATTTCCATTTACTTTTATAAAGAATATATAAAAACTACTTGTTACAATAGCTACTATTACGTTTGTTATTATGCATCATTGTTTTATTTAGTTTATTCGTTTTTCTCAAATATTTTTTATTATCAGATTACTCGTACGTAGAAATGAAGAATGTATAAATGTATTGAACACATATATTTAATTTTCGTTTTTTATATTTACCGTTTCATACTAATAAATATTGTCACCATGCACAATGTTTTAATCTTAGTTATTAGTATGTTCTTTATTTTTATTTTTCATTAAGCTCATCTGAAAGAATTCTTTGTCTTAACTTAAAATGTACTGTGTTTATGTATAAATGAGGAGTAAACACATTATTATTTGATGATCTTTTATCTAATAAACTAATTCTTAAATACCAGGATCAACATTAGAGCGGCACTCCTGCAAACGGGGATGGAAGTATCCTTTAATACACTTGGTCACCGACATTGTTCTGTTCGTATTACATTCTATGTAAATATCACTCCACAAATGGTTTGGATGCGGTTGCGCGCCATTCGGTAATCCTCTACAGCTGGGCAGTCTCTCTGGACAGGCAATGCATGTTTGGTCCGGCCTTGGACAAAGGTTTTGCACATACTCACCTGAAAGTGAAATAATTGCATTCAAAAGGATTCTAAATATGCTTAAATGCATACAATGCTTAACTTTCATTTTTATATATTATATAAACATTGCTTATAATGTGTTATATAATGTATATTTCTTGTGACATTTTAGAAGAAACATCAAAACAAGATGTATAATTACAAAACCATGTTCAGATAAACGATGATATGATAATTTTAAAACAACGCACTTATTGTAAAGAAGTCGTTAAAAAAGCTTATGCCAAAAAAGGTATTGACTTGCTAAAGAGTTTAATATTATTTAAGCGTCATGTTTTGTTTAGTTCTTTTTATTCAGATACCGTTTAAATTGACGTAAAATAGAGGAATACTAGATAGAAGAAAGCATACATGTTTCAAAATATTAGTATAAAAGTGTTTTAGCAGTTAATACGTACAAGGTGCTTGCGGTTCCGGTCTGGTATCACACGATACTCTGGAAAATGCTCCACAAGCCATCGCGTTTCTAGAGAAGAGATCCGGGTATTTACATTCTGCCACAACGTCGCCAGTTGTTTGGGAAGATAGCGAACAATTAAAGTACTGTGCACAGTCGTCTTCTGTTACCACAATGGCCGTGGGGTTGTGGCTACAAAACTCTTTGGCATCCACTGGAATGATTACAAAGGAAGTATCACAAAGTATAATGTAAAACAAGGGCATAACGTACTTTCAATGAAATAAGTGTATTATACATATACATACATATAGTATATAAGGTAAAAGTACAATGACAAGTATACGTTTATTTGCATATCAGCAAATCATTGCCTATGGCCATTTACACATTCAAATTAATTTAAATATGGCATAGACATACAATTATATGAAATACAAACAAATACATATATCTCACATATGCAAACAGAATTAGTCGTGATATTTATACATCTATAATTACGAAATCATTTAAAATCATATCAAGAATCAAGCATATAGTTTAAAGTTTCTCGCCGTAGCTTTTGAGCTTCGGTCATAAATTTTGCTAGATTACAAATACCGTTTTCGTTCCTTGATGCCATTATGTTTTTAAAACTATTTCTATTTCTAATTGTTCTA
The DNA here is from genome assembly GCA_029582155.1 of Panopea generosa. Taxonomy (NCBI): domain Eukaryota; kingdom Metazoa; phylum Mollusca; class Bivalvia; order Adapedonta; family Hiatellidae; genus Panopea; species Panopea generosa. The sequence goes on along the minus strand of CM055894.1, from coordinate 83,226,486 downwards.
TATGTAGGACAGCATAAGAGGAAATGAGTGATATTTTAGTGTATCTTGAAAAGACGTAGTTATTTTACTGTGTTGTTAGTAACTATTGGTAATGAAGATGCCAGAAGTCCAAAAAGAGATTAGTTTAAACAGGAGTCACTGCCATATAAACACATATTACACTATATAGTATGAATGTAAATCTTTCACAATTGATTATAGGCAAAAGGCTTCGGCCATAAGTTCTCACAACATTAGATACAATCTTGACAACATCATCATAGCAGAAAACCGATACTTTTAGAAATAGAAATTGTAGAAATATTGTGTTCTGCCTGAAACGGAGTAAAATATCTTCTAGCAGATATAACTGATTAATTGTTTTTATCTCTTATGTAGCTTACCTCTTTGAACGGAGTAAAATATTTTCTATTATATATAATTGATTAATTGTTTTATCTCGCATGTAGCTTACTTCTTTAAACCGAGCAAAATATTTTCTAACAGATATAATTAACTACTTGTTTATCTGTTATGTAGCTTACCTCTTTGAACGACATCCGTACAAATCTTCTGACTCGGGTGGAAGTACCCGGACTGACATCGATTTGTCGCTATGGTTCGGTTCTTGTAGCACTGTATAAAACCAGCTTGCCACTCGTGGTTCGGTACGGCGTTAGTGCCGTCTGATAATCCTACACAGCTTGGTAAGCGTTCCTGACATGGGCGGCATTGTGGATCGGTACCGTTACATCTATTACGGAGGTACTCGCCTGTAAGTACCAAATTATCACTCTCAGTTATGTTATCAAATTGATTTTATTGATTTGTTTTCGTACATTTATCTCTAGATTACCAGAAATTGCATTTGAGAGAAATTATAAAATTATAGATACTTCGCTATGAATTTGTTTTTATGATTTCACTTTTGAAATTGTGAATTTAAATTAATGCAATTTCAAAAAGTATTTTACTGTTGTTTTTCTTTCAAGTATAAAACAAAACAAATTGCTAACACTGAAATTTGCATGCACTCATTGGATCACTCAATAAAACAAAAACGATGGTTCATTGAAAACAATTTCTATTCTTTATGCAAAGTTGAGACTTTATTTTTTATTGAATAGAACTGTTAATTATTAAACCAAACATTATAAAGTTATCATTAGCGTACATAAACTAAACACAGCTTAATAAATTTTCCTATATCTAAATGGCATGTAAAAAAACAAAGTTTCGTTCTTATATGTACTTGCTGTAAATGAAATCGAATGGGTTTAACGCAATTGTCAACATACATGTATGACAGTTTATATATGACGTTTTTTATATAAAAATCTAAGAATAAATCTGAGTAGAACCAGTGTTCTTCTGCCAGTAACTGGCACATTTTCTTACATATGGTTGTATATAATTCATGCAACGAGGAAACATACATGGTGGTTGCGGTTCGTGTCTTGTGCCACAGGGGACCGTCTCAAACTGTTCACACCTCAGCGTGACGGTCGAGAAGAGGTCTGGGTATCTACATTCGTGTACATATGATGTAAGTACAGACTTGGGCTCGGAACAGTTGTAAAACTGGGCACAATTAGTATCGTGGGCTTTAACTGCTCCGGGATTTGCCTTGCAGAATGAATCGATGTCACCTAATTAAAGATAAATATCAAATATAGCGTACAGCAAGGATATAGTTTTAACTTAAATCAAGTAAGGTTAAACACGTTTCATGTATTTTGTATTTGGTGAATACGTCTTTAAAATCATTTTATAGCATACAAACAATTAAATAGACATAAACAAAGTTGCAATGTTTGTATCGTAATTTCGATTTCTTGTCGATTTGATAACTATTTACCTTTCTACACGAGAATGATCGAGTATAATAAAATTCATATTACATTTTGATTTTGCCCAATTGTTACATTAAGATTTAATGAGCTTTTTCGATATGGGTTTCGGACACGTAATTTGTGACACGTACGTATATGATTTTAACATGTTCTTGGTTAAGAGTGACGTGCAATTCCAATATTTCCATAATTAGTAACATGGCATAAATATATATCACGAGCTCACCTGGGTTGATTTTCGAAACACATACACGCCTGTTAGGATCAAATACTGCACCATTAGGGCAGTGTTGCACTGACAAAGTTCTATTTCTATAGCACCGGACATAGGTATCTGTCCACCTATATCCCATGGCCATCTGGTCACCATCTGCCACGCCAACACAACTTGGAAGACGCTCCGGACATGGTCGGCAGGAAGGATTATTAGCTGGACATATGTTTTGGTTGTATTCACCTGAAATTATAGAAAAGTTAACGTCTTTTGCCAACGTCCTTCTTAAAGCATTCAGTTAAAAAGTGTGTCTGTATTTGGAATAACAAGACAAGAATAACGGAGTTGTTTCATTTTATATCAGAATAAAGAAAGAAACTGAGAGATATTCATGTTTTGCTTCATCATAGTTAACGCATTTCTAAACAGTTGAGCTTGTCCCCGATGGTTAATGAAAAAGACAAATATCTTTTGCTTAAAATATCTGCATAAAATAACAGTTTTCAACTCTAATTCGTTAATCCAAAGTTTAGAATGTCGAGTATATGTATATATTCATTTAAATTGTAACTAAAATAATTCTCATTGTAAAACTCTCTATCTAAAACCATACACGGTGCTTGTGGTTCTTGTCTTTTGTTGCAGTGAACGGTTGTAAAATCTTGACAGGTCATTGATAATGTCGAAAACAGGTCTGGATAACGGCATTCTTGTACGACATCTGCAAATCCCAGTAGACTCCTGGTACAGTTTATCGACTCTGCACAGTTGGTTGGTGAAGGAAGAACGTCCCTGGGATTGGCTTGACAATACGAGTTTGCATCCGCTTGTAAATAGAAAGTATCAAATTATTGAAATCAATGAAACAATGCAATTTGTATGTATATAGATGGAAAAGCAACACAGGGTTTAGGAGAACTTGTTTGGAAATGGATATTAAAGTAACACCACTGCAGGAGGTACAGAATTATTCAGTAACATCTCAAGTTAACAACGTATAAAATTAACAGACAATCGTTACTGTAGAACATGGATCACTCGTGCTAAATATGTTTCGTATCCATATCTCTTCCTGTGTTGCGTTTTCATATCTCTTACTGTGTTGCGTTTTCATATATCTACATGTGTTGTGTTTTTCTATCTCTTGAGTATAGCAAGTACCCTAAAAACATTGATAAAACAAATCGTAAAAAGTTAAAAGGTGTGTTTTTTGCAGATAAAACAGAATTACTTTGAATTCATTAAAAATCTGAACACTTGTATTAAACAGAAGGTATTCATAAAGAACACAAATAGACGAGAAGTCGGACTTACTCTTGGTCACCACTTCCACGCAAACACCTTGTATTGGATGGAAAAATCCAACCTTGCATCTATTAATAGGCAACAGAGTCCTATTTTTGTAACACGTTATGTAGTCTGGTTTCCATAGCCTAGACGGAAACGCATGGTTTCCATCATTAAGACCGATGCAGCTTGGTAAGCGATCTGGACATGGCATGCACGCTAAGTCATTGGGATCACATTTGTTTTGGTCGTACTCGCCTGCAAGAGAATGCAACCAGATAATAGTTAATACACACTTGCACAACATAATTACATATAAACGCAATGCCTTAAAAAAAGCATTTTTTAACATTTCGTTTTCGGGATCTGCTGTCATTTTATCGCTTAATATACGTGGTCCGCAATGTTTTTTGTTAAATTTGTATCTTATAGTGATAAAATTGATGGAATAAAAGAAGTTAAGAAAGTTTTGTATTGGTCCATCATTATCATCCATATTTATACAAAACCCATAGTTGTGCTCTTAAATGTAATAAATATAAAAAGAAAATCCTCAGACAAGTTGTTTATTATTACACTGTGCGAAATGTAATAATTGCAGTATTTCTCTATTAATTTCTTACATGGTGCCTGCGGTTCCAGTCTTGTGTCACACTGAACCGTTGTAAAGTCCTGGCACGACATAGATTTGGTAGAGAACAGGTCTGGGTAGTGGCACTCGTGTATTGGGTCTGCTAATGCTCCGCTTGTATATGCCACACAATCTATGTACTTAGCACAATTAGTTGTTGTTGGGATGATGTCAGCAGGATTGGCCTGGCAGTATTTCTTGGCATCAGCTTTAGGCGATACAATATGTAGATAACAATATAATATATTAAATGTAAATGTATTACATTTTTAAGTGTTTGATCTTGTTCTTTATCTACGACCTCATGTATGTTAATTTTTATGATATAAATCTTGCAAAAGTTATAAGCTTTATAACTGATATATGTACATTATGTATAGCTTAACAAAGCCTGAAACTGTTATCATAATATCATAGAATTAAATACTTTTTGATGTCGTATATACATGTAACTATGTTCTATGAAGTTTAATAGATACGATATGTGATTATTTCTAATGGGTTTCAGACCATCTGGAAATAATTGAACTGAACTTATTAAATGAATGATGACATCGTTTAGGATAAAAGAAAGTCATCTTACATACTTACTATTTATTACAAACGTCGTACAAAGCTCCAATTTTGGATGAAAATAGCCGTTTGAACACCTGTTAACGCTGACCGTTCTATTTTTGTAGCAAGTAATATAGTCTGGTTTCCACGTTCGTGTTGGGAAAGCGTGATTTCCATCCTTCAACCCAACACAGCTCGGTAACCGATCTGGGCACGGTGTACACGACGACCCATTGACCTTACACATATTCTGCATATATTCACCTAGTAATATTAACAATACATACATTATGACCCATATTTTGCATATATATTAACTATACATGACCACCCTTTTACAAATAGTATGTATGTAGTCACATAGTAATATTAAAAACATGATTAACCATTGAATTTTAACATATTCTGCCTGTAGTCACCGTGTTATATTAACAAATAGTTGTACATATTATGTGTAGTACTAGATTTCAAACTTTAAGCTAAGTAATATGAATAAAAAATAGTTAAAATATAAGACATACAGATAAAGGAGTATATACTACCGGAGCGTCTGATAATTTAGCCCCAGAATAGACGAAAACATGTATTGCAAATTTTCTTTAAAGCCATATCACAAAAGCACGAACTCCTGAATCTTCCGCTGCTCATTTGAACGTATTATGTATGATAAAACTAGTATAGGAATAAGCATGATTTAACATAACAATTAACATATTTTAATAAAAATATATTCGGCATATAAAACATTTACTATTTAATATTAAGTATTGTACTATTTGAAATACTTGTTCAAATTGGATAGAGTGTATATATCGTTATACATACATGGCGCTTTCGGTTCCATTCGATGGTTGCATCGAACCGATTCAAACTGTTCACAACGGTGTGTAACATCGGAGAAGAGCTGTGGATACTTGCACTCCTCCAAGTGATGACCGAGCACAGCACCGTTGTCTGAACAATTGTAATACTGAGCACAGTTGTCTGGGTTGGTCTTGATTGCCGTAGGGTTAGACAGACAGAAATTATCCATTTTGCCTGCAATAGAGATAGCTAGCTACATTAGAAGATTGGTGAATTCATTTAAAACATATATACATAGTCTAAGTGACTTTATATTAACTTGCCGAACTCCAGTACTTGCCGAACTCTTGCATGGGTTGGATGTTCGGATAAAAAGTTCCGTCCAAAGGGAGAACTGTTTTGTTTTTTTTTTGGGGGGGGGGGGGGGGAGGAGGCTCTATTTGATTGGATATTAAGAGTCATTTTTATGCCATCGAGGACTAACAGACGGTCAATTAACCTAACCACTGTTTCCTGGGATTAACGAGTACTTCAGCACACCCCATCTCCGCATGACCAGTGGTTAGAGACGAATGATAATGAAACACAATCTCGTATATCAATTATCACGGAGACTGTTGCCGGGTGGGGCATTCGAACTCACGACCCCTGGATTGATAGTCAGACGCGTAACCGACTGAACTAATCGGGCCCGGCTGGCTCTATTTCAACCGAAAAAGCTATGTAAGATTGTTTTTCTTGCATACCAGACACCTTGAATATATATTTAATTTTTATTTATTATAAAATTTTACCACGATGGCTTTGTAAAGACGTCAAATTAGATATATAACATCATATGTTTTAATACGTAACATCATACATTATTCCAACGTCACAGCAGGGTAGGATGAGCACGTGGAATAACGCAAGAAATGTAGTAATTAACTTGATAAGACGAATTTCACGTCATAATCCTGATACCAATACGTAATCAAAAAAGAAAATATAAATTATTGACATTAAATTTCGCAATGCTTCTTAAAAGAATGCACGTCGTCGACAAGTTAAGGAAATGTATTACGTAACACGAAAATACGTATTTGTCATTACGAGGGTAATTAAAGAAGTTAGTGTTTATTTAATATTCCAACAATAAATATCAAATTAAATTGAAAATAGTAAACGTTTCAGGAGTATTTGTCTGATTTAACGGGAAATTTCAACGCAAAATATATGGATAAGAAGTATACGTACTAGTTGGAACTGTACTAATACACGCCAACGTATTTGGATCAAATATAGTGCCCATTGCACACTTAGTGATTGCCACGGTCCTGTTCTTATAGCACTGTATAAAGTCACTGGTCCACAGGCGGGTTGGGAATGGCCGAGCTCCGTCAGGCTGTCCAATACAGCTTGGTAGTCTTCGGGGACAAATGACACAGTTCACATTGCTTGCAAGACAAACATTTTGATCATATTCGCCTGTAAATAAAATATGATGTTACACCATTATTTAGTTTTTTCCTGGCTGTCATATGGTCGAGTTAAAGCGTTGCCATATGTAATAATATTCAAATTAAATATATTTATGTTAACTTTTTAACGCTTTACTTCTTATTTATATCACTGGGTGTGCTATCACACTGGAATACATCATGCATTGGTTCAACGGTTTGTCCTTCTTTTTCTACTGAAATTGTAACCCAAATGTATCCCATGTCTATTCACTGATAGTTTGATTTAGTAAACACTGTTGTATTTATAATTTGCCCAACATCTTTAATTTTAATAAACATTTGAAATATTTATAAAATATATTATATTATATTAAGCCTAAACTTACATGGCGCCTGGGGTTCCATCCGTTTGTCACATTTTACCGTTGTAAAAGGCTTGCACGACAGTGACGATAGGGAGAATAGATCCGGGTACTTGCACTCTTGAACGGCGTTTGATAATGGATCGTTGAGTAAGGCAGAACAGTTGATAAAATGAGCACAGTTGTCATACATTGGAACAATGTCTTTTGGATTTGCTTGACAATATGGTTTTGCATCAACTGCAATGATGGAAACAAATAAAGCTAGACAAATTTTAATAAACGAAATGAAATACACAGTTGACAGTTAAAAATTAGTTTGCTTAATTAAATCGAAAAAAAAATCGTTATATACTCACATAAGTATAACACAGTGTTAGCATCTCTGCCATTCAAAAGGTTAATAATCAAAAATAGCCAATGCATATTATAAAAACAAACTTCTAAATATTGTACCCATTCTTCACATTAATTTTATCTTTGCTTCTAAAAGAAGTGATACTAAGTCTTGTGTCTTAAATTGATTTTAACGTCAACAATTAGTGAAGTATTGCTTTAATGTATCCAGCATACTGGTATACTTAGTCCTATGTATCGTTAACCATTTATAATGTGTGGGAATCAGTAAAAATGTAAGAAACATAGTAGGCAAATGCGCAGATAATTACTGGATATCAAAATTGTTGTGCACCTAATACAAATATATACACAGTGGCTTAGAGTAAAGATTACCTTTTGTTACATCCTTCGTACACTGTTTCGTTGTCGGATGATAAAAGCCAGTCTTGCATCTATCGAGTGGTAACATAGTTCTGTTTTTGTAGCACGTTATATAGTCAGGTTTCCACAGTTTACCCGGAAACACGTGCGTGCCGTCGGTAAGACCAACACAACTTGGAAGACGGTCACTGCATACTATACACGCGGTGGTGTTGGAGGGGCATATATTCTGGTAGTATTCACCTTCGTTAAAATTATCAAAGTTATCAATGCACATGAACATATTAAAACAAAATACAAGTTTTGAAAACTATAAATGAAACTTTCATCTGGAGTGGTATTCACCAACCATTCCTAAGAATATTCTTAGATTTGAACTTAAAATGAATTTTAAAGAGTACACTTAGAAACCATTTTTTTAAAACAAATTTGCAAGCATTCAGGGGCACCTTTTATGTAGTCAAATAAACCCGGTCATGATGAACAAGATTTCTAAGGTAAAACTTTCGATTTTTGAGCTGAAGTCTAAGAACATTCTCAAGAATGGATAGTGAGAACAACCCGTGGAATTACGGTGAATAATACTGATATTCATACCAAAACTTTAGATTCAATGATTTATATAAATAATAAAAAAAAATATGATATTTGTTATACCAAAATAAACTTAAGAAAGCATACAGTAAAACATGTGAAAACCACCACATTGTGGCATGCGTCTAAGCTCTAGAATATAATTACGTGGCTATTATTTTTCGTCATCGTCAAACAAAGCAATAACATACATGGTGCTTTCGGTTCTTTTCTTGTACTGCATTTGACGGTTGTAAAATCCTGACAGGTCATCGTTGAAATCGAGAACAGGTCCGGATATTTGCACTCTTGGACTGGATCTGACGGGTTTCCATATGCCATACGGTATACGTGACCGGTAAACATAACAGAGCAGTTGATGTACTGTGCACAGTCGTCCATCAAAGCTGCCACGTCACTAGGGTTTGCTTGACAGTAAGGCTTTGCATCAGCTGTAACAGAGTGTACAGATGATGTGTATGCACAGAAATAGGATTGTATAGATAGGCTTAATGGCCAAAGAAATATCTTAATTACCGGGCCTCGATCTTAGCATATAAATTGAACTTATTAAAAAGTGCTGAGTTTTCATTTAACCTCATCTAATCCATCTAATTTCCCCAAAAATTGTCATGACAACTAAGAGCACAAAAAATTATCCAGAAATCAGCCTAAGTAAAATCAAGCTAAATCGGCAATATCACTAACCCGTCTTTTTGTTGATCCCGAGGCTGTCCAGTTTACGGAGGTTTCACTTTATAATCAAAACTACGAGGCAATTTGTTTTCTGCAAAGTTTTATTTACGAGAAATGACCAGACGACTCATGCACGGTAACAGACAGCCGTTATAGTCCTATTCTAGTTTTTACAATGAAAAAAATGTTGTGAAATATAGCAAAATACGAAGCATAAAACCACATATTTAAATAGAATATTACATTTACTGCAGCTTATAAACTTACACAATTTCATAACCAACATTAACAGTGTAAAACAGATACGGACATAATCGCAATAAATACAATATTACAGGTGATTAGTACACAATCATATGCTGTTATAAGTAAGAGTAGATGTATATGATATACCATACAAATCAATTCCAATAATTAAATAGTTTTGATGACCAATGTCTATCGCCGAAGGCATCGTAATATACATAATAAAGTTCACCATTGTATTAAAATTAACAATATCGTAATTACTTAGTGGCGATTTGTTATGATATTATTTTATTGATGTTTTTTATGCACAATTTTGTTTACAATTTTGTTCAGGTAAACGTCTGAGTTAGGATGCATTGTTATTAGTGTAAGCAAACAAAAACAAGTACATATATAAATTAACTTAGATATTCTTACGTCTCTTAACTTCAGTCGTGCAAACTTCTTGGTTCGGATGAAAATACCCAGTTTGGCATATCTTAATGCTAACAGTTCTATTTTTGTAGCACGTGACGTAGTCGGGTTTCCACATTCTACTTGGGAATGCGTGGTCGCCGTCGGTCAGTCCAACACAACTTGGTAGTCGAGAAGGACATCGTTTACACGATGGATCGGACTGGTTGCACAAATTTTGCATGTACTCGCCTGGTTGAATATGAAAGTGGATTTGTAAATTTGAATAAGACAAAATACAATAGATATAACAAAATGAATGAAAACAGACCTAATGACGTCATTAAGTCATATATCAGTGTGCTGAATCACAAGGGAATATTAGAGTTAACTATTGAGGGGGTATATATTTTGTGGCATAGTACAACCATTGGAAACAGGACATGCTTCCATGGTGTAGTCGCATAATGGCGGTTATAAATTATCCTTGTTTCTAATGCTCATTTTTTTTATTTTAATGGCATTATTGATGTATTTTGAACATTTTAAAAGCAATGTCACGATTGAATTGTGAATTTAGAAAAAAAAGATGTTTGTAAATCAAGGTATGAATACATGCTGTCTGACGTTTACTTTCACTTTATCTACACACTAAACAGACAAAAATTTCTTGGGTCGCACATGGCCCCCTACTTTTCTCATCATATTTGTTAGCGCAGAGGTTGACAAACAATAAAATGTAAGTTTTACTTTTTTCATCTGATAACAAGCATGCAAACTTTTTTATTTACTATAGAATAATGAACAACAACTAATGGTGTGCTTTAACTTTTATATATATATATATATATCAGTCATTGGACAAAACTAGATTATATTGGCATGGTTACACACTAGAATATTTGAAAATTGTTAATTATCTTAAAATGTATATTTGAATGGTTTAAATAATTTGACGACCCGGAAGAAATACTATTAAATCAATGTCGTGTTTGATATAAGAAATCAAATGTGATCAAGATAAAAAAAAATTGAATAGAGTTAAACGCCATTTTCAACACATTTCAGGTAATATATGGCATATCCAGTTTAACTAATGGAGGAAAACCTCGGACTGAGTCAGACCGAGTAGAAACACCGTGCTTTCGCAAGTAACCAGCAAACTTTCGCACATAAAGTTTTGGAGCGACTGGGACTTGAACCTAGGACCTTAGCGCCGAGAGGTAAGTGATCTTAAGACGGCGCCTTAGGCCACGCGGCCACAGAGAACCCTTTCTGATCAGGATAAGAAGTGTGTTTCTTGGAACATGTGTCACTTGTGAAAACCACCTTGTTCCATCCAAAGTATCAGATAAAATAATAATGGAACTATAAATAAGTAAAATGTTACCACTTTTTGTCAAACATAAGTTAAAGACAAGAGATGTTTGTAAAACGTATATATTGCCCAGGATAGAGGTTAAGTTAGCAAGGTTCTTTAGGAGTTAGGTAAAAAATTTACGACCTATGCCTAATTGTTCTCGAGATATATAAGACGGAAACTCGATATTCTATAAAATGTAACAAAACTCTTCATGAACAACATCTCTACCAAGTTTCATAATTATATTATTAATTAATATGAATTGATTGGCCTGAAAATAATCAACCGAAAAGATGAAGACGACACCAGACAAAGGAATATCTCTGTACATGTTATGCCACAGTGGCGACAAAATAATACAAGAAAGTGTTACAAAAGTACGATAACTGTTCAGGAAATTAGCTAAAATCGGTTGCTGACACAGAGCATAGCTGTTAACTAATAAGGCTAATATGTTTTGTTTGTGTAAACTTACATGGTGCCTGCGGTTCGGTTCTGTTTGTACACTGCACTGTCTCAAATTTTTCGCACTGTTTACTTGTGACAGAGTATAGGTATGGGTAGCGACATTCGGTAAGATGGTGTCCAAGTGATGTGGCCATATCGGAACAGTTGTAATACTGGGCGCAGTTTATTGGATTCACCTTTATACTTCTCGGGTTGGCTTTGCAAAATTCATCAATGTCACCTGGTATAATAAACAGGTAAATCAACAAATTAATACACTTGGTAATTGAGGACAGCAATCATTCCAGGTCAAACATTTGATGTGATTCATGCAAACTATCAAACCGTGATAAGCGTGTCCATGCACTCTTTAATTATGCATCCACAAGAAAACAAAGACAATTTTCTATGACAACATAAGAAGGATTTATGGAAGTGGTATAATATAGGTTCAAATTTACGATTGTTTATCGTTGGTAACCCATTTTTTTCTTTACTAGACAAGAAAGCACACAAACATTTTCTGAGTATTACTATTAATTACATAGCCATATGTATGGAGGCGTGATCATGAGGATAAGTTCTTAGTCATGTAAATAAGTATTACTAAATCTGATAGTTCTCCGACTTACGTCACCATTAACCATGCATTATATATTTCCACTATTTAAACTTATGTTCTTTCTGCTCTTTGGTCACATTATATCTTGTAATAAGAGGATATAAAAGACAATATAGGCAAACATGGTAGTGCTAAAAATACGATTCCACAGATATAGATACAGATATAGATACAGATAAAGATACAGATATAGATACATATATAGATACAGATACAGATATAGATACAGATAAAGATACAGAAAAAAAATAAAGATATAGATACAGATATATATACAGATAAAGATACAGATATATATACATATATAGATACAGATAAAGATACAGAAAAAAAATAAAGATATTGATACAGATATAGATACATATATAGATACAGATAAAGATACATATATAGATACAGATAAAGATACATATATAGATACAGATAAAGATACAGATATATATACAGATAAAGATACAGATAAGATACAGATATAGATACAGATATAGATACAGATATAGATGCAAATAAAGATGCAGATAAAGATGCAGATATAGATACAGATATAGATACAGATATATTTTGTTAACACCTGTTAATTATGCTATAATAATGCTGCTATAGGAATGTCCAACAACAAACATAAAAGAAATGTATTCATTGACAACGTTATGTGTAAATGATACTTTGGTATGTTAAAATGTGCTTAATTTAAGTATAATTTTAGTTGTATTTACCTATATACTAGAATGTCAACAAAATACTAAATATAAATAAATAAATGTTAAAATTTCATTATTTCAAGCAGCACATTGTTTAAAAATAACTATCATTGGCATCTCTCTCCTATGTTATATTCTTATGCAAGCATTCGGATTTCGTCGAAACAACACGTTCTTCGTTTGTCATTAATATCATACATTTTATATCTAATAATTTCTATATTACATACTTAAATCAATAGCATTACACTATAAAGCACTACTTGTTTAAACACAAGTCAACAATGTTGTTCTTACCCGTGTTTATCTTCGTGGTACAGATACGTGCGTTTGGATCGAACACAGCTCCAGTTGGGCAGTGGTCTATTGCCATAGTTCTGTTTTTGAAGCAGTGAATGAATATACCCGACCACAGTCGAGCCGGAAATGGTTGGTCGCCATCTTGTTTGCCCACACAGGTAGGCAATCGCTGCTGACACGGCTTGCATCCAGGTGTCATCAGTGTTGAACAGAGATTCTGGTCGTACTCACCTATTATAATAAGGACATTCGAATTATTAATTATCAAAACATTATTTAAACATTATCTTTCGACTAAATTCAATATCTCTAACATGAGCAACTAAATGCTTAACATTTAGTTTGGTGTTTTTTCAATGCAAGTTTTGCCTTTTTCTTCTAAAGTATAGATAAAATGCGAAAGGTTCGGGCTACAAGATTAAACAATATTAGTTATAGCTCTCCATGGTGCTTTAAAATGCGACTAAACAAATAAATGATGGTATTTGTGCAATATAAACTATAAAAAATACTTCCGAACTGACACGCGCGCGCACAAATACGCACATACATACACACACAGATATACGTAAAAGAAACAAGAGTAATTATTCGACTTGAACTTTAGTGAATGAAGATTAACGCTTCAATATATATTACATTAAATGAACAATAAAGAAGAAAAATAGTGTGTGCTACTCAATAGACGATATGTAAGTAATATCCATTAAACAAAGAAAATGAACCCAATAATATTTGGAAGAGCAATATGTTGAAAAGTTAGATATATTAGAATTGTCTTCCAGACTTACATGGCGCTTGTGGTTCAGATCGTTTGTTACACGTGACCGTAGTAAAGTCTTGACAAGACATGGACATTGTAGAGAACAGGTCCGGGTACTGGCACTCCTGTACAGGATCAGCGCTCGTCACCATATTGACAAGGGTGCAGTTTATGAATTTTGCGCAGTTACTAGGCAACGGAACAATATCTTTCGGATTGGCTTGACAATATGGCTTGGAATCAGCTTCAATACAAATGTATAATATTTCAGTAAGAAAACAATGAAGAATAACAAATAACGGCATGTAAGTTTCCAATATTTCATTTTAAAACGTTTCGAACATTATCTATTACATATTTTGAATTTTAAAAAAGAAACCAAGATAAAAAATGGTGTTATTTTACTGTCGTATATATATATATATCGTATATTGTCTCATTTTGTTTCACTAACTGTATTCATTTATCTCCATAATAATGCATTTTTATTTTATTTACTAGGATAAAGAAACAGAATTGAAGTTCAACGAACCAACATTTTAAAGCAAAAGAAATAAAATAACTATAAATTGTTCCATAGTCAGGAAATGCAATTTTGGCATATTTATGACGTTGGTATAGGACACTGTCGTTGTACTCCTATCAAATCGAACACCAAAGGTAATAAATATCAATACCAATTAGAGAAATGAATAAAATATAAAATGTACCTAAAATTGGTAGTTACCGGAATTTTGTTAATTAAAAAGTATATTGTAATAAGGTATTAGGTCTATATATATGTCTTACTTCTTTTCACGTCTTTTGTACAGACTTTAGTGACTGGGTGGAAATAACCATCCGGACATGACTTAGTCGGTAATATTGTTCTGTTTTTATAGCAAGTTATGTAGTCTGGTTTCCACATTCTGCTTGGGAAGGCGTGGTTCCCGTCACTAAGGCCAACACAACTTGGAAGTTGGTCCGGACAGAGAGGACATGACATTCCGGTGTTTTTGCAGTTCTGCATGTATTCACCTTTAGTAAAATAATTAATTGTATTAGTAGTATTTATTTTTTAAATTATCGACACAAATGCATTCAATATTATATATTTAGTATATCAAATAAATAAAATAAATGAGTGTAGGAATGTTTTAAGAAGGAAAAAGGAATCAGTTTAATGTCGGCACATACAATAAAAACATTTTGATATAAGACTGACATCTTTCATCAGTTTCATGTTATTTATCAAACCGATGGAATACTAAAGGTATATCTCAGCAAAATAGGATATAACTTACATAATTGACTAACAAATGAATGAATCATTATCATTTAATAAATCACACTGTTAACAAGAATAAAACATTCCAGCTATATCTGACGTAATATTATATGTAAAACACCCTAGCTACATCTGACCTAATATGTTATGTAAAATACTAACATGGTGCCTGTGGCTCCGTGCGTTTGTCACAGTTTACTGTGGTGAAATCCTGACATGTCATTGATAATGTCGAAAACAGATCCGGATATTTGCATTCCAGGATTGGATCTGCTAGCGATGTGCCACCGGTTGTGATAGCAGTACAATTGATAAACTGAGCACAGTCGTCCATAACCGGAAGTACATCATTCGGATTGGCTTGGCAGTAAGATTGAGCATCAGCTTTGGTATGAAAATATAATATCATTATTAGCAGTATGTCAAACTGTATTAAAATCAGGTCTTAAAGAGTAAGTCGATAAGTTTGCTAGCATATGCATTATTTATATCACGATTCATAAGAACAATAATCACTTTTACATTGCACGAAAGACGTGACCATGTGGTTAGTATCAGGTCAAGAAACGAACAGGCCTTAAAGAGTGAATCGATAACATTGGTAAGGAGACACTTTAGTCCATTATGTTTATAACTTGTACTGCAATACTTTGGGCGTGATTTATTTAAAGTGTAAGTCGCAACCAATATACATGATGTAAATTGAAACTATGTAGTAATACAAGCAATAATTTCATTAAGATCCATCTACTGCACCACATGAGTTCAATGTCATCTTTATCGTTTTGCCAAAATAAGGTATGTTGTACAAGTATGAAAGGATATACGGAAACATGTTACAGTGCTCCAGGTAAGCGCTATTTTTGGGAATTTAAGTTGAAAAGGCTTATGTGAAACACTTACGTTTTTAAGTTGGTACTTTATTAATGCATTAAATAGGAAACATTAGTTCTATTAATTGAACTGAGCTCCTTGTTCAATTCAATCATTCAATGACATCAGAAATCAATCACAGAAGAAAACATCATTGCAATACGTATTTAGCAATTAATGTAGAGTTCCTAGGCGTGATGAGAATGTTTTGGGTTTCAAACTTGCGAAAGAATAAATATGATCGACCCGTTAATACACTATGTATATCAAATTATATAAAGCTTACGTCTCATCACATCCTCTGTACATTTCTCTTGAACAGGGTGAAAGTAGCCTTTAGTACATTTCTTTGTCGGTATTATGGTTCTATTTTTGTAACAAGTTATGTAGTCTGGTTTCCACATTCTGGTTGGGAAGGCATGGCTCCCGTCACTTAGGCCAACACAACTTGGTAACTGGTCCGGGCAGAGAGTACATGATGGATCCGTCTTGTTGCAGTTTTGTTTATACTCGCCTGGAGATAAACAATACTATATTAAATGATCTGTTATTTTATTTTGACAAAATATTTTCTTTCAAAAACCCATATCGTATTGTATATTATGATTGGTGATAACCTGAGACGAACAAATAGAGACACATAAAACTTATGTTTAGACAAACTTAGCATTATATGAGTGATAAGCAATTGAGCTACTTGTACTATGTTTAAGTCAGTGATATTACATGACTTACATATAAGATAATGAGTATACAGGTTTTAGATTTGAGATAAGGTTGGGTTTACTATTTTTATCGTAACCGAAGCTCTGCCAAGTTACCTTAATCGTATTGACATGGATTGTTTTATTTCATACACGTTTCATATCTTTACAATGTTTTATAAACAAAAACAAACGAGTTGCCGCCTTTTAAGAAAAGCGTGACGTCATAATAGAGACCCTTCGAACCTTGGTTGAGATAACAAAACTATCTCTCACACCGGTAAAACGGTAGAGATTCGTATCTTGTAGACAAGAACCCCGATTCGCATACCTGCATGTGGAATGGGTGCTCAATAACAGGCATATGCATGGTGGATACTTTAAAACTGAATAATTCGGCAGTATAAGCTCCTGACTTAACTATACACAGTCATTCATTATTTTGTTCATTAATACAGACCACAAGTTCGATGAAACAAGATACCAATCATAACTTTTAGATAACATTTTTTCGTTTTAATTCAATTTGAGATATAAAAGCTTTTTATCATTTTATAACAAATCTATTATATAACTTACAAGGTGCTTGAGGTTCCATCCTTTTGTCACACGTGACCGTTGTGAATTGTTGACACGTCATTGATAATGTTGAGAACAGATCCGGGTATTTACACTCCTGGATCGGGTCTGATAAAACACCCATTGACGCAAGTGTGCAGTTTATAAATTGTGCACAGTTGTCGGCTGTAGGAACAACGGCGTTTGGATTGGCTTGACAGAAAGGTTTGGCGTCAGCTGTAAAGGTATTGGTAGATTTATATCAAACATATATAAACTTATTCAAAATTGGTATTTCGAATTGGACCAATTCAAAATCTTTATTCAGTTATCATTTACATGGAAAAAAATTGGTTGTCATGCAAACATAACGCTGATAATAGGTCACAATATGGAATTATCAACGCGTTTAGGTAAAAATGTATGATATTTTGCTTAATAAAATACATTTCTGTTTAATTATTATCTTTTCATTCTCAGTTGGTGATTTATAGAGTGGTGAAATTAAGTACACTTATAGTATTCCTTATTATGTTTACAGGTTTAAGAATCCATATACGTCATGTACATCTGTACTCAACTTTTGGTGTGATTTTAAAATAAACAATAATTTTATTACAGGGTTGTGTAAGCCTTATTATTCGAGATACGTATTCTACTAACATCGTATAACCTTCTCTGTACATCATTGCTTTTAAACAGAGTTAAAAAAGGCTTGTTCTATATGCAGTATTATGGCTGACATTTAAATTAAAGTTCTATTTCTGGAAACAAAACAATACATAGTCTTTTGCAATCATACATTACAAACCAAAGCAATTAATTATAAAGATACAGTAAAGTATGTCAATACGTATTAACCCCGTAAGGAGAGTCTATAAGTGTACATAGGATCATTGTAAGCACGAGTGGTTTGTTTGGGTTTTTGTTCAAAAAGGACTTACGTCTCGTCACATCCTCTGTACATTTCTCTTGAACAGGGTGAAAGTAGCCTTTAGTACATTTCTTTGTCGGTATTATGGTTCTATTTTTGTAACAAGTAATGTAGTCTGGTTTCCACATTCTGGTTGGAAAGGCGTGGTTCCCGTCACTAAGGCCAACACAACTTGGTAACTGGTCCGGACAGAGAGTACATAATGGATCCGTCTTGTTGCAGTTTTGTATATACTCGCCTGGAGATAAACAATATTATTTTAAATGATCTGTTATTTTATTTTTACAACATATTTTCTTTCAAAAACCCATATCGTATTGTATAGTATGATGGTTTGGTGATTACCTGAGACGAACAAATAGAGACACATAAAACTTACAGTTAGACAAACTTAGAATTAATTAAGTAATAAGCAATTTAGTTACATGTTCCATGTTTAAGTTAGTGATATTACATGACTAACATATGAGGTAATGAGTATACAGGTTTTAGATTTGAGATAAGGTTGGGTTTACTATTTTTATCGTAATCGAAGCTCTGCCAAATTATCTTGACATGGATAGTTTTATTCCATACACGTTTCGTATCTTTATATTGTGTTATAAACAAAAACAAATGAGTTGCCGCCTTTTAAGAATAGCGTGACGTCATAATAGAGAACCTTCGAACCTTGGCTGGGATAACAAAACTATCTCTCACACTGGAAAAACGGCAGAGGTCCGTATCTTGTAGACAAGAACCCCGATTCGCATACCTGCATGTGATATGGGTGCTCAATAACAGGCATATGCTCGGTGGATACTTTAAAAATTGAATAATTCGGCAGTATAAGCTCCTGACTAAACAATACACAGTCATTCATTATTTTGTTAATCAATATAGACCACATGTTCGATATATCAGATACCAATCATAACTTTAAGATTACAATTGTTCATTTAATTCAATTTAAGATATAAAAGCTTTTTATCATTTTATAACAAATATTAATATAACTTACAAGGTGCTTGAGGTTCCATCCTTTTGTCACACGTGACCGTTGTAAATTGTTGACACGTCATTGATAATGGTGAGAAAAGATCCGGGTATTTACACTCCTGGATCGGGTCTGATGAAACACCCATTGACGCAAGTGTGCAGTTTATAAATTGTGCACAGTTGTCGGCTGTAGGAACAACGGCGTTTGGATTGGCTTGACAGAAAGGTTTGGCGTCAGCTGGAACATGTCAATAGTATATCTAACAGATTTTACCTTATTCAACATTATTATTTTGTCGTATATTTCTCTCGATTTCGAACTGTTAGAAAGTGATTATTGAAATTATAAATAGCACATTTCAAATCAGCAGATTTTTATATGCATGTCTTGGAAACACACCTTTTTAAAAGCGATCACTGTCCACAATATGAAATTACTAATTTGTTATTCGCGGTATAATACAAAAACATTAAAAACAGAAACAGTTCCATCATACATTATGTTATTTTGCTTAAATCACAAATCATTCCAATCTCACTTTCAAACATGTATTTAAAGCATTAGTTTACATTCATTTTCCAGTAGATATTGGATGGTTGTATAAACGTCAACTACTGTAACAATAATAACATCCCCAAACAATGATTATCTCCCTTACTCTTTCACGTATTCGTATATCCGTATTTTACTTGAAATAATAAACATAATATGCACTTATTATCATTCTGGATAAGTTATAATACTTACGTCTTTTAACATCCTCTGTACATTGTTCCAGGACAGGATGAAAATATCCCTTGGTACATTTTTTGGTCGGAAGTATGGTCCTGTTCTTAAAACATGTGATATAGTCTGGTTTCCACATTCTGGTTGGGAAAGCGTGGTTCCCGTCACCAAGACCAACACAGCTTGGTAACTGGTTCGGACACTGGGTACATGATGGGTCCGTCTTGTTGCAGTTTTGTTTATACTCGCCTGGATATATACAATGATACTTTAAATGATATGTGCTGTACAGGGCGGATCTGGTGTATAACGGGTGTGTTTTGTCGTCGCCAGTCGAAGGCAATCGTAAGATCAAATTTAGTTTATTGGGTTTGTAGTTAAGTATTTTGAGATTAAAATTGAAATGTAAATATATATATTAAAGCCGAGGAAATTAAAATAACTACCAATATTTATCAACAGTATATACCAGACTAAGAAGAATGTTGAACCAACAATACGAGTAATACTAGTACAACTAATAACATCATTTCATGTGAAACTGTCGTATATTTTGCATACTATGTGATAAAACGAGAAATATGAATAAATGCACATCCCATTGTCTTTATATGACAAGTTCTACAAATTTGACACTTTCATTCTGTTATTTCCAAAAGGTCTGGGACCTTTGAGGAATAGTTTAATAATATAAGACTACAAGTATGGCAACAAAATCTAATAAACATTATATAACAAAACATGTATTAACGTATCATATAAATATATCCAGTTTATGAACGTCTCATGTGTACAATTATAGAACACACTATCAAAACAAATAATACATTAACAAGATATGCCATTCTAAACAGAAATTACAAGAGACGATATCGTAATGTATAACGTAACAGTATTTCAGGGAAAACCTTGTCATGTCACGGTGTGCTTTTTGTACTGGTAATTTAGTAGACTATGTAATCTATAAACAATAATATATATTTCATACTTTGTTATTTTTTTAATAAATTATTATATAGATTGTGTTGACACACTAGTATCATTGAATGATGGTTACAGTGTAACGTAATATTGTCTACTTAAAGAATCCCTGGGAAACACAAAAGAAAAACAGGATACTCGGTTTTATAGAATCTGTACGTGAGGCGGTCGTCTAAATCCCTCCTCGTGCTATGACTCAGTGTTGTAGAAAAATAGGATACTCGGATTTATAGAATATGTACGTGAGGCGGTCGTCAAAGTCCCTCCTCGTACTATGACTCAGTGTTGTAATTATTTTTCATTCCTTTGAATCATGAATCTCGCTCGTAAATAAAATGATACTCGAGTCGGTGATAGTGGAAAGGAATTATATATCATGAACAAACGCAATACTTCTTGGACGCGTTTTATGCTTAAAATGGATTATTGTGTCAGACATGATTACATGCAATACCCTGCGTCGCCTATAGAATCGGTTTTAGCAGTTGTATATGTTCGAGCCACATTGAATTATCTCCAAGGACCTGACCCTTGTTTCACAAAAATACAAAACTTTACTTTACTTAATCTCAGTAGGGTGCTAAAATTGAGCACAATATTGAGTATAGGTAAAATAACGGACTTCATATGTTTGGGAAACCGGAGCCAAAACTAATAAACATTGAATCAAAGTTGGTTTTTTTGCGGTCATCACATGATATGTCATGCCTATCGTTGTGAAATTTAATAGTATCCGAGTATGAGATATGCACGTACACGGTGCTTGAGGTTCCATTCTCTTATCGCAGGTAACTGTGGTGAAGTCCTGGCACGTCATGGACATTGTCGAGAACAAATCTGGATAGTTGCATTCCTGTACCGGGGCTGAGGATCCGATCATGGACGCTTGTGAACAATTTATAAACTGTGCACAATTGTCTGCCGTGGGAACAATAGACCCTGGGTTAGCCTGGCAATATAGTTTCGAATCGGCTGAAAAGTATATGTATATAAACGTGTATTTAATTTAGCAATGGCAGGATATGATATAGATGTGATGTAAGCTTACTTTATTAACGAATGTGTTTCAAAAAAAAAAAAACTTACGACAAAAATCGTCGTGAACGTAAATCAACAATTACTCATAATATCATCCAAATGAAACCAAGTTCGTTCAAATGATGCAGAAAGTTACATATTTTCTGAAAATACAATTATTTTAAATGTCGATCAAAATTTGAACATTCAACGGAAAAGTGTACATATCTACAGCAAGCCAGTATAGTTATTCAGGTCCGTGGTAGTTTCA
Organism: Panopea generosa; assembly: GCA_029582155.1. Taxonomy (NCBI): domain Eukaryota; kingdom Metazoa; phylum Mollusca; class Bivalvia; order Adapedonta; family Hiatellidae; genus Panopea; species Panopea generosa. The sequence continues at coordinate 83,204,222 of CM055894.1, read as the reverse complement.
GTTTGTCAGTAAGTTTTGTTAATCTCTTAAATGCATGTCAAAGACCCGACTTTGCAAAAAATAGTATATCATACTTGTTTTTAACTATAAGTGGTAATGAGCATTTTAAATAGAGAATATTTGTTTGTTTTGGTGTAAGATCGAATTATATTCAATCAAGTGATCGCCAAAACTCATATTCTCACGAGTTGAATTCATTTTTGGTGATCACAAGATAAAATATCGTTTGATTTTACACCAAAACAAACACATTTTCTTTTGTATGATGCATTTATATACATAATGGGTTATTTTTACTTCAATTCGCCATCACATATTATTGAATTAATAAAACAATTAAAATAGATCTATTTTTCTTTTTTTAAATATTGTTTTTAATTAATATGCAAGGACTTTTTTTTTTATAATTTCACTGTTTGAAAAAGTGGATTACCATAAATTATCCACTGATAAATATGTATAATTCATGAAAAAGCATAAAATAAACTCATTTTATTTGGCAAGATTTTGTTGCTATGGCTACGAGGTTTGTGTTGTTTTTGTACACACTATAGTATGTCGATCTGATGAAAGTAATCTAATATAATAATATATCACATACTTTCAATACAACTCCTATGCCAGTTTACATAAGATTTAAAAAGTTTTTATATTCATGTATTTTACATATTTTTTTTCATCCATTATGAACTAAACTTTATTTGATTTAATTTAAAACATACGCCTTGAAACATCCTCAGTGCACTTTTCTAGAGTCGGATGGAAGTATCCTTTGGTACACTTCTTTGTCGGTATTATGGTTCTGTTTTTGTAACAAGTGATGTAATCCGGTTTCCACATCCTGGTTGGGAAGGCGTGGTCCCCGTCACTTAGGCCAACACAGCTTGGTAACTGGTTCGGACACTGGGAACACGATGGGTCCGTCTTGTTGCAGTTTTGTATGTATTCACCTTGCAACGAATATGATTTATAGTCACTGATACACCACAATATAGGATACGCGGTTTACAAAATTTCATTCTAAATGGAATAAACTTCATACATATGTTATTTTTTAAAATTGAAAATAAAAATGTAATCGATATAAATTATTTTAACGGCAGTCGGAAATAAGTTTGATATTCGTTTTTAATGTTTTAATATGTAACTCTTCAATATTTGGTTACCTTCTCCAATGCTTGTAGAAATAAAATAAAAAAAAATGACAACACATTGTGGGAGATTCAGAAAGCTGCGGCAAGGGTTAGATTCATGTTAAATATATTGAAAGACGAAACACTAATATTAAACCAACATCAATCTGCCGTATATTATAGCGTAATTTATATAAATGAGCACGAAACAGATACTTTTTTATGTATTTCATGTACCAAAGCTACACAAGTTGTGTATTTCATTTAAATATCAGTAAGTTACGTAATGAAATTGATAGATGAAAAGATGAAATGCAAATTAGATTGACATTTTTCTATGTACTTTTTATTGTCAGTACATGAAACAATGGTATTATTGTTATTATTTACAAGGTGCTTGTGGTTCCATCCGCTTGTCACATTTCACTGTCGTAAAGTCCTGACACGTCATTGACATCGTCGAGAACAGATCTGGGTATTTGCATTCTTGCACGGGGTCAGAAGGCATCCCCATGGTAACCATTGTACAATTGATAAATTGTGCGCAATTGTCGTCCAATGGAATGACGTCATTAGGATTGGCTTGACAGTATGATTTTGAATCAGCTGGAAAACACCAAAAAGCTAGTTTTATTATGCTTCAAGATAATGGTAACAGCCGAAAGACATAACACGATAAATGTGGAGCTATTGTATCATACAGTATATTATACTCGAAGTATAATTATGATAATTCCTTATTTAATAGTACAAAATTAAAAAATATGATTCACTGACATGTCAGTATAGGCTAATTATTTTTTTATTTTTAGCTCGATAACAAATGTCCAACAGTGGAGGTTTCAAGAGAAGCTTAGTTGGACCATGACAACGTAATAAAAGTGCATACCCTTCTGAAGACAAAAAAGTTTCCACATGTTGTTTATGCTCTCTCCAAGCATTTGACCATCATAACAATCTCTATTTTCTAGATGTGGTTCTTGTTTCTCAGCCAATAAAATTGCTCAGATTTTTCGCATTTAACATGGAATGTTATGACCATCAGTAGGTGTTGCACTACTTTCTCAGCAAATGATATGGCCCAAGAGCGATAAAGTAGTTTAGAAGTTATATGGAATATCCTGCTGATTTTAACTTCTACATAAAACTTCATTCAACATGCATAGAGAATATCACATTTCTAACGATTGACTACATGAATCTTAATATCAAAATTTTGTAAGGAGTCAACTTGTGATGTCTCAGTAGTTCGATGTCATTATAAAATCATGTCACTACAAGTACAAAGAATTCATTTGAAAACAACAGAACTTAATACCATGGTGAAGCATTAGTCATAGGAAATTAAAATTATCTAGAAATGAATATAAATAAATGATGTATCGTATTTACGCCTGGTTACATCCTCTGTGCATTTCTCCTGTACTGGATGAAAATATCCTTTCGGACATTTCTTGGTTGGCAATATTGTTCTGTTTTTGTAGCAGGTGACATAGTCGGGTTTCCACATTCTCGTAGGGAAGGCATGATCGCCATCGGGGAGACCAATACAACTTGGTAACCGTTCTGGGCACTTTATACACGATGAATTTCCCTTATTGCATATGTGCTGATCGTACTGACCTGTAAATGTTCGTATCGTTTATATTGCATATCAAAATAATGAATTTTGGTTGTATTTTTAGATGTATTTAAATGTTCATCCCAAACTTTAGGAAATAACATGCGCTTCGACTAAAAAACACAAAACGTGTGTACGTGTGGATTTGTAGACTTTCAGAATATAAAATGTGTTTTGAATGCAGCTTAAGCAAATAAAGAACGTGTCTCCATATGTTTTTGTTGACATTTTAAGAATATAACACATACATGGAACCTCAGAAAGTAAGATACGTATGCACATATGGTTGTTTTGACTGTTTGCAAAATATAAAATGTGGTTTGAATGTCAACACAGAAAACAAAATAAGTGTGCGCATGTTTTCTCTTTACGTTTCTGAATGTAACATGTGCTTTGAATAAGCTGTGGAACATAGAAAACATGTGATTTTGTAGACTTTCCGAATAGAGCATGTGCTTAGTGCACAATCACAGAAACTAGAAAATAGAGAACGCATGAAGACGTTTATAATGTATCATAATCTTTGACTGCAACCATGAAAAATAGAGAAAGTATGTACATGTCATTGTGAAGATACTTCAATACTTTGGATGTAGCCAAATTAAGTACGCGTGTTAACGTGGTTATTTGATATTTTCAGAATATAACATATTATTTAAATACAACTATAGAAAATATATAACATGGGTGCATGTAGTTAATTTTTAAAACTTTTCTACATATAACGTGTGATTTGAAAGAAACCACAACAGGTAGAATACGTATGTGCTTGTAGATGGTTGTCTAGACGTTTCAGAATGAGGTGATTGCTGATATTGTGTAGATATTTCACAATATAATACGATTGTAATATTATTGAAACCACAGGAAATAAAACAGGTGTATGCATGCGGAATTGTATATATTTCCGAATATAAGATGTGGTTTGAACACATGCCATTGTAGACGTTTCATAGTATAACATTAACATTAATGCAAACAAAGAGAGTACGTGCATGTATACACTCTTCTCCTTTCCTTTTTCTGTTCATTCGGGTCAGTTTGATGTCTATAATAATTGTTTTAATATCGTTAAGTAATAATTCAAGTAACGTATTTATTTACATGGTGCCATGGGTTCCATCCGATTAGTGCATGTCACATTTTCAAATGTCTCACATGCCATTGACGCAGTTGAGAAGAGATCCGGGTATTGGCATTCCATCACGTGGTTACCCAGGGCTGAGTTTGATGCCGAACAGTCGATGAACTTTGCACAGTTGGTTGGGTCAGGGAATTTCATACGTGGGTTTGCCTTGCATACATCGGTAATCTCATCTGACAAAAACATCAAATGTTAGATTGTTTCAATTAACCAAACGAAGAAACTATATGTTCAAAAGAAAACTTAGCATTCAAATTAAAGAGTCGCCATTACCGCATAACCTTACTCAATGTTCGTATAAAGATTAATCATTGAAAATATATTATATATATTTATATATAACAACTTTGATCTATTGATTGATTGAATGATTGAACATTTAGCGTAATGTTCATGCCATCGAGGGCTTGCATACGATCAGTTAACCTAACCACTGTTTCCTTTGATCCTGAAAGGTTAACCAGTACTCGAGCAGAACCCATCTCCGCAAGTAACTGATAATTTCCCCACTTGAATCAGCAGTGAGAAACGAATGATAGTGAGACACAATGTCGTATATAAATCATCACGGAGACTGTAGCCGGGCGGGGATTCGAACTCATGATCCCTGGAATAACATATTTGATGAAAACATATTTACAGCGACGTAACCACAAGCTATTGAAATATATTTCTAAAATATGAAATAAGGACAAATCGCAATTATTCAAACCTACGTTTTTCGGCAAGACACATAATCTACATACTGTAATACAGACCATACCTAGAAAAACATTAAGATCGATTGGTATAGGTTGTATGAACTTGTTCACAATTGATGTAAAAATTGGTATGTTGAAAATAAACTAACGTCTTATTAAAGTCATTTCTTAAACTATGTTTACTTGGTTTAACTGTTTCTGTACACTTCTTGGTGACTGGATGGAAATACCCTTTGGTGCATTTTCCTTGAGACATGGTCCTATTTAGAAGACACTCAGCAAAGTCTGGGCCCCAACGTCGACCAAGAAATGGCTGCATACCGTCAGGCTGTCCTATACAATTTGCATGGACTTGTGGGCATGGCTTACATGACGTGTTCGATGCAGGACAAATATTCTGATCATATTCGCCTTAAATAAAATACATTGATTTTAAATTCATATTTTCAATGATTCATAAATTAATGCTATCTTAAAATGGCTTTCAATTAATACGCTTTTCATTTACGTATTAAACAACTATATACAATAAGTATAATAAAAAAAACATGACAATTTCAACCATTCTTTTTCTGCAAACAAAATATGTACAAATTTATAATAGCGATTATATTAACATAGGTTTAGTTTTTTTAACGACTCAAAAATGATGATTTACTGAATATTCAAAAGAAGAAAAAATTAAAATATTATGCTGGGCTTTAATACAAAAACATAGTGTTGTATCTTTCCAGACACATAGTTATGTACTCTAAACGGTTGCTATGATACAACCATTGGTGTGGATATTGTTATATTTACAAAAGCAGTGTAGTAGCTTCTTTTTCTGTTCAAAACGCGATTAAACATACATGCGGTATTGTTCCATGTATAGTCACCATAGCCGTGTCATATGGTTTGAACTTTACAGAGAGTAATTTCTATTTCTGTTTAACATATAATACAAAAAACATAGTAAACTAAAAAAATATATCATAAACGCATACTCAAAGGACATAGCCACCAAGGACGAGACATTGTTATTAAAACTATCCATGTCAGAACATTTATTATCTTACAAAAACGGCAACATGCACATATGTTAAGTGTAAAACATGGAAAGTATCAGTAAAATGTATACGCAGTTATAGTGGATGATGACTTAACACAACAATGGTGGAGAAATATTATAAAAAGACATACTATCTTTCTTTAACGTTTCATTATTAAAGATACAAGTGTAATGGCAGCTGCATTATTCATCAATACAATGATACCTTTGTAGTGTAGGAACATTTTGTCGGGTTTTGTTTTATTGTTGAAATTTCTACTAATTTTAAATTTATTTCCATTTTTTAGTCGCATCTTAAAATTTGAACTGTTCAACATAAAAGTTATATGATCCAATAAACTTCTACATATTGTATGGTCACGTGGTAACGTCTGGATTAGGTGCTGGGCTATACACTTACAGGTATAGACTAAAAAGATTTCTTTGTAGCGTACTTACATGGAGCTTCCGGTTCTTTTCTAGTTGTGCATTTCACGGTCGTGAAGTTCTCACACTTCCCCGTCACAGTTGAGAACAAGTCGGGGTAATGACATTCATCCGTTTTCGCTGCCATTGTCCTGCCAGCCTTGGCGCAGTTGTAAAATTTTGCACAGTTGTTCGGAACAGCCATAAGTGCAGCGGGATGTTGGCGACAGTAAAACGACAATGTCCCTGTATATTGTAGAAAATACGAATATAACAGATTGATCAAGAGAGTCACATATTACCTATATATTTATGCCCTTTTTAGTAACAATAAGTACATTTGATCGAAGCACAATGTAGAATGGGGCCGCGTACAGATAAGTGACTTAACTGCGTCTGCAAGCCAGACAACGTGCGGTTTAGCGTAGAAGAGCCGACGAGGACATTGTCCTCAGGCTGGGGAACGTAATTATGGCTAACAACTGTTCTAATTCCAAACTTATTTTGTTTTTTTTGTTATTATCTCTGTCACATGTTGACATATGTCACTGAAAAGTGAACACAATGTTAAATGATCATTTTGTTTTTATAAAACATAACAACGATAACGTATTTTCATCAATTCATAACAGTTACAAAAAGTAACCATAATATCACGTAATGAATGCATGAATGCCGGGTGATGTATCACTGTGTCGGAATGATTGTCGTACACCTAGAATACATGGAATTGATGTAATGCATAATGTAAACCTGCGTATAAGTAGTCCATGGCCGATATATATGTCTGATATGGAATACCTTCTCACACGTGTACATTATGAAAGATGTCAATATTTGACAGATATAACAACAAAAATCCAAATGTGGAGTTAGAAAAGTTGTTAGAAATGTATATTTTCCAAACAGTTGAAACAGATGTAGTTATCTAAACAATACAAATTGGCAATGGGATAAAGTAAGATTTTGAATATGTGTTATATTTTCTTGGCATACGTCTATTATACCTGGATTGTGCGGCATGCATTTGTGTGCCCCAGCATTGAAGTAGCCCATGTCGCATTTGCCCTGACCCATGGTCCGGTTAGATTTACAATCCTTATATTCTGGTGAAAATACCGCAATACCCTGTCTACCGTCGTTCACGCCAACACAGCTTGCTAGTCTTTGAGGACAAGGTTTACATGTCGGGTCGGAACCATTGCATTTGTTTTGATCATATTCGCCTGATAATAAATAAGCATACTGTTAATAAAGGTTATACTAATGCTTCAGTTTAAACAGTTAAAGTTAAAACTATTCTACATTGGTTTTGAAGTAGATAAAAATATATAATGTTCGGTCGAGTGTATGGCGCATGTGCCAACTTGTATTGATAGATGTTATTGTGATTAAGTTGATGTGTCAATATCAGGAAAACAGAGGTTAACATTGCCAGATGGCCATTTAATTAATGGAGGTCACATGACAACTTGGCTGATTCAAAAATATCTTGTTTGAAATTTTATTACGGATCTAAAGATTTCGAATAATTGATGTTTAATTTATTTATTTTATGTCGCTCTTCGTTTCATGTAAAGCATAAGAATCGTAAGTGTTACTCACATGGGGCCATCGGCTCATGTCGTCGCCCGCAATTAACTTTATCAAAATCTTCACATTTCATGGTGACGTCAGAGAACAGTTGCGGGTATGGACATTCAAACAAGTGAAGCTTTCCGAATGGTGACTTCCGCTTACAGTCGAAGTACTGCGCGCAGTTCATAGGGTTTGGCACAACCGATGTTTTGTTTGCCAAACAAATGGCGACTATGTCAACTGTGAATGTAAAACGTTCTATTACAGTATATAATATATAAAGTTTATGTGTTATGGTAATAAAAAACTTGACAAAGAGTAAGAAATATGGAAAAAGAAAGGAAGAAAGGAAGAAAAAGGGAAGGAATGGAGTATTTGCGAGTAAGCAAGTAATAGCGGGAAAGTAATTAAGTATGTAGGCGGTTGGTCGAACGAGTGGGTGAGTGAGTGAGTGAGTGAGTGAGTGAGTGAGTGAGTGAGTGAGTGAGTGAGTGAGTGAGTGAGTGAGTGAGTGAGTGAGTGAGTGAGTGAGTGAGTGAGTGAGTGAGTGAGTGAGTGAGTGAGTGAGTGAGTGAGTGAGTGAGTGAGTGAGTGAGTGAGTGAGTGAGTGAACAAATCAAAAAGCAAAGTATATATGTATAAGAAAGTTAGAATTAGGTAAATGATTACGTCCATTGTTCACTAATAACCCTTAAATGAGCAATGACAAAACAGGGTAAATACGTGTCCTGTTGTTCACAGGTTCCTGGCGACTCTGATAGAAAGATTACAGAAGCACGTGGAAAATACTAAATTAAACCATTAATAAAACAATTAATCTTGAACGTTCTATCTGTATAAAGAAACACGTTTATTTGCATTAAGATTTCCTTTATTGGTCCATATATGTTGATACAATCCAATAGACTTACGTCCACACGGTGTTCCTCCAAAGCAGGTTTTTGTTTTGGTGTCCGTCCCTGTGCAATTCTTTCCGCCAAACTTTGGAGCTGGCGAGTCACACAGTCTCGTTCTCATTCGGACTCCATCACCACAGGTGACAGAACACGATGTTCCCCAGCTGCCCCATTTCCCCCACAGACCATCAACTAGAACGAATGTTGGAATGTCAGAATATGGCCATGGTTATAATTGTCTATAAGGGTGCAGCATTAATTGTATTTTATAACACTGTACCGTTCAGGTATGTCAAGTTGTTTCGTAAGGTCCATATTATGGTACAAAAACGTTTATGCTAATATGCCTTTAAGCTAGGGACCTGTGCCTTGCACACGAAAAATAGGGGTTTGCTCTGTTCATATAACGTTACGCTATTTATAGTTATTTTGATATAGAAATCCAATCTCACTATCATATATGTGTATTTAAAACATTTTAAGACTATTTTTTTTATAAAACCATGAAGCCGGACTACTTTTATGTTTCTCGCGTAAACAAAGATAATATTATACGAACGAAAATGACACACACCACGGCTCCACGTTTATTTTAATAATTAGATAAAATAAATATAGTTGTTAGCTATTTTCTTAGGTTTATTGTTTTATAAATTTCTTTGGTTGGAGCGATTTTAACCGCGTGCAACAATCAGAAGGTAAGTTGTTTTGACACACAATGACGTAGGTCGCAAAATGTTCATATTTGAGATGTAACAAAACAAGATCTTAAGCCATTGAGCAATCCTGGTTTATCGAACGTGAATGTTAATCGTTAACAAGAAAAGTCCCACATGACATGAACATTCAATTGATCAATTAATGAGCGTAGATTTATATGTTAATATAGACATTCGTGTGTAGACAAAACACAAATAATGACGTTTCTTTGGCCTTGTGTACAATTTGCAATTAATGCAAACTACACTTCCTGAATTATTGTTTTTCATTTGTCAAAATAGGGATATAAAAAGGCTGTTGTTTCTTTGTTTTCATCTCAAAATATTTCGTCAATTTACAAAAACGCAATCTCTGTAGCAGAGTTCAGCTGATAATGGAAGTTGGAAAAACTTGTGGCCCAACCCCATTCGCATGTATATTAATAGAAATAAAATAAGTTACAACCAAAAGCTGATAATGGAACAATGTGCATTCAATATCAACATGAACATCAGTGATGTATTCCTACGTGTTTATTTTGCAGTGGAAAGATTAAATATCTTTTCACTTGAGGGGTCTCAAATTGAATATATACATCATCATCATCAGGATGGGAATCAAAAGGATTAAATTCATTTTTTTTCGTGGCGGGGTGGGGGTAGGGTTTGGGGGTTGGGGGTGTGGTGGTGGTAGGCCGGTTATGCATGTGTAAAAAAATGTCGAACCATGTTCGAGTTTTGATTTATGCGTGATTCGACACATACTTCGGACTTTATGCTAGATGTGTGGTGATTCGACCTTCTTCACACATATATAAAAAATAGAATTTTTTTTTATTCTTATAATATTATATAACGTAACGTAAGATTATAGCTATATAACGTTTTGCTATGTATACGTTACGTTACGTTATATTACAGTATGTTAGATGATAACTATATAACGTTTTGCTTTGTATACGTTACACTACGTTATATTACGTTACGTTAGATTATAGTTAGGTTACGTTTTGCTATGTATACGTTACGTTATGTTATATTACGTTACGTAAGATTATAGCTATATAACGTTTAGCTATGTATACGTTACGCTACGTTATATTACGTTACATTAGTTTATAGTTATGTTACGTTTTGCTATGTATACGTTACGCTACGTTATATTACGTAACGTATGCACGTACTTGGAGTGGTTTTCACGCAGTCTTCGTCAAATTTACCATCACCATCATCATCTGAAAATAAAATAGTGATAACCGGTAAAGTAACAGCGATTCCACGTGATATACAGTTAAACCTGTGTAAACGGCCACCTCTATTAAGCAGCAACTTGTCCTTAGTAACCACCTTTGCTATACTTTCAGATTAAATTAAAGAGGTCACTTTTGATCCTTCTCATGACAGATTTTAAAAGGTAGCACAACTGTTCACGTAGAATTTATATCAGAAACAATACACACAGTTTAAAGTTATTTCACTTTTTATATACTTTAAATACCAGTTACTTATGAAAGAACGGCATGTCTACTCAGATTCGCTATGAGGTCTCCATAAAACTGGATGTGTTTGTCATGTGTTGAAATGAGGTCAAGTCCATTAGACAAACAAATACAATAATTCGAACCAGTAACGGTGTCGTTGCATTTCTGTTACCGTTAGATTATCAGTTATAGTTCCTGGTGAAATGGACAATTGTCTGCAATTATTTTACGCTTAAATTTAAAGATTGATGTATTAAATATTTAGCGTCATTTTTTTGCCATCCAGTGCAAATAGACGGTCAGTTAACCTCATCCCTGTTTCCTGGGATCCTGGAAGGTTAACCAGTACGCATGCACACCCAATCTCCGCAAATAACTGATCAATTTCCCAGAATGATAATGAGGCGCAATATCGAATATCAATCATCACGGAAACTATGGCCTAGCGGGGATTCGATCTCACAACCCCTGGATTGATAGTCAGACGCGCTACCGGCTGAGCTTATCGGGCCCGGCTATTGTCTAAAGAAATATTGGCCCATGATATTGCCTAATGCATTACCATATTGCTTGTCACTCTAGCATATTGACCCGTCATCCTACATTGCCTTTATAAATGGACGCTGAACACCATACAATACAAAGTACACTAGTGACAGAATAATATCAAGGACTCTGGTCTAACTCAATTTAGACTAAGATGGTAGTAAGGTTAGTATTTCGCTGAGTCTTCAATATGAGAATTTTGGCATATTCGCTGGATGACAAATTGCTCCGACTACCTTTGTTGTGGTTATCTGGTGTACACAATTCCTCGTCTATTTTGTTGTCGCAATCGTTGTCAATACCGTCACCAGGGACACTTACTGTCGGCTTGCAATTCTGAAAGTATTAATGGCGAAATACATATCAACTATTGTCTAGCATTACAACAGTAAATGTAATGCTAAAATGGATAAATTATTTCATATGCTGCTATTGTTTTTTTGTTTTTATATTGAGCGCATCACGAAAGATCGACTTGTTAACTCATAATCAAACACTTTATCAATCTATTACTATTACTATTATTATTATTATTATTATTATTATTATTATTATTATTATTATTATTACTAATGTTGCATGATATAAGCTAGTGTGTATTTGGATGTCTATCCTCAGTTTCAATGATAGTAGTTTACTTCGATTGTGAATCAAGTTGCTACAAATAAACTAAACCACGCTCGGTGTTTCAACATATTAAGTATATGTAAAAAAATGTTCAATGACCGTGGCAAGGAATCAAACCACAGCCCTCCAATCACCAGTCAGTTGGATACTCTACAGTAACCCTGCAACCCGTTAATTATGTGTATATTTTAATATCTAATTCATTACATAAGTATTTATGGATACTTATGCGGTGATATCAAAAGTTGTTTTCATTGACAAAAGATGATAATGTATCAAATTGTAATTATTTATATTTTAACTATATTTATACTCACCGGGTCGTATATTATAGCCGTGCGCATGCCTGTGGGAAAGCCATATGATTCGTGAAAAGCGTGTCCATAAAGATATCCCCCAAAAGTGGACAATGGGTCACTGTGGCGGACCGTGTGCGCGCCATGGGGTAGAGTTATGTAGGCGCCGACAAGACTCGTGCCAGGAATGTCCGTCCATGTTGTTTGTGGGAAAGGTTTACCGTCTAAAAGAAGTCCTCCAATGTCGGATTTTTTTGCAACAACCATGAACTCGTTTTGGTACCGGAAGGTTGGACCGTATTCCGGATGCGAATATTCGGGTGTTGTAAATGTATAGTCTGAACCGAACTGCTCGTATGGCGGCAATATCATCATGGAAGGGTCGGCAGGTTCTGTCCCCTTCTGCTGTGTTTTCACAAATTGTGCAAGCATGATTGGTTTTGTTGATGTAACTGAGTTGTATTTATTGGACGGCAGTTCAAACGTGCCAGTTTCGCCCTTCTTTAAAGTCATCTTTGGTAAACCTGGAATTGTGACCACTGTGTTGTCCTCTTTGGCAATTATACGGAATACATCGCCCACGGTGCGGCCCGGGATAGGTGCAGTCACAAATTGTTCACCCCAGCGATCTGTCGGTACCAGTTGCTCAACGAGATGGTCAGAGAAATTCCCCTTACTAACGGTGGTTTTGATGTTTCCGCTGAAGGCAGATACTGGCTTGTCTGTCTCAATATGTGTGCCTGAAGAAAGAAAACACTTGCATAAAAAACGATACACTGGTATCATTGAATAGGTCGCATTCATTAGCGATTGAACTCTCTATAAGGGCCAATTAGCAACTGACTGGCGCTGCCATATTTAAACGTCACGATCACGTGTTAAAAAACATGGCGTTCGCCATAAGGAGGTCGCCATTACTTAAAATATTGCACTACTTATATAATTATTTTCATCATTCATTACATACCTTTTAAAATAAGTATTTTTACGAACTGAAACATTATCATAATTACATTTTTGCTATATTTTTGTTAAAAAGTGGCTGGAGTAATTTTTTTTGTAAAGCATGAATATGTAAAAAAGAAATAAAGATGTAGTTCTCGGTGTATTTTTATCAAAAATAACGCATATGCAAGCCATTTATATTATGATACTCATTTTTAGATTAATTTCCACACATATAATTTAATGATATCTGAATTACCTCATTTTTATCGAAATAAACAAAATATTACATATTACGCAACGGACGGTATCTTTTAAAACTTAACAGCACTAATACAAACACGGCAATATAATAGTTGTCGTTGTTATTTACATCGTAGATAATATTAAGTATTAAACTGTTAGCAAGTTGTCTAAATATTAAAAGGGCTATAACTCTTCTTAAAAATAAAAGCTCGGACAGCAAAGTTAGAAAGGCACGTGTATCGTTTTTAGAGTTGGTGCGGTACCGTACCACGGTATAAATGTGACAATGGAGCTACTCCACTGACCCCACCTTGAGTCGTTTTGGTGGTAATTATAACTCATGTAGAGTTGTATTATTGTAAAGCTATGATTACTAAATAGTGTAAATCTGATGTTCAAGTATAAAAGGGCCATAACTCTTATAACGAAGTTAGTCCACGTGAGCCATTGGGTCCCTTGGCTTGTTGTAAAGACACACGTGAAGTTAGTATAAGTTAGTGTGCGGAGTTATTATTAAGATATGAGAATCACTAAAAACGTGTTAAATATAAACGGGACCACAAGTCTGCCTAATATCAAAATAGAGTTTTACAATTATATGAAGAATTGATGTATACTGAACGGAGCAGCTAACTTGTCACCTTACATTTCATATACCTGATATTTTACGTATTTTCCCAAACAGTATCAAAGTAATTTCCTTGAAATTTGGACTTGAATAAGAAAGAACATTTTTGCTATGCGAAAAAACTAAAGTGTATGTTAATATATTGGAATTACAAAAGTAGCGGGTTAGCTGTTCCGTTCAGTATATCTAGTTTGTGATAACTGAGATACTTTAAAAATTAATTGATTTGTCTAATTATAAAGGGCAGGGGCGTAGCTTCCTATAGGATATGTAGGCACATGTCTACACTTTTTTCTGAAAGATTTAAACATAAAAATGGAAAAAAGCCATAAAAATCTGACCTCTAGGTTACTTCATTTTCCCCTTTGTGGTATTAAACACACATTGAAAACATTATTCTTGTTTGGCTCTAAATCAGTGACTTCAAGGTAAATATGTATGCTAACAAGGCCCCTTAAAACATAAGAAATATACGTCAAAACGCACCTACGACATTCTAGCTGAATATTTTAGGGAAAGAATGCCCCCCGCGCAACCTACCCCTGAAGTGAACCATGAACAAATCAAAATGGAGTTATTCAACTTGGTCTATTGAATCCCGTTATGGTAATGGATACACACATGACGTCAAATGTCAGATGTATGACGGCAGCTTCTGAAATATGACAAAGATGCAACGCTGACGTCACCGCCAACGCTGCAGTCGTCGCCGGGGCGGCAACAATAGCTAAAGTCGAATTAAAGAGGCAGCGTTTGGTTTTTTCGTATGCTTATAAAAATAAATCCAACGAACCTGTTAAATCGCCTTTGCTTTGGATTTGAAGAGTATCATACTTATCCAACTTTACGTTGATTTTGTCCCCTGCGTGGTAGGTCTTCCCCTGGAAGTTAACATCAACGGCACCGTTGTCTTTTGGCAGCGTTACTATGACATTCGTACCGTCCTCTGTTCCGGCAAGTCCGACCTCGGATTTCAATGTTGCAGGACTGTATGTCATTGCGTAGTACTCAGTGCCAAGCGCATCAACCGGAAGTCCCAAATACACGTCATTCGACAAGGTTTCTTTGTTAGCACCATAGCAGGCGACCTCGGCATCAGCTGTTATAAGCAGTGCCTTTGATGACACGTCACTTCCGTTCATTCGGAATATTGGATCAATCAAAACTTTCTCAACATCTCCATCTTTAATAGTGAAGGTTTTATCAATCTTCGGGCTGCTCCATTTTGGTGACGTCACGTGAACGTGGACATCTTTCTTCTCTGCTGTTGTGATGTACAGTTCCAGCGGAAATATCTGTGATCCCAACTTCATGTTTTCCATAAACATTACAACAAACTCAAGACCTTTGTTGTCTGGAGGGGTGGTATTGGAAGCAGCAGCTGCTCCTGAAACGAAGTATCAATTCAAATCAATTATATCTGCCTGTGAAAGTCACACGAATCATAAGACTACAGTGTATTTTTTAATAAAACAAATTTAAAAAAGTCACGAAATTACGTCTGTTCCAAAAACATTCAGAGTTACCTCACTTGAACTGAGTTAAATTGATTTAACGATTTTTTTTCAAACCGTATATTATTTATATTTCGTACTTCATTCTGTATAGTGTGGTATTCCATATAACCACCGTTTATTTATGTTTCATTCTTCATAGCGTATAGAACATACACCACGTTGTTTATAAGCAGAGGTCGATGTTCAAGACATGTCTTATGTTGCATTAATGTTTGCAAAAAAAAAAACAGTACAAATTCTAAAATCATAAATGTCTTATTATAAATAGTTAGAAGTTGGTTCGATATTTGTTTTTAGTGTTTCAATATTCAACTTGGTGTTACTTCATTTGTCCTACTTTTACACGTTGGTGGATTCCGGGATACGGACCAGGTGCGCGTCCTCATTCTCTTTAAATTCGGACAAGTATAGCTTTAAAAGTGATTTAAAGTTGATTCCAAAGAAACTTGGGTGGAATGATTCGTTACGCTCGTCAACTAAATGTTGTTTTTTTTATATATTTATATGTGCATTTGCATGTGTAAACCGATTTAAGATATCAATGCGGGGAGCCACGAGACGGTAATTAATTGTTCAATATCTTTATTCCTCCTTGTGCACTGTGATAGAATATACAGCTAGGTAACCAACTTTCCGCTCTCACAAGATAAAAGTCTATTCTAAAATACTCGACAGATTGCATAATGTGGCATGTTTGTTTTCCATATATCCCGAACTTCCTTAACAAATTTACCACTTTCGCATCGCCAATGTGACATTCTAGATCTTTGTCAATTTTTGAAATATTATAGATTTATGATATTTCAGCACATCACAAATAAAAACAGTTTTTCAACTTACCTAACCCCAGCAGTGCCACTAAAAACGATAATGTAACGAACTCTCTCATCGTTACTGAAATAGTAAAGTAAAATGGGAAAGGTAAAAATATCGATAAAAGTGATAACAAAGAAAATAAAGAAAATAGCTTTCATTTAACGAAAAGCAAAACATAAGACTAAAACGTAAAAAATCAGTATCGGTGTAATCTGACAATGATGCTCCAGTTGGTCGAAAACCGTGACTGGATAATAATATAATCATCAGAAGCACTCACATGTATTTAGTTATCATATATATCAGTTAGCCATTTGTTTAAGTAGTATGCCACAAGACCACGTGATGTAGGCTTTGTATCAAAATCCCCTTATTTCTCATCTATGCAGTCGTGAGTTCGAACATACCTTGGTCCAAAATCTTCACGTGAAAATGTTAGCGAGTCACCTGCGGAAGGATAGGACTCAGATTCAGTATCCCTCCGCCATCAAAACTAACACGCCGTGTATATAACATTGAATGTGCTAGAAATTATATAATAAAACATTAATCCAATTACTAGAAAGAACTGAGAGGCGGGCTTTGATTAATGTTCACACGCCTTCCTCTTGAGATTGATGCCATTGTGGTGTTTGGTTTATTTCGTGCAACATCTTTTAAAATGTTAAAATGATATAACGCAATATCCACAATATATTTTATGTCTTCTTGCACATACATGAAAAAAAAAAATATGACGAATAAAAAGTAGTACGTGTCGCGTATGATCATTTTGGCAGTGATCAACACTACAAAGCCTGGTCACGACGACATAATGATTAATTGAATATTTAGCGGCATTTTTATGCAGACGATCTGTTAACCTAACCGCTGTTTCCTTGGATCATGAAAGGTTAACCATTATTCGAGCACATCCGATCTCCGCAAGTAGCTGATAACTTTCCCACTTGAATGAGATACAATGTCGTATATCAATCATCATGGAGACTGTTGCAGGACGGGTATTCGAACTCACGACTTCTAAATTGATAGTCAGATGCGTAACCAACTGAGCTAATCGTGCCCGGCATGACGCTATCAACATTTAACAATGTATACATGCTCACCAGCTTGACAAATCTGCACTTTCTGCGATTATAAACCTCAAAATGTGACTGTCGACCGAATATCTTTAAACTGGCCCGGAAGATAGCATGGTCCGGTTGCACAAAATATCTCAAGTAGAGATTTTCCTCAATGCAAATTTTTTTTTTTTAAATCATTACTCGAACTTACTGCACATTAAATGACTATACAGAACTGAAGTCGAACAAGCTTTGCTCATTGGTAAAGAAAACATGCAAAATGACCAATGTAAATAAATTAATTTGCTCTAACAGCTAATGTTCATACACGCACACTACAGTCATCCTCTATTCTACAGTTGTATTCTCCTAAGCCTAAAACTGAAATGTTTCGAATTTGTTTGCTTATTCAGGCTCTTCTTTGTGGAACTCTATTCCGACTTATATAAAAAAATGCAAATTCTATTAATCAGTTTAAAGCTTTATATATATTCTGAGCAATTCCAATAAATCGGGTAACTCTCATCAAAATTGACACACACACACAAATGAGTTATTTCGTTAATAAAAGTCTTTATTATAATTATTATTATTATTATTATTATTATTATTATTATTATTATTATTATTATTATTATTTTTATTATTATTATACCATAACTAACAGGTAATTGACAAGCACAAAGCGAGTAAGGTTTTTGACATAAGTTGACCAAGTTTAAATTAAAAAAATGAGTCTCAAAACATAGACTAAAACTCAGAATTGACGATTTTTTCAGTACTATTTCATAGCAAGCCTTTAATTATAAAACATATGTTTAGACATTTGTCAAGAAAATCTTGTTATTTATTTGTAAAATTGTTTTAATGTAAATTTAAAAAATCAGATTTTGTGTTTGAATCACAGATCGTACCCCTGCACAAACTAACCGAGGGTCGTATCCATGCACAAACTAACCGAGCATCGTACCCATGCACAATGAAACCGATAATCGGTCCCATGAATAAACGAAAAATGTACAATAAATATATCTAAAACTTATGATTTGTAAATATGTATTTTAACTGATTCATTTCTCTCGAGAAAAAAAAATCTTATTTCTTTTAAATAATAAGTTCAACAAGAAAAACTGTATCCTTTGATAGTTTCCATAGTAACTAATAAATTATATCATGAAATTAAGTAAATGAAAAATATTTTTTACAATTCCAATAAAGTTTCTTAGATTGACAGTTTAATAAACATGCAGATTACTTACCATGCTTGTTCTTTTACAACGTTTTTTTTAAAGAAAAAATGAAAATTTGAAGAAGAAAAAAACCGTAAGCCTTTACTAAACAGAGGATTAAGAAACTGCTATCAAACGCTAACGCTGACAACGAACCACCATCCACGACGTTCTCCACGGGTCTGATGAAACTAATCGGTGTCAAACGAATATGTATCTACTAATTATTCAAACTTTAAGATAATGACGTCTTTGAAATAACCGTCCGTCCGGAAATGGAAGAACTCTACCAAATAGCGACGAATGCATTTTGATTAAATATGAAAAGCACTGCAACGGATGTTGTCGGTATTTAGGGACATAATTGTGTTTGCTTGCTATTTGTCCATGTGCACGTTTACCCGTAAATCCATGTCTGCATAAACCGCAGCGGTAATATGGAAATCACACTGAAAATGTGATGATGATACCATATTTTAGGCAATTCTGTGTTATTTTAGTATAACCTCCTAAAAAACATACCTGTCCTTGAAATTTGGTGAAAAACTGTAGATTTTACAAGCAAAGCGAAAAAAGATATTTCAAAGTTTTCACATCTAGTACTTAATTAAAACTTATATATAGATGCATGCATACAGTAATAATTATCATGGAAATGGTAATTATAAGCTTGAATTTAACTGCTTGGGATTTTCAAAAACAAAATCATTTCGGCAGAGTTGCAATCGTTTTTCAATTTTGCAATAAAGATATAGCGTTGTTTTTTGTTTTTTTAGATATTTTGATATAGTGTATGGATTTTTGGCCCTCGCATATGTATTTTCGGACCGCCACCACACGTACAATTTAATATTACGCCAAATAGGCTGACAATATATCATACAGAAAACAAGTATATTCCTTTACTAAAAATATGTGTAATGATATGACATTATTTTTACATTCTTTCAATTTTCAGTGTTTACATCCATGAAATATCTCCACCAATTCTTTAAAGAACATATATAGAACTTTGGCGTATGTACATGTATGTGTTAGTTGTTTTAACCTCGCGCTTTGAACTAATCGTCTTGGCGAACCTGATAAGATGATTATGTAAAAATAAAAGACGATTATTTTAAATTTGTAGGAGTGATAGATGAATGATGATGCGTGATTGTTATTTACAAATGTTTTAATTTTATGATCGATAATTATTATTATTATGAAAAGAGGGAGAATGAAAATACAACAAAAGTTAATAAACTTTTATCAACATATTTCATAATTTGTTTGGTAGAAACTGGACATGGCTGATTATATCTATTAAATATTCATGAATGTATTCAAGAGTATCCATATAAAAAAGTATATACCGGACAGTGTCATAAAATAATCTGATAGTTTGACAGCAGTCATAATGTTTATTTTTAGACACTCGGACATCTTCCAACAATTATAATACATTCCGTACAATCGGAAATGAGTATTGTATTCTGGACAACCGGAATAATTTAATCATGGAGTACATTCCGGACAATCGGAAATGACCATTGTATATATATTCCGGACAATCGGAAAAAAACAGAAGTACATTCCGGACACTCGGTAATGACTATTATATAGATATTCCGGACAATCGGTCATACTTTAAATATGAAGTACATTCCGGACAATCGGAAATGATTATTATACACATATTCCGGACAATCGGAAATAATAAAAAGTATTTGACTGCGTGACCTTATAGGGTAATTAGTGCCAGTCAAACTTATATATATAATCCGGACAATCGGTAATATATCAATACATATTCCGGACAATCGGAAATAATTCATTACATATTCCGAACAATAGGAAATAAATTAAGTTTTGATTACATTTGACTGCATGTCAATTACAACTATATAAACTGAAAATATTCTATCAAATTATGAAATATTTATTGATCAGATTTATACTCTCGATATCGAAAGCACAAGATATATTGTTAAATTTATCTATAATTTCTATCTTTTTCAACAAAAGTTATTTTAGCCCGGCAGGATAGTGAAAAAATCTTTCAGTTAATGATGCAAGCATGAAACTTTTCATACCTAAAGTTTAACTACTCCTAAATTGGAAAAACACATTAGCCACGTGAAATTTTCGTTACGGCGGCCATTTTCCAAGATGGCCGCCAAACCCTTGATTTTCATTGTATTTACCTATGGTACGTTTCGGTTTTGTGTTACTGTTGTGTTCGGAAACATTGTACTGGAATATAAATGGTTTCTGTGGACATATATAATTATAAGCTTTCTAAACATATCCAGTAATAAGGTTTTAGAAGTGTTTTTGCGAATAAAATAAAAGAAAAGGTTCCTCTTCCCATAATTATTTAGTAGAATTTTTATCATTTTTTTAGGAAATGTGGAAGATAACCAAATTAAAGCTTATAATACGTATCTTTTATGTCTATTTCTATTTAGGGTAATAGTAAAATTGACAACAAGTGAGATTTAAGCGTCAGAAAACTATTTCATAACTATGAAAAGAAGAAAAACGGAAACTTTAAAATTAAAAAAAATTTCTAAAAAAAAAAAAAAAATCAATGTCGTGTATCTACGGACTGTAAATGAAAATATTTTGTCAAATTAATAATTAATTTCTTAATCAAGTTGATATATCGGTCTTACTAACCCTTATAACAAAAATAATATATATAAAGAGTGGTCGTCAAAGCACAACCTGGGCATACTGGTGACGCCACTGCTGTGAAACTCAGCATGGGGTCCAGTGTCAGCTATTTTTTTTTAATTTTAGTATCCCAAATGCTATCAAGCTTGCCCCACATACATTATCGCCATGGTAAATCTTGTATGTTTGTGAGATAGCCGCACCTGAATTGACAGGGTATGCCAGCGCGGGAGAGCCGAGCCAAGGATAACGGGCTTTAGTTATCCGGAAGGTGTACAGATCGGACGGGATTTAAATGGCACTGGATGAACGATCGGGCTAGATGTAGGGCTTTTTTATTTTGGTTCGAATCTAGTTGTATCCCATACACCAATGTGCTTGTTATTTTTTCAAGGTGGTAAAAGGATAACCCCTCGGCCTTGGATTATCAGATATACATTTTGACAGCAATTGTTTATATTGAAAATAATCTAAATGATGACAGATTCGACGGTATTATCGCTATCTAAAGTAACTGATTGGCAGAAATGTTGTCTGTGTCAAACCGTCAAAGATGAGGATCTGAAATCTCCCCCTTCGAGGTATGAGGTGACACCAGATAGGGATGGCTATGCAATGATAGCAAGGAATCTTCCCTTATTTAAAGAAATACATCAGTTACCGATTATACTGGAACCAAAACGGTTAGACGATGGAGATGGAATAGCAGAGACCTTAAGGAAGAACAAAGCTGTATACCATCAGAGCTGTAGACTCCTGTTTAGTAACAGCAAGCTTGAGAGGGCGACGAAAAGGTCAGCTGGTCCCAGTAAGACTGTGAAAATTCCCGAAAAAACTAGACGGATGAGCTTGGAAACTCAAGTATGTTTTTTGTGTGAAAAGAAAGATCCGTCGCATGATCTCCGCCGTGTCATGACAATGGAGTTAGACAAGAGGCTGAACGAATGTGCAAGGACTCTAAATGATGGTAGACTTCTAGCAATTTTAAGTGCAGGAGATGCTGTCGCCCAAGAACTACAATACCATCGGTCGTGTTTAACAAAACTTTATAACAGGGAGAGGTCACATATAGTTATAGAGGAAAATATACCAAATGAAGACAGATATTTATATCCTCAAGTTTTCTCCGAGCTTCTTGTCTACCTTACAGAAACCATAACAAGTAGCAATGAGCCAGTGTTGTTTCGATTAGCAGATTTAGTCAGTCTCTATCGGCAACGATTGATACAGCTCGGTGTTGACGACCCTAGTATTAATTCAACAAGACTGAAAGAACAATTATTATCTGAAATGCCCGAATTAGAAGCGCAAAAAAAGGGGAGAGATATACTTTTAGCATCTACTGAAGATGTTGGTTCAGTTTTATCAACGGCCATGGATTATACTGAAGCCATCATTATCACCAAAGCTGTAAAAATCATACGAAAACGTATGATCGATCATAAGTCCTCTTTTTCTGGAACATTTGATGACAGTTGTGTAGAAGATTCAATTCCATCTGTACTTCTTCAGTTTGTTTCTATGATAGAGCATGGGGCTGACATTAAATCTCAGCTACGATTTGGAGCGTCTAAAACAGATTTGGCATTATCTCAGTTGCTTCAATATAACTGCTACACAAAATATCAAACTGAAGGAAAACTGTTACGGCATTCAAAAGATCGTGAAACCCCTTTTCCTATATTTCTTGGACTGTCAGTATACTCGAAGACCAGAAAGAAACACCTCGTCGAATTGTTACATGATCATGGCCTAAGTATATCTTATGACAGGGTTCTGGAAGTTTCTGCTCAACTAGGTGATGCTGCAGTTGACAAATACAAGGCAGAAGGCGTTGTATGCCCAAACATCTTAAGAAAATCTGTGTTCACTACGTCAGCTATGGATAATATTGACCACAATCCATCAGCCACAACAGCCACATCGTCATTCCATGGCACGAGCATATCAATATTCCAACATCCCTCGGCAGGACATGAAGGAACTTTGCAAGAACGATGCCAGATTGATACGAAAGTAAAGACAATCTCCAAGCTTCCTGAATCGTACACAAATGTTCCGCCCGCTTTCTTCGGGAACAAAAATCCTCAACCTCCACATGTCGAAAGCCCAAACCTTCTTACGTCTGTTGATCTTAAACCGGATTTCGAATGGTTACAAAAGGTGTGTCTTTCTGACACGGTTAATTCTGATAGAGTTGACATATCATGGGCGGTCCATCACGCTTCAATGAAGAGAGGCCCTTCATTTGAGGTTACCATTACATCATTATTGCCACTTCTAAGGGAACAAGCTCATTCTGTTGCAACCATTTGTCATTGCTTGAACAAAATCAAGGAAGTTGTATCTCACCTGAATCCGGGTCAAGTTCCTGTGGTAGCTGCTGATCAACCAATATTTGCCACAGCAAAACAGGTTCAGTGGCACTGGCCAGACAAGTACGGCGAAGACAGATTTGTGATTATGTTTGGTGGACTTCATATTGAAATGGCTGCTCTGAAATCGTTAGGTACTCTGTTGCAAGATAGTGGATGGACTACTGCTCTTGTAGAATCTGGAATAACAACTACCGGTACTGCCGATTCATTCCTTTCTGCATCAAGTGTGACAAGGACACGTCAAATGCATCAAGTGACAGCTAGTTGTCTGTATAAGCTTTTGAAGGAATCTTATGAGGCATATGTAATTGAAGTACGGACTGATGATCAACAGGAACAAAGTTTCGAAGATTGGTGTGACATGCGCAAGACCCAGAGCCCGCAATTTCAGTATTGGTATTTGATATTTGAAATGGAACTTTCAATATTAGCCCTGATAAGATCTTTCAGAGAGGCAAATTTTGAACTGTATTGCCAAGCTTTGCAAAAACTAATACCATTCTTCTTTGCAAACAACAATATCAATTACGCTCGCTGGTTACCAATTCATCTCAGAGATATGTTACGTCTTGGTAGCACTCATCCTCAAATAAAGAGTGAATTTATCAAGGGCAATTTCTTAGTTCATAAATCCAAACGTGGATTCTCTGCTTTGGCAATGGATCAGGCCCATGAACATGCAAACGCTGTCATTAAGGGAGAAGGTGGGGCGATCGGTATTACAGAAGATCCCTCTGCGCTTAGAAGATGGATGGTTGCTGGTCCAGAAATAAGCCATCTTGTCAATACGTATGAGGAGATTTCTGAACAGAAAGAAGCAAACGAAGAAGAAAGGCATCTTGAACAGACTACTCATGCACAAAGAACTTTCTTGGATCGCGTCTCAAAGTTGTACAACACTATAAGAGAGATGGATAATCCCTTCATGGAAGAATCAAAAGATCTGTTGACTATTGATTCAAAACAAGTTGCCCACCCGAGTGTAGCTGAAAGGCTTGCAACTCATTATGAAAAAGGCAAGGAAAAATTTGATGAATTTATAGCCAGTCTGTCTCCTGGATCAGAGAGCAAGTTTTATGACCCGATAAAGAAGCAGAAGTTAGCTTTTTTCTCTCAAAATCCAGATGATTCATCTAAAGATATGAAGCAGAAAATACTGAAAGACGATTGTGCACTCTTCTCACAGTTGTTCATATCTTGCCAAGCCAGAGACTGTGATTTGAATGACTTTTTCAAACACGAGAATCAACCTTTCCCTGCAGCCTTGAGTGATGGTGGTAGACTCCATTCATGTCAGAAATCCCAGCTTGCAAGTATTCTTGAGGATGCAGCAATAAATTCTGATGAAAGTCCTGAATAGAGGCATTGATTATTGATGGTTCAGCATTAGTAAATTCAATAACACCCAGAATCTCAAAAACATTTGATCAGTATGCCGAACTTGAGGTCCTTCCTAAAATGCAAAAGTATAGCTCAACATATGCTAGAACTGATATTGTGTTTGATGTTTATAAACCACAAAGCCTAAAAGCAGAAACTCGCTCGAAAAGAGGCTTCGGGACACGCCAAAGAGTAACAGGAAGAGGAAAGGTTTCCAAGAATTGGCATAGTTTTATGAGGGACAGTTCAAATAAAACCGAGCACTTTGAGTTCCTAGCAGATAAGATTGCTGAAAACTGCACAGGTAACGTTGTTTATGTTACTCGAGGAGAGAATGTTATTTGCAATCAGATGGTTGATGTGGATCATTTGTCTCCTTGCAATCATGAGGAGGCTGACACAAGAATATTTGTACATGTCAAACACAGTATTGAAGAAGGAAAGAAGCGAGTTATGATTAAGGCAAATGACACAGATAATTTTGTAATTGCTTTGAGCGTTTTCTCCAATCTCAAAGAACTAGGCTTACAACAACTTTGGATTGAGATTGGTACAGGCAAAAATTTGAGATGGATACCTGTGCATGATATTACTAATGGTATCACGCAGGAAAAGTCGAAAGGTATTTTATTTTTCCATGCTTTCTCTGGGTGTGATAATGTATCAGGTTTTAAAGGGAAAGGCAAGAAATCTTTATGGCAAACCTGGGATGTGTGCCCAGATGTATCTTATGTGTTCAAGAAGTTAAGTAGATATCCCCCAGTAGTAGATGAGATGGATATTCAGATCCTTGAGATGTATGTTGTTTCCCTATACGACAGATCAAGTCCTGTGACAACCGTTAATGAAGCAAGATTTGACATGTTTGCTCGAAAACAGCGTTCGTTTGACGCCATTCCACCTACCAGATCAGCATTAGTTGAACATATAAGAAGGGCATCTTACCAGGCAGGTTGCATTTGGGCCCAATCCATGGTATGCATAATGGAAGAAACCAATCCAAGTGACTGGGGTTGGACGCTTAAAGACAACACATGGAGTGTTGTGTGGACTACACTTCCTCAGATCGCAGATTCGTGTAAACAACTAACCAAATGTGGTTGCAAGAAAGAATGTCGAGGCCGATGCAAATGTCACAAACTGAGTTTACCTTGTACTGCTCTTTGTAGTTGTATCTGTGATACATGTAGTTAGTTTAATTAGCTTGGATTGGATTGGATTGATGCCAGACACGAACTCAAAAAGGGGTTTGTTCAATATTGTATTATTTATTGTGTGTACATATTCTTTAATTTAGTTCTAAATGATGTAGAAAGGCTGTTTGCCTCTTGAAAACTGTTTAGTTGAATAATGTTCATTCTGGAGGAGATTTTGTTCATTGAATATATTGTATTGTTGTTATGTATTAGATAATTTAGATTTTTTCCCGCCAATTTTAGTTCAAAATGGCCGCCAAATGTAAGATAATGATGGCTTTTGCATATTTGTGTTGAAATGTGTATATAGTAAGGTCAGATACTAAGAATTGTAACATTTTATACGTCTGTTGGAATTTTAGGTGCGATTTAGACTGTTTCTCCTTTAAACCTGCATTCAATGTCCGCCATCTTGAAAAATGGCCGCCATATTGAACTTTTTTCGTGGCTAATGTGCTTTTTTGTCAGAGGGAT
The DNA here is from genome assembly GCA_029582155.1 of Panopea generosa. NCBI lineage: Eukaryota > Metazoa > Mollusca > Bivalvia > Adapedonta > Hiatellidae > Panopea > Panopea generosa. Next base: position 83,177,514 of record CM055894.1, on the reverse strand, counting down.
AGATGAGCTTAATTCATGCAAAATTTGGTGCTTGCATCATTAAGTGAAAGATTCTTGTGATATTTTGAGTTAAGCTGCCCAGCTATTTATTGATACTTGCTGTCAATGCTAGACTATAAATATTATTAGATCCTTGCACTAAAAAACAATTTATCAAAAACACACAAATGTTATGGAATTAAGCTATAGTACATGACACACGATCTGAACTATATATATATATATGTTAAACATAGTTAAAAAAATGTGATGGTGAATGCTGCTGAGGTAGAAACAAGAGCTAAATACACAAGTTAAATGTATGTTTTTAAATGTTCATTCACTCATTTCCTTTGAGGGAAAACTGGCTCTCCATCGCTCATGTGTGGTTCTCTAGCCTGTTTTATATGTCCCTGTAGCAACGCCCATCACAAGGAGATCTTAGTACCAGCCATGCCGTTGATATGAAATGGGTCACTGAATGTTATAATGATATGCTTTTCCATTTCTTTATGCTGAAATAAGTAACAAAAAAGACAGAAACAGAAAAATTGATGGACCTGGGAGGGTTGGGTTTATCAATTATCATTTATTTTTAATATTTTAAAGCCCGTATGGTTCCAGCTAAGAATAGAATCACTGTCGATCTCTGCAGAGGGGTAAGAATCCTCCGAATGGGTGTCATGTTCATTTTATCATATTTTGTCATGTTCACTATTGTGGTTAAATCATCAACACCTGTGTGGTTCCAGAAGCCATGAGTGATGTCAAGAAAATGATCACTGTGGCTTATGCATGTCGTAAGAAGCGACAAATTAAGTAATACGATTGAATTTTTATTTCATATTCATTTGTTGATGTATCTTTTTAATCTGTATGTAAATTTGTTGTTTTTGTACATGTAGAGTGAACCTGTAATCTTCCTTCCTGTTGGCGTCAAATATTCTATAATGTGTTGGTAAGCCGTAAAACCCTATTCATTCATTCATTTAATATTTTAACATTATTGTGTGATAAATAAATGACAGTTCTCACCATATAATTATCCAAGGAAAAGTAACTCTTAATACTCCTTGCTCTCCACTCATCATAGTTACCCCATCTTTCAAAACAAGTGGGTTTACTTAGAAACTTCGATTCACGTATAGCCTTATCAATTTAACTGCTAATGTGTATCAAGATTCTATATGTGATCCAGCTAGATGATTAAAAGTTGACGACTAATTAATTTGGATTTGTTTATATTTCTTTACCTTGTGCAGCTAAGTGATAACATAAAAAGCTATCAGGTGTTAATTGAATGTGACTATTCGGCATGACGCCACCGCTTATAGCGCAAATATGTTTGTTTATAGTATCAAAAGAATCTGGCTCAACCTAAACCTTCAATAAAAATAATTTCTATTGATTGTATATTTGGCCACACTAATTGTGTTAGGTTACCATGGAAGAACTTGTTGCTCATCCCCATTTCTGTATATATAAGTCGAAATAAAATATGTTTAAACCCAAAAAAAAGGTTACCATGGTAAAATTTTATAAACAAAGCATTATTGTTAGCAATCTTATATACAACAGTCCATCAGTACTTGTCAATATAAGAATATCAACGAACTGAAGTATTCCGTGTAACCCTCCATAATATTTTATTATTGTTAAACTGTGGCATTCATTTTCCCGTGAATGCATACCTATAAACCAAACTGGATTCGTGCATAGGTTACGTTACGGCTTGCAACACGGTGCGATCTATATGTATATAAATCATAGTAGCCTATCCAATATTATACAATTATGGACTTTTCATCTGTGCAATATTTATGTTTTTTTGGTGCATAGCACATCATATTGCACAGCTGAAAGTCGATAACTGTTTTATTATATGAACTATGAATAAATGAATTCTGAGCCTTTACTAGCTTTTTCGTATGGGAAATGACAAAAATTTCTAAGTTAAGATCCTTTACATGCTATGTAGAATCTAACAATAGTGAAATAAATGAAATAAATTTAACTTAAAAAATAAATTGAAAACAATATTCTCCGTGTGGGATTCGAACCATGGCGTGAAAAAAAGCTTACATTAGTTCAACGTCTTAACAATTCGACCACATTCTAGTTATTTTAATATTTAAACTATGGTGGCATAGTTCTGCCACCCTGATAGTCAGATAGTCACGTTATTATGTTGACATTATCAATGTATGATGTCGACATCCCATTTATTAGGTTGACATCAACGTCTTTTTTAGTCGCTTATTCAGATGATTATGGCAACATAAGTAAGTGGCTAACTAGCTAAAAAAAAGCCAGTTGGTGCCTCGTCTTGCCAACAACTTATAAGTTACTGATGTCGACATCACAGATAATTAACTGGAAAAATCAACATATTATTCAGTATACATGGGCATAAGAACGTTTCAGTTAATAGGGGGGTTGGGGAGGCAACCTGAGGAGAGAGTGTATGAGGGTGTATTCCCTTCCGCTAGTTGTATGTAAGCGGGTGGGCGTTGGTGGTCCCCTGGAACATTTTGATATCTTAAATACCAAATGCTGCATTATAAGGAGATTTTTTGACAAAATATGGTTGGTATATACTCATAGGACCAATATATTGTGACTTTTAAATGCTTTTTTAAGAAAAAATATAAGGTGTATTCCTTTAAAAACTTTGTTTTTCTTAGTGCCAGATCTTGCATTCTGGTTGATTAAAGAACCAAGTATGAACGACATCCATTGCCCTCCAGGGAAGTCCCTGCTGGTGGAGGGTACGGGGACCTTTTCTCGAAAGTTTTGGTATCTTAATAAACAAATACTGCATTCTAGTAAGTTTTAGTTGGTAAATGGTTGATAATTACACTAGGATGGGAAGGGGTGTCCTCGTTGGTGTGGTTACGCGGTCCTAACCAAGATAAAAATGATAGATGAAACACAAAATGCTGAGTTTAGCGCGTTTTCAGGATAAAATATATAGTACTTACTGCAGTTTGTTATTGGACGGGTTGTACCCTGCTTGTTGGGGTACCTTGAAACTGTTGTGATCTTTAAAACATAATGCTGTATTTTACAAGTTTTAGAGAAAAAAGATTGTTATTTACTCCCGAATATTTTGTGACTTTTACACGTTTTTTTTAAACTATAACATGTATCATATACATTGAACTTCCACTGGGTTTTAAACCCAGTACGTCATGCACTGTGAGCACTGAGAGACTGTGATGTTCTCTGCTAGTTGAAGTAGGTCCCTGGAAATTTTTTATATTCTACAAACCAAATGTCATATTCGAGTTTGTTTTAAGGGGGTGGTTGTTTTATACTTCAATATTTTTAACAACTATCAGATGTATTAAGTACCGGCTTTCAAACCCAGAACCTCGTGGGAATTATATTTTTGTATAATTAACCAAGTAACCCTGATGTCGACATCAGTTACGAAGAAGTTGATGGCAGGACTGGGTACTAACTGGCCTTTTCAGCCAGTTAATAACTTACTGATGCTACCATAACTATTTGAATGAGTGGCTTATTTTAGAAGTTTATGTCGCCATAATGAGAGAGATGTCGACATCATTCGTCCCTGATGTCGACATCATGAAGTGGCTATCTGACTATCAGGCTGGCAAAACTATGCCACCATATTAAACTAATCATTCAATTGTTTTTCTCGTAAATATAGGCGAAATATGATAATTGATTGAACGGTTGCCTGTTTGTCATAAGTACATCTTTATAATCGTTAATTTTGCTGTTCAAAGTCGGATGCGAATCTCTTGTTGACAGCCATTTGAAATCAACGTTGCCTTTGGAACATCTCAGTTTTCATCGTTACGTTCCGGTAACACCTGAAATTCCCAGCGGCTATCTTAGTAACCGTGGTATATAGTAATTTTATGCACAGTTTTACAGAATCCCAAGTTAAACTTCAATATCAGACGCGGCATACTCGGTTACTCAACTGAGTAACATTTGAAATAAAAAACACATGTAAATATTTTGTTTAAGTTAAAACGTCACCAGAAGCAACCATGTATACTTTTATTTCTAAAACTTTCCCAGGACCCCTACCGATAGAATGGGTCCCCTCTCCCGCACATTTCCCCCTGAATAACATCCAAAATGTTCACGCTACGACCCTGAATTTCCTCTAGTATTTTGTTCAATGAGGAATCATTCTGGTCATCCTAAATTCATTAATAGATCATATAATAATTAAGGCTACGTTACGGCGACGTTACGGTGCGATCTGTGTGTATATAAATCATAGTTGCCTATCCAATAATTATGCTACGGTTCGGCGACGTTACGGTGCGATCTATGTGTATATAAATCATAGTAGCCTATCCAATAATTATGCTACGGTACGGCGACGTTACGGTGCGATCTATGTGTATATAAATCATAGTAGCTTATCTAATAATTATGCTATGGTACAGCGACGTTACGGTGCGATCTTTGTGTATATAAATCATAGTAGCCTATCTAATAATTATGCTATGGTACAGCGACGTTACGGTGCGATCTTTGTGTATATAAATCACAGTAGCCTATCTAATAAGTATGCCATGGTTCGGCGACGTTACGGTGCGATTTATGTGTATATAAATCTTAGTAGCCTATCCAATAATTATGCTACGGTACGGCGACGTTACGGCGCATGTGTGAAATGACCTTTAGGTTAGTGTCATATCTGCAAAACCTGATTTTGACCATCAATGAAAACTTAAAATTGTGATTTCAATCCTTAAATAAACCGCAGATGCGTCTGGCTGACATAGTCTTCGTTTTTGTCCGCATTTACCATGTAATATCTTACCGCACACATGGACTTGCGACTTTAAAATGTTATTAAATACACCGATGACATGTTAAAATTATAATATACACTGATGGAAGTTGTCTTTGATGCACCGATGGTATGTTAAAATGTGTGTTCTGATGAAAGCATCAGGCATACTTTTATCTCAAGCAGTCATCATCCATTTCTGTAAATAACTAATGGCTCCATTGAGATTAGGCATAGGAAGTAGTTCTTAATTGGCAATAGCTTATCAGTTCTACCTGGAGATAATGCCGGAAGTTGAACAATTATTGTAGCGATGTTGCAGTGGATAGGATGTTGGTCGTTCATGAAACGGGTTGCGGATTCGATCTGAGGCTGGCTCAGTCCCATAGCATCTCATTAACAACATTAATTAATGGTTCTACCCTAGAAACGGATACGAGACTGATTCAAAAGAGTTTTTAGCTTATTTCGCCATCGATATATAAGACAGTAAATATAAAACAAAACTGATTGTCCATTGTTTAACCATTTCTCCATGAGTGAAAGAGTCGGGTAGCAAGTTTGTTCAGCTTTGTTTGCGTTTGTCAATGAAACAATATAAATAGTATAACAGTATAAAAGTATACTACTAAAAAAAAAGCTCATTTAAACCAGCGATAAATTAAAATGTATCTTTTTAAATTACTTTGTTTAGCTTGATTGTAATGTAAGCTTAGATTTTTTTAGATTTCTTTCTCCATTTATTTTCCCGGAGTGTTTTTTTTTAAAGAAATAATCGGGTAGAACCGAAGATCGAACCCGTCACCTGTGGCATGAGCGACTTACGACATAAGCATAGCAACATCGGTTCGCTCAAATAATCGTTCTAATGAGGTTTAGAAAAATGCCAATTTATAAACACTTTACCAGCATAGTATTTTAGGAACTAAAGAAACAATCGAAAAGAAAATAAACAGCGCCCATCCGACACCTCAAGGGCATTTCTATGATTTAACAAAAATGGATGAACAAGTTTTAAAAGGAAATCAATAATATACCAACGAATTGGTTCTGTATTCGAATATATGTGGTTTTACAGAAGAGCATTGAAGCAAGAATCGGGATTCGTTCCTCCATAAAGAACATCTTCGGCAAGGTTTCTATTGTTTTATTTTGGTACTGATTCTATATTAGAAGCTTTCAAGCGTGACTTATAGATGTTTGCTATTCACTGTAAGATAATTGAGTTCAACAAATCTGTCTTTTATTAATTGCACATATTTACATTGTACTAAACAACGTTAATTTTGATGCTCGTCATTACTGTTATAATTGTTAATATAATTATGATAAGTTGATCATTTAGCATATATATTTTAACACACTTTTAGTCCTAGAGCCAAGATTAGCACCGGTCTCTCAATATTTACAGTGTATAATGCTATATACTATACTTATTATTCAAATATAAAGCATGTATAATCTGTGATAGATGTATGTATTTTATGTCAATTAATTTCACAGCGATAGTCTCTTGTAATTTTAATTTTGAATGGCTACGTACGTTGTATATGTTATTGCATGTGTTATTTATATGTTTGTACATAGATGAGACTTTAATAAAGATATAAACTATATAATATTATAGTTAACATCCTCTAACAGTACTTTGTACCCTTATCACGACTAAATTAGCATAACTTAAACACATTAATCTTGTTCATCTGCGACGCTTGGTTTTTTAAAAGACAAAACGCCTTGAAGGATTCTAACGTAAACAAAAATATAACGGCATTATGTTAAAGTTTCTTATTGGTTTATTCAAACATTCGAACTACCTCGGTGATTTCTACAGTATTTCAAAAGATTATCGTTTAGATGTTTATTTCTATATTCATTTTTATTATTAGATATTTTCTATTTGCCGGTCATCTTGTACATCATAACTGCAACGACTTCCGTCGCAATAAACTATTTTTTTCTAAATTTCATTGAACTATAACCGTTGCAGAGGTACGTTGTTTTTTCAGTCAATCAAATCTTACTTCAAGATCTAAGCGTTTCGCCTGCGCATATTGTCAAGATGTTTTTTGTCTTTGAGAAAAAGCAAGCGTCGCAGACGATAAAGAATATAAACACAGCATGCAATTTTGAATTATAGACTTTAGACTTAGACTTTAACAGTTTATTAGTTATATAGAAACCAATGTTCGCCCTCATTAATGACACGAACCCGTTTTGAATTGAAATTGTTTTTAAACACTCTCCGGAAACGTACATCGGAAACCTCCCTTCGCAGTGTGACGAAGGACAACAGCGATAAATAATCTAAGTCAATTAATCTGTATGTGACAAACAACTTAAGAGTAAGTAAATATAAGATGTCTATTTGTTCTCTCCATCGCCAGATAACGGCACGTCACAATCACGCACTGTGTCGTTCTGCGCTGTTTAATTACGGGGTTTGGCGGTTTTAATATCTATATACGATAAACAATGGATAAAGGTGATATTCCTTAGCTAAGCGTCGGTGAATACATTCATATCGTGCTAGGAAGAGTGATATAAAAATAGAGTATAACTGATCACTGTACGTTCAACATGCGGGGGGAAGTTCACATAAAGTTAACATCCTCATCATTAATATGATTAACAAGTCTTACACGTGAACGTGTTGAAATCATTTTTATTCATGAAATTTCTTTTGCAAATAATTTTTTTTTAAAATATAAGAACGTATAATTATTCGTAGATAGACTGTGATATAGACCCAGTTCTCCTGATTCACGGTCAGGGAACTCTGTCACAACGCAGAGTCGACGCGTCGACAGTTTGTCACAGATTCACGTCGACAGTATTATTGTTTTGTAAATTTTGTCACAAGTGCTTGTCGATAGCGGGGACATAATTGTTGATATGTTAATATAATCAAACGTATGAAGTATATATTTGACATACGGAGGAATGTAGTACATTATAAATAAAATTGAACATCTGATTATGAATATTTCTTCAAGTCTAAAATTTTGAAATTGTCACAGGTATGTGACGACAGGGTAACAGAGGCGTGTCGATCCATATTGTAATGTCACGGATTCAGTGTCGATAGTTTTAACACTGTGGAATAGTGCAACCCTACGCATATACTGCCATTTACACTTCGGGTCTCGCACGGAGGCTGTCCGGCATATAGTTTTAGAGCATTGTCGTTATGTTACGGATCAAGTCCGTGAAAGTTAGTACCGGCACACGGAAGCAAATCAATACCTTGGTACTTACAACCCAAAAGCAATAGTCATGTTTCGTGATACTTCTGCTGGTAGTTTAAAACTCTACATATAACGAATCATTTTAGGGAAAAATTGCCACTTTTAATACGTATTTCCGAATTTACGTTTTGAGTGATGTATTTATCCAGTTCATCGAATGGTGCATGTCTTGTTCTCAATTAACTGTCCAAGTTTGAGACTAGGATTAAAATCTTCCGTTGTTTTTCCATTATTCGCTTTCTTTCATCCAACAAATAAGAAATTTAATTAAGTTTTGAACTTGGAACTTTTTCAAACTTTTTGAGATTAATAAAATACAACAGATATGGTAACGTTATATTCGTTTTTTATGGACTAATAAAACAAAATGTACACAAAAACTATACTGATCTGCAGGGAAAAACATGAAAGACAAGTTAGGGAACGCGAATACTTGCAAGTATACTTGGGGTTCTGGAGATGTGCTTATTTACACATGTCAATATATCGTACATTGGACCCATCCTCACAAAAAATAAATCTTGTATTTATCTGTAAACGTTTTATATGATTATAAGATCATTTGAAGGGAAAAAGATGTTGTAATGATATCTTATATATATGCCCTACTCAGCAAAAAAAGAAACGTCCCTCTTTTATAACTGATGTAGCTCTGTCTGTGTTTAATGTCCAATGTATATGTATTTTTACCTTGGCGATGTTGAGAATAAGATCATGTGGTGTTTACCTCACATGCACCGTGTTCAGAGTACTTAGTGCCCAAAACATTAATTTCCACTTTTTCCACGTGCACATGCGGTGGACAGGTTTTTTTCAGTCCATGTCATACGATTCATGCAAAAGAGGCCGATTTTATTTTTTTAAATTTTTTTTCACAGTTTCCAACATGCTACGGAATTCTGAAAATGGACGCAATAAACTGATAGTAGGTGGGGTAACGGCCACGGTGGTCGTATTCCAGTTCTGGTGCTGTCGCAAATAGACTGAGCGACTTGAGGCACGTTTCCAACATACCTGAACTGTTTACAGTCTGCAGCGACCTGGTAAACCTGGATAGACAAAGACCGGAACCGAACGTTACATCACGTTGACGTACTTACGTCAGCGTCTGTTCCCAGCTACCTTTGCTACTGGGCAGCATAGCGTCTCAGTACGACTATTCGTTACCGTTTGCATCGTAACTTCCAACTAATCTGAGTAGCGTTGCGCCCATACACTAGTCAAATAATGACCCGACATCACCTCGCTGACATGCTTTTATGCTTACGACGTCATCTGAACTGGAGCTAAATTGCAGCCCAGGTTCACCAGACAATACTTGACCAAGGTCAATGTTTTCACAAGGCCGGAAGTTTCCCTTGATCCTTGCAAAACTTGAGAATATCTGGGTCATAAAACCACCAAAATGATAATCTCTGATTTGGCTCAGGCGTTGCTACGGGGATCGAGGAATTTGCCAAATGCATTGGTTTTGCGTTACGTTACGTCGCGACGCCGTAAAATTATTGAATACATACCTGCAAATGGTAAATTGACAAATTCTTACTCAAACTCGATGACATTTACGTTACATAACGAGTGTCTGGTAGTTTGTGATTTTTTTATTTTGACCCCCACCCACCACACACACAACGGCTTCCCCATGGTATCACTATGAAAATGTTCGTGCTAGCCAGATTAAGCGAAATTATACCAATCCGCAAATGAATGGTTTTGGTACATGCCTCATTTCCATTATCGTCGCATGCATAGGTAAAACATTATTTGGCTAGTAGGAAAGTCCACGTAACTTCTAACCGGCTTAGTTGATATACTTTCTCATTACTGGAACGATGTCATCGGCAGAGGAAAAAAGTCAACATCTTCTGACTACGGTGTCCCATTGGGGCCATCGCGGCATATTTATTAAATAAAGTAAAGTCGAAACAACGAAACAACGAAACTACGATGGTGAAAAGTCGAAACAACGATGGTGAAAACGCGAAACTACGATGGTGAAAATTCGAAACTACGATGGTGAAAAGTCGACACAACGAAACATCGAAACTACGATGGTGAAAAGTCGACACTACGATGGTGAAAAGTCGAAATGATTTCGACTTTTCACCATCGTAGTTTCGTTGTTTCGTTGTTTCGACTTTTCACCATCGTAGTTGCGACTTTTCACCATCGTAGTTTCGTTGTTTCGTTGTTTCGTTGTTTTGACTTTACTTAATTTAATAAATATGCCGCTATGGCTCCAACGGGACACCTTAATTGACAGTTATGCCATTCAATGTAAAACGAAATGTTTTATTTTCAAAAATCTCAGCGGTTTCATTGGTGGCTGAGAAAGGACATTTAATCAATGATATGCCTTCATCCAGATCACAATACAGCGAGGAATCTTCGACAGAAGATATGTCTGGTCCTGCCAATAGTGTCGTCCAAAAGCTGTGACCTTGTAGAGAAGAATCCGTGACATTTAAATCAACATCGACACAAACCTGTGACACATGAAGCTTTCTTTTAACGGAATTTCTCACATGGTACATTGTATAAGTAAAAAGTCAAATAGTTATAACTCATTTTTTAAACAAAATTACTTAAACAGTTATACATGATATTCTGCACTGATTAATGTTTGTATTGACAATTTCATCTCTACTTTCGTTTTACATACATATTTAGCGAGGATTTATTAATTCATTTATTTATTCACACATGACTGATTGACACATTTAAATACTTATTAATATTAGGTGAAACTCAATCATGTAAAAAGTTTAAAACTTATAGCTGTATCCAGTAAATAATTGACTTTATATATCAAAGTATGCCGTGTTTTCCCGCATCAGATCGACGTGAATCTGTGTCAAACTGTCGACGCGAATCACTCTATGTTCTGACGGAGTTCCCTGACCTTGCGATTGGGTCCGGTGAATAACAATGTTGGGAAAGCCACATTTCATCATAGGTCGTTGATTCAACTGAAAATTTGAATGACGTCTCAGCTTTGTAAGCGTTCAGTCGCTATGAATTGTGGGACAGATTTAGCATTCCCTTCTTTTTTTCATTGGGGCGGGGCGGGGTGGTAAGGGGGTTATAAAACTGATTCGGGAAATATCATTTTTTCTGGCATAGACCAACGACTTGTATAGAAGAATAGTAAACTTGCATCTCTTTACTAAATGTTGATTAAATAACATGCGAACAATTAATAATCTAGCATATTAATACTTAAAATTTGATAGGCAATTGATTTCATTTACATAAAACGTAAGGTATATGTAACCTTAAATGTTTTTTGTTTTTGTTTTTTTTCAAACACGCTAATTGATATTGAATTTAAAATATAAACGTTTTAAGTAAACTTTTAAGTACTTTCCTTGATCTTTTAGTTGCAGTATACAAATTTTGTAATCATAAGTACTTCAACAATTTAACATTTGAGCACAATTTGTTGGGAATGATCTTTTGAAGAGAATTCCATTGTACAAAGAAATAATTTTGATTTGTATTTCTGAGATGAATGGAAGTAAGTATATATGAAAAACACATTTTGCGAGATTTTGCGTGAATACGCGAGCGTTCGTAACATCTCAATCAGTTGACTTTTTGGATAGATTAATAAGAACGTTTAATTATTCGACGATAGTTGTTTCCATAATTAACAGTTGTAATAACTTGTGACCCGACCCAAGTGTATACATATGGCAATAAAATAGATTCAGACAAGTAAATAGTTTTAGTAAAACTATGTCTACAATTTAATAAAAGCGGAGTGGATGTGCAGTGGATACTGAGCATTTTGGCCGCTCATGACAGAGGTTGCAGGTTCGATCCCCAGTTTGGCCCGAAGTATCTTAAAAGACAGGAAGCGGAATCGGTTTGCATTGAAGCTAGGCGCGCTCACCGTAGTCTGGTTTGTAAAAATAAATATCTCCTGCTATGTATACGCGTGTATATCAAAAGAACGCACGTTATTTTTTTTCAATAAAATAATTATATCTTAAAATAAATGAATGCAAGCTTTTTAAAGTTGATTTTATGTAGTAAACAATAACTTTGGTGTGTTATCAGGTGCAGTATTCTTATGTGTTTCTATCTGTATTGTATTATTCAGGTGGCACACTTAACTTTTACCAAATCTTGGAAACAACTGCTCCTGAACCAACCAATATTGTTGTTATTTTTGGTTTCAAAAGAAAGTGATTGATTGTAACTTTGGGTATTAGACTCTTTCTTTTTTTAATTTAAAGAAATGAAGACATTTTACGATTACATTTGTATTGTGTGACCCATTTACTCATTTTAACAGATTTTTCAAGTAAGAAATGAAAAAAACTTCTTTAAATATCAACATGAAATTTTCGCTACCTATAAAGCAGTTACTACTTCATCTTTCTATACAAAATATATTTCTATGATGTGCTGTTAAAAATGTTTTGGTAAACGAATCTTTTTTGTTAAAAAAAATAAATATTTTATCAATAAAAAATCCAACATTATCCATTGTCTGCCTGTAATAATTTAAGATCAGAAGAAAAATATTCAATAAATGATTATTGGAAATATATAAAGTAGCTTCACTTTGGTATAAAAATCATTAAATACAGATAATGGTTCAAATAGTAATTAACGAAATACTAAAGGTGCCAATCGAAATTCAGCCGGTTATGTTGAACTGATACCAGCCTGTAATTTGTCACTGTTCATATGCAGTAAATTTGCATTTTTAAATTGCTGTATTTTGTGTTCGTTAAAAGTCTATAAAAATATAAAATAACTGCAGTGTTCTTATGAGTTGTTTCAGTCTTTCTACAAAAGGCAATTGTATCGCAATCTGACCAGAACGTCCATTACAAAGAAGATAAGGAGGAAGAAGAAAAAGAAGAAAAGAAAAAAGAAGAAGAAGAAGAAGAAGAAGAAGAAGAAGAAGAAAAAAGGGAAAGAAGAAGAAGACGAAGAGGAAAAAGAAAATGAAGAAGAAGAAGAAGAAGAAGAAGAATAAAAGAAGAAGAAGAAGAACAACAACAACAACAGAAAGAAGAAGAAGAAGAAAAGGAATTGTTAGAAGTAGAATATAAAGAAGAAGGAGAAGGAGAGGAAACAGAAAAAGAATATGAAGAAGAAGAAGAAAAAAAGAGAAATAAAAATAGGAAAAAGAAGAAGAAGAAGAAGATGAAAAAGACAAAAAAGACGAAAAAGAATTGTTAGAAGTAGAATATAAATCAGAAGAAGAAGAATGAAAAGAGGAAGAAGAAGAAGAAGAAGAAGAAAAGAAGAAGAAATATCAGAAGAACAAGATAAAGAAAAAGAAAAAAAGAAGAATTGTTAGAAGAACAAGATAAAGAAGAAGAAAAAGAAGATAGAAAATGAAGACGAAGAGGAATTCTTAGAAGAAAAAGAAGAACAAGAACAAGAACAAGAACAAGAACAAGAACAAGAACAAGAACAAGAACAAGGACAAGGACAAGAACAAGAACAAGAACAAGAACAAGAACAAGAACAAGAACAAGAACAAGGGCTAGGGCAAGGGCAATGGCAATGGCAAGGGCAATGGCAAGAACAAGAACAAGGGCAAGGACAAGGGCAAAGACAAGGGCAAAGGCAAGGGCAGGGGCAAGGGCAAAGGCACGGACAAGGGCAAGGGCAAGGGCAAATGCAAGGACAATGGCAAGAACAAGGGCACCGGCAAGGGCAATGGCAAGAACAAGGACTCGGGCAATGGCAAGAACAAGGGCAAGAACAAGGGCAAGGGCAATGGCAATGGCAATGGCAAGAACAAGGGCAAGGGCAAGGGCAAGGGCAAGGGCAAGGGCAAGGGCAAGGGCAAGGACATGGGCAAGGGCAATGGCAAGAACAAGGGTAAGAACAAAGGCAAGAACAAGGGCAAGGGCAAAGGAAAGAACAAGGGCAAGGGCAATGACAAGAACAAGGGCAAGAACAAGGGAAAGGGCAAGGGCAAGAACAAGGGCAATAACAAGGACAAGGGCAAGAACAAGGGCAACGGCAAGGGCAACGGCAAGGACATGGGCAAGGGCAAGGGCAATGGCAAGAACAAGGTCAAGGGCAATGGCAACGGCAATGACAATGGCAAGGGCAAAGGCAAATGCAAGGGCAAGAACAAGGTCAAGGGCAATGGCAATGGCAATGGCAAAGGCAAGGGCAAGGGCAAGGGCAAGGGCAAGGGCAAGGACAAGGACAAAGGCAAGGGCAAGGGCAAATGCAAGGACAATGGCAAGAACAAGGGCACCGGCAAGGGCAATGGCAAGAACAAGGATTCGGGCAATGGCAAGAACAAGGGCAAGAACAAGGGCAAGGGCAATGGCAATGGCAATGGCAAGAACAAGGGCAAGGGCAAGGGCAAGGGCAAGGGCAAGGGCAAGGGCAAGGGCAAGGGCAAGGACATGGGCAAGGGCAATGGCAAGAACAAGGGTAAGAACAAAGGCAAGAACAAGGGCAAGGGCAAAGGAAAGAACAAGGGCAAGGGCAATGGCAAGAACAAGGGCAAGGGCAATGACAAGAACAAGGGCAAGAACAAGGGAAAGGGCAAGGGCAAGAACAAGGGCAATAACAAGGGCAAGGGCAAGAACAAGGGCAACGGCAAGGGCAACGGCAAGGACATGAGCAAGGGCAAGGGCAATGGCAAGAACAAGGTCAAGGGCAATGGCAACGGCAATGACAATGGCAAGGGCAAAGGCAAATGCAAGGGCAAGAACAAGGGCAAGGACAAGAACAAGGGCAATGGCAAGGACAAGGGCAATAGCAAGAACAAGGGCAAGAACAAGGACAAGGACAAGGGCAAGGGCAAGGGCAATGGCAAGGGCAATGGCAAGAACAAGGACAAGGACAAGAACAAAGGCAAGGGCAAGAACAAGGGCATTTGCAAGGACAAGGGCAATGGCAAAAACAAGGGCAAGAACAAGGGCAAGGGCAAGAGCAATGGCAAGGGCAATGGCAAGAACAAGGGCAAGGGCAATGTCAATGGCAATGGCAATGGCAATGGCAAGAACAAGGGCAAGAACAAGGGCAAGGGCAAAGGCAAGACGAGGGCAAGGGCAATGGCAAGGGCAATGGCAAGAACAAGGGCAAGGGCAATGGCAAGAACAAGGGCAAGAACAAGGGCAAGGGCAAGGGCAATAACAAGGGCAAGGGCAAGGGCAATAACAAGGGCAAGGGCAAGGGCAAGAACAAGGGCAAGGGCAAGGGCAGGGGCAATGGCAAGGACATGGGCAAGGGCAAGAGCAATGGCAAGAACAAGGTCAAGGGCAATGGCAATGGCAATGGCAAGGGCAAATGCAAATGCAAGGGCAAGAACATGGTCAAGGGCAATGGCAATGGCAATGGCAAACG
Source organism: Panopea generosa (assembly GCA_029582155.1). Taxonomy (NCBI): domain Eukaryota; kingdom Metazoa; phylum Mollusca; class Bivalvia; order Adapedonta; family Hiatellidae; genus Panopea; species Panopea generosa. Next base: position 83,162,166 of record CM055894.1, on the reverse strand, counting down.
CAAGGGCAAGGGCAAGTACAAGGACAATGGCAAGGGCAAGGGCAAGAACAAGGGCAAGGGCAAGAACAAGGGCATTTGCAAGGACAAGGGCAAGGGCAAGGACAAGGGCAAGGACAAAGACAAGGACAAAGACAAGGGCAAGGGCAAGGACTAGAACAAGCAGAATTTTTTTATTGATTTGAACTACACATAGTATCTCATTAAATTGCAATGTTGTTATAATATATACATAGTAAAACACATAAACGAATTACCAGCTGCGTAACTAACATGCATTACACCACAGGGAAAAACGTGTTACGTCTAATTGAATAGAGGTACGTGTACGATGCCTTTGATGCAACACATTTAATGTAAGATTTATTGTTTTTAAAAACTGGATTATCTTTTTTATGGTACACGAATATTACAAATGTAACTGAGACTTTGAAGGAATGTTATACAGACGACTACTTTGTCATTGTCTTCAACAAACACTTGTGTAACATAGTGTATTGGTTCAGTTTTTGTTGTTGTTGCTGTTTTGTGATGAATATCGTTTATTTCATGTCAGACATATTACAATGTTATACTAAATTTGTTCAGGTATCAATACAAACTATATGACTTTGAAACTTAACACATTATATGAGGGGTGTCTCAGAAGTCGGCCGATCACCATTGTATGTATTACTCCAGACGTCACAACCAGTCAGATTATATCACAACATTCATGTTATGCCACTGAGACACGAAAAGATACCGAGGGCCAAAACTACATTATGTCTAGTGATTCATTGTATTTCGAACAAGACACGGCAAGATACCGAGGGCAAAAACTATATTATTTCTAGTGATTCATTGTTTTTCGGGCAAGACACGACAATATTCTGAATGTCAAAACTGTTCTTTGTCTAGTAATTCATTGTCTTTCGAACAAAGACACGACAAGATACCGAGGACCAAAACTATATTATCTTTAGGAATTCAGTTTCTTTCGAACAAGACACGACAAGACACCGAGGACCAAAACTATATTATCTCTAGTTATTCATTGTCTTTCGAACAAGACACGACAAGATACCGAGGACCAAAACTATATTATTTCTAGTGAGATATGTATTTCGAACAAGACACGACAAGATACCGAGGGTCAAAACCATATTATCTGTAGTTATTCATTCCCTTTCGAACAAGACACGAGACGATACCTAGGGCCAAAACTATATTATGTCTAGTAATTCGTTATCTTTCGAACAAGACACGACAAGATATCGAGGGCCAACACTTTATTATCTCTAGTAATTCATTGTTTTTCGAACAAGACACGACAAGATATCGAGGGCAAAAACTATATTATCTCTAGTAATTCATTGTCTTTCGAATAAGACTCGACGAGATACCGAGGGCTAAAACCATAAAACGTCTAGTGGAACATTGTCTGCTGAACAAGACACGACACAGTACCGAGGGTCAAAACCTCTATTTTGTCTTCCAAGACATTGTCTTACGAACGTGCTGTTGTTGTTACTGCTATTGACGTTGCTGCTGTTGTTGTTGGTGGTGGTGTTGGTGATTATATGTGGTGTTGTAGGCGCTGTCGCTGCTATTGCTGATACTGTTACTGTAAACACTGTAGTCGTTGCTTTTTGTTGCATATTCGTATAAGCTTAGTTCCACGTTGTGTCTTTATTCGGTTTACAAAATGGTGGCACTGGTAAGTGACTGAATCTGTTAGAATGGAAAGATTTAAGTTAACCTCCAATAAGAGTTAAAAGCATTTTAGCTATAAATGACGTTTTAATACAGTTGCATTGAAATTCGAAGTTTGGAAATACAGGTATACGAGATGTGTTTAAACATACGTGAACTTGGGTTATATTTTCAACATCTAATATAGCACAAGAATAATAATCATATAGCCATTAGTTGTAATATTTCCTCTATGTCGTATCTATGTTGAATACGGTTATTAAGAAATGGATTTCTGGACTAATCATACATTTTACCTCTAGAAACAAGCATTAATAAATAATAATAAAGCCAAAGCATTCAACAAAATGAGTATATTTGTAAAAAAACGGTAATTTCTTCATATTTTGTCCCTTATTTACACTTTTTGTACATGACTCAACCATCGTTTTACTCATTTTTATCCTTAAACATGTCATACAACTTACAACAACACAATGAATCTAAATTTTAACACTTTGCAGTGTTTTTTATCACATTATATATTGTATAAATATGAACTTCAATATTTATCTTGGATTTGTGACCAAACACCCCAAAAGCGGTAAGTAAGAAATGGATTATCGGACACAGCATAAAATTTGCCTCTGGAAACATGTCTCAAACCTTTTGGGCATAAATGGTAATTAACATCCCCCACCACCCCACTCCCCTCCGCCTCGCAACGATGGGTTGGTGATAGAGTGTCGTCCTCGCAACGATGGTCTGGTGATAGAGTGTCCTCCTCGCAGCGATGGTCTCGTGATAGAGCGTCCGCCTCGCAACGATGTTCTGGTGAAAGAGCGTCCTCCTTGCAGCGATGGTCTCGTGACAGAGTGTCCTCCTCGCAGCGATGGTCTGGTGACAGAGTGTCCTCCTCGCAGCGATGGTCTCGTGATAGAACGTCCGCCTCGCAACGATGTTCTGGTGATAGAGTGTCCTCCTTGCAGCGATGGTCTCGTGACAGAGTGTCCTCCTCGCAGCGATGGTCTGGTGACAGAGTGTCCTCCTCGCAGCGATGGTCTGGTGATAGAGTGTCCTCCTTGCAGCGATGGTCTCGTGACAGAGTGTCCGCCTTGCAATGATGGTCTGGAGATAGAGTGTCCTCCTCGCAGCGATGGTCTCGTGATAGAGCGTCCGCCTCGCAACGATGTTCTGGTGAAAGAGCGTCCTCCTTGCAGCGATGGTCTCGTGACAGAGTGTCCTCCTCGCAGCGATGGTCTTGTGATAGAGCGTCCGCCTCGCAACGATGGTCTGGTGATAGACATCCTCCTCGCAGCGATGGTCTGGTGATAGAGCGTCCTCCTTGCAGCGATAGTCTAGTGATAGAGCGTCATCCTCGCAGCGATGGTCTCGTAAAAAAGCGTCCGCCTCGCAACGGTGGTCTGGTGATAGAGCGTCCTCCTCGCAACGATGGTCTGGTGATAGAGCGTCATCCTCGCAACGATGGTCTGGTGATAGAGCGTCATCCTCGCAACGATGGGTCTGGTGATAGAGCGTCGTCCTTGCAGCTATGGTCTGGTGACAGAGCGTCCTCCTCGCAGCGATGGTCTGGTGACAGAGCGTCCTCCTCGCAGCGATGGTCTCATAATAAAGCGTCCGCTTCGCAACGATGGTATGGTGATAGAGCGTCCTCCTCGCAGCAATGGTCTCATAATAAAGCGTCCGCTTCGCAACGATGGTATGGTGATAGAGCTTCCTCCTCGCAGCGATGGTCTGGTGATAGAACGTCCTCTTCGCAGCGATGGTCTGATGATAGGGCGTTCGCCTCGCAACGATGTTCTGGTGATAGAGCGTCCTCTTCGCAGCGATGGTCTGGTGATAGAGCGTCCTCCTTGCAGCAATGGTCTTGTGATAGAGCGTCCTCCTTGCAGCAATGGTCTGGTGATAGAGCGTCCGCCTCGCAACGATGTTCTGGTGATAGAGCGTCCTCCTCGCAGCGATGGTCTGGTGATAGAGCGTCCTCCTCGCAGCGATGGTCTCATAATAAAGCGTCCGCTTCGCAACAATGGTATGGTGATAGAACGTCCTCCTAGCAGCGATGGTCTGGTGATAGAGCGTCCGCCTCGCAACGATGTTCTGGTGATAGAGCGTCCTCTTCGCAGCGATGATCTGGTGATAGAGCGTCCTCCTCGCAACGATGATCTGGTGATAGAGCGTCCTCCTCGCAACGATGGTCTGGTGATAGAGCGTACGTCTCGCAACGATGGTCTGGTGATAGAGCGTGCATCTCGCAGAGATGGTCTGGTGATAGAGCGTACGTCTCTCAGCGATGGTCTGGTGATAGAGCGTCCTCCTCGCAACGATGGTCTGGTGATAGAGCGTCCGCCTTGCAGTGGTGGTCTGGTTATAGAGCGTACGTCTCGCAGAGATGGTCTGGTTATAGAGCGTACGTCTCGCAGAGATGGTCTGGTGATAGAGCGTCCATCCTGCAGCGATGGTCTTGTGATAAAACCTCCTCTTTGCAACGATGGTTTGGTGATAGAGTATCCGCTTCGCAGTGATGGTCTCGCGATAAAGCGTTTGCCCCGCAACGATGGTCTGGTGATAGGGTATCCGCCTCGCAGCGATGGTCTCGTGATAGAGGGTCTGCCTCGCAACGATGGTCTGGTGATAGGGTATCCGCCTCGCAGCGATGGTCTCGTGATAGAGCGTCTGCCTCGCAGCGATGGTCTTTGTGATAGAGCGTCTGCCTCGCAACGATGTTCTGTTTATAGAGTATCTGCCCCGCAACGATGGTCTTTGTGATAGAGCGTCTGCCTTGCAACGTTGGTCTGGTGATAGAGTATCCGCCTCGCATCGATGGACTCGTGATAGAGTGTCCACCTCGCAGCAATGGTCTGGTGAAAGAGCGTCTGCCTTGCAGCGATGGTCTGGTGATAGAGTATCCACCTCGCAGCGATGGTCTCGTGATAGAGTGTCCATCTTGCAGCGATGGTCATGTGAAAGAGCGTCCGCTTTGCAGCAATGGTCTGGTGATAGAGCATACGTCTCTCAGCGATGGTGTGGTTATAGAGCGTCTGCCTCGCAATGATGGTCTGGTGATAGAGTATCCGCCTCACAACGATGGTCTGGTGATAGAGCGTCCACCTCGCAGCGATTGTCTGGTGATAGAGCGTCTGCCTCGCAGTGATGGTCTCGTGATAGAGCGTCCGCCTCGCAGCTATGGTCTCGTGATAGAGCGTCCGCCTCGCAGCTATGGTCTGGTGATAGAACGTCCACCACGCATGACGGAATGTCATGGGTTCGATTCCTGACCGGATATAAAAACCGTCGTTGCTTAGCGCTCAAAATTTAGATAAAATACCAAGGTCTGATTTACCCGTTGTCTGTATAATGTGACTGGGTTGTGTAGCTTACCATGTGTCTTAAGCAAGTTATAACCGAAATCTTGTTGAATGCGAGTTTAAACACCATGCAACAATGACCATTTTATTATCATCATAGTAAAACTACTTACTGTTTAACCATCTCACAAATTTTCTTCAGTGGGCTTCCTGAAATATAAAACAAAGAAGTTTAAGTGTTATAATTAAAATTGTAAAATACATCAATATTAAAACATACCTATCTTTTAAAATAAAAGGAAAAGGAAAATATAGATATATGATACCTGTAAATGGCCTCACTTTAACTGCTCCGTGGCCGAGTGGTCTAAGGCGCCGTCTCAATATCCCTTACCTCTAACCGCATAGTTGCAGGTTCGAGTCCCGCTCGCTCCAACAACTTTATGTGAGAAACTTTGTCGGCAGTTACGTGCGAAAGGACGGTGATTCTACTCAGATTCAGTCTGGGTCTTCCTCCACCAATAAAACTATATATGTCATATATAACCTGAAATGTGTTGAAAAATGGCGTTAAACCCCATTTAATATATAATATTGGAGATGTGGTTCCAGAGATGACGTCCAAGCCCGTAAGCGCCACCTAGTGGACACCTGTTAGTTTCATGTGACATTTGCCGTAAGTTGTCCTACAAATGCGTGCACTTATTCAGTGTTGACAACGTCGCCGTTACATTCATGACATTTGCTTTGCGGTATAATGCGTATAATTTGCTTTCTAAATATCAAAATTACGAAAATAAAGTAATTGTTTTATCTAAAATAGCTGGAGAATATAATGTAAGTATAAGGATTAAAAGCCGAATTTTGAGTTTTCAACGAGGGATGAAAAACATTAGGCATGTTAAATGTTGCCGAAAAGTCCTTCAGGCTTCACGAAAATTAAACTGGTCTAATGTTGCCTTTCCCTGCAGCAGGAATTCGACCGGGTCAGCTGGAACCTGATCTGGTTTTGGCATCACCCATGCATTTAGTGCCCGGTGCGCGGTTGTTTTTATCTTTCTACATTCACACAAATATTGTATCTTACACCATTAAACAAGCATATTTCATACCAACCCTAACTTACATTCTTCATTCACTTAAATTGCTACCCCCTTTATAAGACATTGAATGCTTTTTAAAAGCTGCCAACTCGTTTACTTTAAAATGACATATTTACAACAATATAATAACATTTACAGTGGTCTAAGACGCCGTCTCAAGATCAATTATCTCTCACCGCTAAGGTCGTAGGTTCGAGTCCCGCCCGCTCCAAAAACTATATATGGGAAAGTTTGCCAGTTACTTGCGGAATGACGATGGCTATATTCAAATTCATTCTGAGGTCTCCACTCCACTCCCCCCCCCCCCTCCACACACACACACACACACACACACACACACACACACACACACGCACGCACGCACGCACGCACGCACGCACACACACACACCACACACATACACACACACCACCACCACAACCACCACCACCACCCGGCCCCCACCCCACCAATGAAACTAGATATAACCTGTAATGGCGTTAAAATCCATTGAAAAAAAGTTTACGCAACATTTAACATATTCAGAAATTGTAAGGTTAGCATAATTAAAAACAGATTAGATCAAACAGTTTGCTTTTTTTCTAGGAAAGTTTACATATATTTTAAATACTTGTGCGTCGCTTTATTCAAATCTTAAACTTGACTACCTGTTTTTATCTCTTCTTTTGTACTGTAAGTATAATTATTATACAGCGCCCACGTTAACACATTGTTGTCTACTCATCTGTTACATAATTATGACATGTTGCAAACACTAGGTATGTCCCAATCTTGTTGTGTTTGGCTGGGACCGGTTAGTTCAGCCGGTAGCACGTCTGGTTAAATAATCCAGAGTTTGTGGGCTCGAATACCGGCTCGGCCACAATTTCCGTGACAATTGATGTACGGCACTGCGTTTCGTCTTTCACCGTTGGTTTTAGTGGGGAAATTATCTGTTACTTGCGGATATGGGAGTGCTCGATAACTAGTAAATACTCCAGGACCCCACGAAAAAGTGGTTAGATTAACCTATCGTGTGTAAGCCACCGATGACATAAAATAACGATTAATATTCAAACACAAACAACCGAATTTGTTTATTTTAAACTTATTTATTTTACTTCAGTTGTGAAACAAGTTCTTATAACTTAAGCAAATCACGCTCAAAGTCTTCCTGGTGAGAACCAGTTCTCAGCATATGCGAAAAAGCGTCTTGCTCAAGGGCACCACAATGCCGCGGTGGAGGATCGAACCCACGACCCTCCGATCACGGGTTCGGTGCTTTACCACTGGACCAGGTGCTCCAAATTTGTTGTATTCATTCAGTCTCGTCAAATAGATTTTGTTAAAAAAGTACTAACCTACCATTCTCTAAATATTTATCAGCACAATCTCACGGGTAACAACTAATATAGATATTTCTCAAATCAACACAATCTCATGGGTAACAACTAATATAGATATTTCTCAAATCAACACAATCTCATGGGTAACAACTAATATAGATATTTCTCAAATCAACACAATCTCATGGGTAACAACTAATATAGATATTTCTCAAATCAACACAATCTCACGGGTAACAACTAATATAGATATTTCTCAAATCAACACAATCTCATGGGTAACAACTAATATAGATATTTCTCAAATCAACACAATCTCACGGGTAACAACTAATATAGATATTTCTCAAATCAACACAATCTCACGGGTAACAACTAATATAGATATTTCTCAAATCAACACAATCTCATGGGTAACAACTAATATAGATATTTCTCAAATCAACACAATCTCACGGGTAACAACTAATATAGATATTTCTCAAATCAACACAATCTCACGGGTAACAACTAATATAGATATTTCTCAAATCAACACAATCTCACAGGTAACAACTAATACAGATATTTCTCAAATCAACACATTTATCTTAAAATTGGGATAACAACAGTTATGCCATGTGTACAGTTGTGTAAACTATATACTATTTGATACAACCATCCTCCCATACATAATGCATGCCTATTCCTGCCATATTTCTTGCTTATTTCAGCTTAAGAAAAGAAAAAAGGCATATCGTTTTCTATATCGGAATTTACTACAGAGTTGAATTATTTCAAAATTTCCAGAAAATCTATATCATATGCATATTTCCGATTGGCTGGATATCTATATAATTTTTATATTGCATGCTTTTTCCGATTGTCCAGAATGTCTATATACTATTCATAAAAAGTTTCCGGAATGTCCAGTTGTCCGAAATATGCGACTTAGTTGAATCATTTCGGACTGTACCAAATCTTTCCCCTGATAATTCTATTCGTTTCGCGGTCTATTCTAAATCCAGACAGTTTTTTTAAATACATAAACATATAAAACATAAACTATTTAAATAAAAATTAGCATAATGCATGTATGTCAAACAAGAGAGACAGCATTCAAAGTGCAGTGCCACCACCAAAACAGCATAGACATAATATAAATACAGAACAGCCATTTAACGTCAAACTTCACAGTTACGCCCCTTTTTCCCCAGGGATTCTTCCGCTTAAAGAAAATTGACAATAAAATATGTGCCATGGACAAGAGGCTCGGTGCTCTGGAGAGCTTAGAGAAGAAAGTTGATGGGTTCGACCGCGATCTGAAAAAGCTGTGGATTATCATAGATGAAAATAATAAAAAGTCAGATGAGAGACTAACGAGAGTTGAGGAGAAGACAGAAAGTGTAGATTTTAATATGGGGATTGTGAACAATAAAGTTGTGGGATTAGAGAAGGAAAGGGATGTGATCCGGGATGAAATCGTGTACCTACAATCGCAGTCCATGAGAAACAATCTGGTGTTTAGTAACATTGCGGAAGCCTCGGGAGAGAGTGCGGAAGCTGCAGAAGCTGTAGTACGTAGCTTTATTCACGAGAAGATGAAGGTAGCGAAGGACATTGTTGACAATATCGGGTTCGAGCGAGTACACAGGATGGGGGTGAAGGCCATGGGAAGGAATAGGGCGATTGTCGCAAAATTTACGCTGTTCAAAGAAAGAGAACTCGTACGTAAACAGTGGAAAACATTACAAGGTACCGCATTTTATGTAAATGAACAATTTCCACGAGAGGTAGTAGAGAAGAGGAAGAGGCTTCTACCTAAGATGAGAGCAGCCAGGGACAGAGGGGACACGTCGTGGATTGCTTACGACACCCTATATATCAACGGTAGGCCAGTGAGGGACTAGGATTACGCAGAGGGTGAACTACGTTTCCTGTCATGGAATGTTCATGGACTTACTAGGAGTAAGAAAGACAATTGTGACTTTGTAAATATTATTGCTGATAATGACATTGTATTCTTATATGAATCATGGACATGTACTAATAGCGATATTAGCTTGAGTGGATATGTTTCACATAATTTTTACCGTAAATTTAAACATCGTAATGCCAAAAGATCTAGTGGTGGTATTGTTTTATACTACAAGGAATCTTTAAAAAATGGTATTGAGGTAGTTAAAAGTAGCTTGGACACCATTGTTTGGATTAAACTTGATCACAAATTCTTTAATTTTGATAATGATGTATATGTATGTGGAATTTATTTATGGGGGGAAGATTCCCCTGCATATAATATTGCTAATGTTGATTTATTTGAACTTCTGGAAAATGATATAGTTTTTTATGAAAGTCTCGGGTCGGTGTATGTTATGGGTGATATGAATAGCAGAGTTGGTACTAAACATGATTTTATTATACAAGACAAGGTAAATTATTATACAGATGATATTGATTATGTTCCCGATATACCCATGTACCGGTCCTCGCTTGATAAAACATGTAATAGTCAGGGTGTTAAACTTCTTGAGTTATGCAAATCGTCTTGTTTACGCATAGTAAACGGTAGAATAGGTATTAATACGGATGTGTGTACCTTTGTGTCACAGCACGGAGAATCCGTGATTGACTATTTACTTACAAATGAGAGTAATTTTTCACATATCAGTACTTTTACAATTGACCCTATTAATGAATGGAGTGACCATTCACCCATTAAATTTTCTTTGTGTTGTAAAAGACCTTCAGCTATACCTGTAGATGTGCGCGACGTAAAGTATAAATGGGATAATTTGCTTCGTGAGTGTTTTCGCTCAGGTTTAATAAATAAATTGTCTGATTTTAATAAATTGACAAAGAATATTGATTATTCAAATAGAGATTCTGTCAACGATGTTATGAATGATTTTACCAATATAGTTCGTGCTGTGTCGGATCCTTTATTCTCAAAAAGTTATATACATAAAAGTTATGTCACATTTTCTGACCAGTCATTTGTAAAACATGCGGAATGGTTTGATAAGGATTGTGTTATTGCCAAGAACAAATATTTAGAAGCATTACGTATATACACCTGTTGTAAATCAGATTTAAATAGGGAGCATTTCTGCAAATATAAAAAGAATATAAAGATACCGTTAAGAAAAAGAAGCGATGTTTTGAATTAAAAAAATTATCAGATATAGAGAATTTAAAATATTGTAAACCTAAAGAATTTTGGAAATATTTTAAGAAAAAGAATAATCATGCCGGAAGTAATGACATATCATTGGAGGAATTCCGAAATTATTTTGCTAGCTTAAGTAATGATATATTTCAGACAGCAAATGAAGATGCCGAATCTTTTTGTACTGATAATGATTTTGATAACAATTGTTGTTCATTCGAGGAATTAGACCAGCCAATTACTGTTTCTGAAATACTGAGCGCTAGTAAATGTTTGAAAGCTGGAAAATCGATTGGGAGCGATTTCTTATTAAATGAGTATTTTATTGAAAGTATTGATATTTTAGGCTCCCATTTATGTGATATTTTTAATGCTATTTTGACCTCAGGCTTTTTTCCCGATAAGTGGACAGAGGGAGTGATTATCCCTATTCACAAAAAAGGTAGTGTGAGCGATGTTAATAATTACCGAGGCATAACCTTGGTAAGTTGTTTATCTAAACTGTTTACCACCATACTCAATAAAAGGATTGAAACATTTTGTAATAATAATGATATCATTTCAGATGCGCAATTTGGATTTCGAAAGGGACGGTCAACAGTTGATGCTATATTTGTGTTAATGTCAATTATCCAGAATTATTTATATGATAATAAACGTTTATATGTTGTTTTCGTTGACATGATGAAGTGTTTCGATAGTATATATAGAAATGCACTTTGGCTAAAATTGTATAAGCTTGGTATTAGGGGTAAACTTCTACGTATTATTAAGGACATGTATCACAAGGTTAAATCATGTGTAAAGAGTTGTAATAGTTATTCTGACTATTTTGAATATGCTGTGGGATTGAGACAAGGGGAGGTAATCTCGCCTATACTTTTCTCTATGTTTGTGGAAGACTTGGAGCTGTATTTACAAAACAGCGTTGATTCAGGATTAAATATTGATGATATTGTTTTGATTATGTTACTTTTTGCGGACGACATGGCTATTTTAGGAAAATCTCCTTCTGAATTACAGGATAATCTAAACCGTTTGCATACTTATTGTAATAATTGGGGCTTAAAAGTAAATACATTGAAAACAAAAATAATGGTATTTAGAAAACGTGTTGGGTTGTTACCCAATGAACCTTGGACTTATAACGGAGAAATTATTGAAGTTGTTGATGATTTTAATTATCTTGGAACAATATTTAATTATACTGGTAATTTTAATTTAAATCAGGAACATTTGGTTGGCAAATCTTTGAAAGCTTTTAATACCCTCTTATTTAATTGTAGAAAATTCCATTTAAAGCCAAAACTACTATGCCAGTTGTTTGATGCATTCGTTGGTTCTATCTTAAGTTATGTGAGTGAAATTTGGGGATATACCAAGTCGAAAGTAATCGAAAGAATACACTTAAAGTTCTGTAAACGTTTATTGAATGTTAGATTAAATACTTGTACAGTGGGTGTGTATGGAGAGCTTGGGAGATATCCATTATATATATCACGATATGTAAGAATCATAAGCTATTGGTGTAAAGTTATTTATACGGAAAATATATTGATAAAAAAACTATATGAACAGGGGCTATATGACTGTAATAGAGGTTGTAAGAACTGGGTATCAAATATTAAAACCATGTTAAATGATTATGGATTCACCTATATGTTTGAGAATAATCGTTTTGTTAATCCCAAAGTATTTCCAAATATTTTTAAACAAAAGGTTATCGACAATTTCATTCAACAATGGTTTGGATCAGTAGAAAAAAGTCCAGTGCTCGAATTTTATAAACTTGTCAAACATCAATTTAAGTACGAGAATTATCTCGATATATTGCCCTGTAATCTTAGATTATTTTACACTAGATTAAGACTATCTGTTAATCCTCTTAGAATACAAACTGGACGATATGACAGAAATAGAATTCCAAAAAATGAAAGATATTGTTTATGTTGCAATTCAAGGGATATAGAAGATGAGTTTCATTTCTTATGTATATGTCCCTGTTTTAATAATTTACGAAAACAGTATTTGAAAAAGTATAACTATCAAAGACCTTCTGTGTTCAAATTTTTAGAGTTACTTAATTCACATAATAAAACCATATTATATAATATTTCAAGATATATAAAAGAGGCATTAGAAATTAGAAAAACAGTGCTAACTGTTTAAGCATAGTGTTCATCCTCATTTCATTTATTAACATTCATTAAATATTTTGTTATATACTGTAATGAATTTAATCATTGCTGTTAAGTGACTATATGTTTATATTGATTGTATATTGTATATAGTATGATGATGTACTTTGTACAAATCCTAATAAAATATATGTTCTGTTCTGTTCTGTTCTTAAAAAAATGCCTATAACTTGTTTTTTAAATATTCTCAAAATGGTTCATAGTAGTTGTGATTTCTTGCTGCAGATGAGTAGAGCAAACGTTGCATAGCATTTACTGCAATAAGACATCACTGGTGATTAGAGGTGACTTTTATAGGATTTCAACATATGCGTGTATTTACGAACATTTGAGGATTTCTTTTATCAAAAAATCTGAGGGTCACTACACCCTCTTTTTAAAAAAACAACCTGGCCAACCTACCAGTTATTGTGGTCTTTTAAATGGGTGTACATTCCTGCTATGAAATAAATACTTTGCATTGCATTCTGTGTTGATTTTTTTTTTACAATGGAAATCCTAGACCTTATTTTATATAGAACAAAGAACAAAGTTTAACTGTGTAGTGAGACCTTACAGAAAAACTGTCACAACCTTCAAACGGACAATAGAACGGACAGTAGCAAAACTACCACTTCGAACAGACAGTAGAACGGACAGTATCAAACTACCACTACGAACGGACAGTAGAACGGACAGTACCAAAACTACCACTACCAACGGACAGTATCAAAACAACCACTACGAACAGACAGTACCAAAACAACCACTTCGAACGGACAGTATCAAACCTACCACTACGAACGGACAGTAGAACGGACAGTAGCATAACTACCATTACGAAAGGGCAGTATAAAAACTACCACTACGAACGGACAGTAGAACGGACAGTAGCAAAACTAGCATTACGAAAGGGCAGTATAAAAACTACCACTACGAACAGACAGTACCAAAACAACCACTTCGAACGGACAGTATCAAAACTACCACTACGAACGGACAGTAGAACGGACAGTAGCAAACTACCATTACGAAAGGGCAGTATAAAAACTACCACTACGAACGGACAGTAGAACGGACAGTAGCAAAACTACCATTACGGAGGGCAGTATAAAAACAACCACTACGAACGGACAGTATCAAAACTACCACTACGAACGGACAGTAGCAAAACTACCACTTCGAACAGAAAGTAGCAAAACTACCACTACGAACGGACAGTATCAAAACTACCACTTCGAACAGACAGTTGCAAAACTACCATTTCGAACGGACAGTAGAACTGACAGTATCAAAACTACCACTACGAACGGACAGTAGAACGGACAGAAGCAAAACTACAATTACGAACGGGCAGTATAAAAATTACCACTACGAACGGACAGTATCAAAACTACCACTTCGAACAGACAGTACCAAAACTACCATTACGAATAGACAGTATCAAAACAACCACTACGAACGGACAGTATCAAAACAACCACTTCGAACGGACAGTATCAAAACAACCACTTCGAACAGACAGTACCAAAACTACCATTACGAATAGACAGTATCAAAACAACCACTACGAACGAACAGTATCAAAACAACCACTAAGAACAGACAGTAGCAAAACAACCACTACGAACGGACAGTATCAAAACAACCACTACGAACGGACAGTATCAAAACAACCACTACGAACGGACAGTGTCAAAACAACCACTACGAACGGATAGTAGCAAAACAACCACTACGAACGGACAGTTTCAAAACAACCACTTCGAACAGACAGTAGCAAAACTACCATTACGAACAGACAGTAGTAAAATTACCACTTCGAACAGACAGTACCAAAACAACCACTTCGAACGGACAGTATCAAAACTACCACTACGAACAGACAGTACCAAAACAACCACTTCGAACGGACAGTATCAAAACTACCACTTCGAACAGACAGTATCAAAACTACCACTTCGAACAGACAGTAGCAAAATTATCACTTCGAACGGACAGTAGAGCTGACAGTATCAAAACTACCACTACGAACGGACAGTAGAACGGACAGTAGCAAAACTAGCATTACGAACGGACAGTACAATGGACAGTATCAAAACTACCACTACGAACGGGCAGTAGAACGGACAGTAGCAAAACTAGCATTACGAACGGACAGTAGAATGGACAGTATCAAAACTACCACTACGAACGGACAGTAGAATGGACAGTATCAAAACTAACACTACGAACGGACAGTAGAACGGACAGTAGCAAAAACTACCACTACAAACGAACAGTAGAACGGACAGTAGCAAAACTAGCATTACGAACGGACAGAAGAATGGACAACATCAAAACTACCACTACGAACGAACAGTAGAACGGACAGTAGTAAAAATAACACTATAAACAGACAGTAGCAAAATTACCACTTCGAACGGACAGTATCAAAAATACCACTTTGAACAGACAGTAGTAAAACTACCATTAAGAACAGACAGTAGTAAAAATAACCACTTCGAACAGACAGTACCAAAACAACCATTTTGAACTGACAGTACCAAAACTACCACTACGAACGGACAGTATCAAAACTACTACTTCGAACAGACAGTAGAACGGACAGTAGCAAAACTACCACTACGAACGGGCAGTATAAAAACTACCACTACGAACGGACAGTAGAATTGACAGTATCAAAACTACCACTACGAACGGACAGTAGAACGGACAGTATCAAAACTACCACTACGAACGGACAGTAGAACTGACAGTATCAAAACCACCACTACGAACGGACAGTAGAAAGGACAGCATCAAAACTACCACTACGAAAGGACAGTAGAACGGACAGTATCAAAACTACCACTACGAACGGACAGTAGAACTGACAGTATCAAAACTACCACTACGAACGGACAGTAGAACGGACAGTAGCAAAACTAGCATTACGAACGGGCAGTAGAATCGACAGTATCAAAACTACCACTACGAACGGACAGTAGAACGGACAGTAGCAAAACTAGCATTACGAACGGGCAGTAGAATCAACAGTATCAAAACTACCACTACGAATGGACAGTAGCAAAACTACCACTACGAAGAGACAGTAGCAAAATTACCATTAGAGGTGAATAAATAATGTTCTGATATGCCTTGAACAATGGGTTAGAAAATTTTGTATTACACAATAGGCCTACCTGTTTTTTTTGTGACTGTCATTGTTGTTGCTGCTGTTGTTGTTGTTGATGTTGATGTTGTTGTAGTTGTTGTTGATGATGATGGTGATGCTGCTGATGCTGTTGTTGTTTTTGTTGTTGATGTACTTGATGTTGTTGATGACGATGGTGTTGCTATAATTATTGCTGCTGATGTCTTTGATGCAGTCATAGTTGCAGATTCGTCGGTTGGTTTAACATCTGAAGAAGTATTTGTTGATAAAAGAGTATTGTTTGACAAGTGTGTAAGTCCATTAACCACGACCTGTTTTTTTAATAATGTACGAGTATCTTTTATGTGTTCGCTTGCATTGACTCCAGTTTTTCTAATATAGTTTTCTTGTTTCTTTAAATTCGATTCGTGTGTTTCATTTAGTTCATTTAACAAAGCAGTTGACGATTTTAAATTACCTGGGGGTTTGGTTTTGGTACCTAAATCCGGTGTTGCCATACTTTTTCCATAAGGTAATGAAACACACAACAATATCCAACACATAAACACAGCCGTTGTTGTCATCCTTATTCTCGCAGTATAATTTGTATTTATGTTATTCTTTAACAACGTGTGTCTGTTTATATACTTATTCATTTACCTGTTTTGCTGGGGGTTTTCATATGTTACATTTAAAAGTCATTATTCACGCTGGATATGACGTACCTAAACACATAATCATAAACAAAGCATACACAGGGCAATAACGGCGAAGATAGCAGTATACAGGGTGTTTCAAAAACATCTCGAGAACATAATTATTAACAGCAGCAAATCAGTAAATGTAACCTTTAACTTGCTGATGACAGTAACATTAAGATAGGTGAGAGTCAGATTAATATCCTGGCATAAACGTCTCACACCACTATCACATTTCCCATAGGGCTCCATTGTAACATTTATGTCCAAAACAGAGTGAAAAATTAAATTCTGCAGCATGAGTCTGGGCTCAAATTCTTCACTGGTTCAAGATATGCAATTATAAAGGAAAAAACGTATACCTTGACCAGGTTTTTTTGTTTTTTTAAATTCAATGCTTTTGTGAGACCTATCAATTTCCAGAGTAATAATATGTCAACGTTTCGCCTTAGATGCGGTTCGAACCAACAATTCTGAAATAATACAAAATTGTCTAGAAAGCTGGTATCAGCATCAAATTTTCAGTGGTGATTTCTAAAATATTGACTATTTAACTCATGCTAGCAAAAAACAAACCATTGCAGTACAAAGCACTGAAAAAAGAAGAAAAAGAGAACTAAAGTTTTATTTCTACCTCCTTCATCTGTAGGTCCGGAGTACTCAACGGAGATAATAGTGGTGTGAGTCCTGAAACTTATGAAAGCGATACAACCAGTAAACTCTAACTCTGTAATTCAATAAATAATTGGTATATTTGAATTTTTTTGCATTGATTGTCACTGCCTCTATCATAGCTGGTGTAAAATAGCGTTGTTTATCGTCTATTTATCGCTATTATCGCCGATATTTGAATTATACCTGACCAGTAGAATAACGCAAATGATTTAGTACACAATATGACCCACAACAAAGCTGGAACAAGCCAACATAACACTGGAACAAACCAACACAATGCTGAAACAAACCAACATAATGCCTGGAACAAGCCAACACAAAGCTGGAACAAATCAACACAATGCTGAAACAAGCCAACACAATTCTGAAACAAACAAACATAAAGCCTGGAACATGCAAACACAATGCTGAAACAAGCCAACACAATGCTGAAACAAACCAACACAAGGCTTTGAACAAGCCAACACAAAGCTGAAACAAGCCAACAAGATGCTGAAACAAGCCAACACAATGCTGGAAAAAGCAACACAATGCTGAAACAAGCCAACACAATGCTGAAATTAACCAACATAATGCCTGGAACAATCCAACATAATGCTGGAACAAGCCAACACAATGCTGGAACAAGCTAACATAATGCTGAAACAAACCGAATAAATGCTAAAGCAAACCAAAATAATGCCTAGAACAAGCCAACGCAAAGCTAGACCAAGCCAACACAATGCTGAATCAAATCACCATTATGCTGAAACAAGCCAACACAAAGCTGGAATAAGCGAACACAATGCTGAAACAAGCCAACACAAGGTTGAAACAAACCAACATATTGACTGAAACAAGCCAACACAAAGCTGGAACAAGCCAACACAATGCTGAAACAAGCCAACACAATACTGAAACAAGCCAACACAATGCTGGAACAAGCCAACATAATGCTGGCACAAGCCAACACAACGCTGAAACAAACCAACACAAAGCTTAAACAAACCAACACAATGCTGAAACAAACCAACACAATGCCTGGAACAAGCCAACACAATGTTAGAACAAGCCAACAAAATGCTGAAATAAACCAACGCAATGCTGAAACAAACCAACATAATGCCTGGAACAAGCAAACAAAATGGCTGGAACAAACCAACACAATGTTGGAACAAGCCAACATAATGCTGAAACAAGCCGAATAAATGCTGAAACAAACCAAAATAATGCCTGGAACAAGCCAACACAAAGCTGTAACAAGCAAACCAAATGCTGAAACAAGCAAACAATATGCTGAAACAAGCCAACACAAAACTTGAACAAGCGAACAAAATGCTAAAACAAGACAACACAATGATGAAACAAACCAAAATAATGCCTGAAACAAGTCAGCAAAAAGCTGGAACAAACCATCACAATGCCTGGGGAACAAGCCAACGTAATGCTGGAACAAGCCAACGCATTGCTGGAACAAGCCAACACAGTGCTAAACAAGCCAACATAAAGCTTGAAAATGCAACACAATCCTGAAACAAACAAAATAATGCCTTGTAAAGACAACACAAAGCTGGAAGGAGCCAACACAATGCTTAAACAAGCCACTGTACTGCTGAAACAGGCCAACATAATGCCTGAAACAAGCCAACACAAAACTGGAACAAGCCAACATAATACCTGAAACAAACCAACACAAAACTAGAACAAACCAACACCATGCTGAAACAAGCAAACACAATGCTGGAACAAGCCAACACAATATTGAAACAAACCAACATAATGCCTGGAACAAGCCAATATAATGTAGAATCAAGCCAACGCAATGCTGGAACAAGCCAACATAATGCTGAAACAATCCGAATTAACGCTGAAACAAATCAAAATGATGCCTGGAACAAGCCAACACAAATCTGGAACAAGCCAACACAATGCTGAAACAAGCAACCATTATGCTGAAACAAACCAACACAAAGCTGGAACAAGCGAACAAACTGCTGAAAAAACCACCACAATGATGAAACAAACCAACACAATGCCTGGAACAAGCCAACGCAATGCTGAAACAAGCCAACGCAATGCTGTAACAAGCCAACACAATGTTGGAACAAACCAAAATAATGCCTGAAACAAGCCAACACGAAGCAGGAACAAGCCAACACAATGCTGAAACAAACCAACAAAATGCCTGAAACAAGACAACACGAAGCAGGAACAAGCCAACACAGTGCTGAAACAAACCAACAAAATGCCTGGAACAAGCCAACACAAAGCTGGAACAAGCCAACACAATGCTGAAACAAGCCAACACAATGCTGAAACAAGCCAAAATGATGCTGAAACAAGCCAAAATGATGCTGAAACAAGCAAATATTATGCCTGAAACAAGCCAACACAAAGCTGGAAAAAGCCAACACAATGCTGAAACAAGCCAACACAATGCTGAAACAAGCCAAAATGATGCTGAAACAAGCCAACATGATGCTGAAACAAGCCAACATTATGCCTGAAACAAGCCAACACAAAGCTGGACCAAGCCAACACACTGCTGAAACAAGCCAACACAAAGCTGGACCAAGCCAACACACTGCTGAAACAAGCCAACACAATGCTGAAACAAACAAACACAATGTCTGGAACAAGCCAACATAAAGCTGGAACAAGCCAACACAATGCTGAAACAAACAAACACAATGTCTGGAACAAGCCAACATAAAGCTGGAACAAGACAACAAAATGCTAAAACAAGCCAACACAATGCTGAAACAAACCAACACAATGCCTGGAACAAGCCAACACAAAGCTGGAACAAGCCAACACAATGCTGAAACAAACAAACACAATGTCTGGAACAAGCCAATACAAAGCATGAATAAGACAACAAAATTCTGAAACAAGCCAACACAATGCTGAAACAAACCAACACAATGCATGGAACAAGCCATCACAAACCCGGAACAAGCCAACACAATGCAGAAACAAGCCAACACAATAATAGAACAAGCCAACATAATGCTGAAACAAGCCAACACAATGCTGAAACAAGCCAACATAATGCTGAAACAAACCAACATAACGCCTGGAACAAACCAACAAAAAGCTGGAAAAAGCCAACATAATGGTGAAACAAGCCAACACAATGCTAAAACAAGCCAACATAATGCCTGGAACAACCCAACACAAAGCTGGAACAAGCCAGCACAATGCTAAAACAAGCCAACACAATACTTCAACAAGCCAACATACTGCCGAAACAAACCAACACAATGCCTGGAACAAGCCAACACAAAACTAAAACAAGTCAACACAATGCTGAAACAACCCAACACAATATTAGAACAATCCAACATAATGCAGAAACAAGCTAACACAATGCTAAAACAAACAACCATATTGACTGAAACAAGCCAACACAATGCTGGAACAATCGAACACAGTGCTGAAACAAACCAACATAATGCCCGGAACAAACCAACACAAAGCTGGAACAAGTCAACATAATGCTTAAACAAGTCAACACAAAGCTCAAACAAGCCAACATAATGCCTGGAACAAACCAATACAAAGCTGGAACAAGTCAACACAAGGTAAAAAAAGCCAACATAATGCTGAAACAAGCCAACATAATGCCTGGAACAAGCCAACAAAATGCTGAAACAATCCAACACATTGCTGAAACAAACAAACATTATGCCTGGTATATGCCAACACAAAGCTGGAACAAGCCAATACAATGCTCAAACAAGCCAATACAATGATGAAACAAGCCAACAAAGAGCCTGTAACAAGCCACCACAAAGCTGGAACAAGCCAACACAATGCTGAAATAAGCTTACACAATGCTTACACAAACGACCATAATGCCTGGAGCAAGCCAACACAAAGCTGAACAAGCAAATACAACGCTGAAACAAACCAACACAATGCTGAAACAAGTCAACTTAATGCCTGTAACAAGCTAACACAAAGCTGGAACAAGCCAACACAATGCTGAAACAAACCAAAACAATGCTGAAACAAACCAGTATAATGCCTGAAACAAGCCAACACAAAGCTGGAACAAGCCAACACAATGCTGAAACAAACCAACACAATCCATGGAACAAGCCAATACAAAGCTGGAATAAGACAACAAAATGCTGAAACAAGCCAACACAATGCTGAAACAAACCAACACAATCCATGAATTTGGCAATACAAAGCTGGAATAAGACAACAAAATGCTGAAACAAGCCAACACAATGCTGTAACAAACCAACACAATCCATGGAACTAGCCAACACAAAACCGGAACAAACCAACACAATGCAGAAACAAGCCAACACAATAACAGAACAAGCCAACATAATGCTGAAACAAGCCAACACAATGCTGAAACAAGCCAACATTATGCTGAAACAAACCAACATAACGCCTGGAACAAACCAACACAAAGCCGGAACAAGCCAAAATAATGCTGAAACAAGCCAACACAAACTGAAACAAGCCAACATAATGCCTGGAACAACCTAACACAAAGCTGGAACAAGCCAGCAGAATGCTAAAACAAGCCAACAAAATGCCTGGAACAAGCCAACACAATGCTGAAACAAACCAACACAATGCATGGAATAAGTCATCACAAAACCGGAACAAGCCAACATAATGCAGAAACAAGCCAACACAATAATAGAACAAGCCAACATAATGCTGAAACAAGCCAACACAATGCTGAAACAAGCCAACACAATGCTGAAACAAGCCAACATAATGCTGAAACAAACCAACATAACGCCTGGAACAAACCAACACAAAAATGGAACAAGCCAACATAATGGTGAAACAAGCCAACACAATGCTAAAACAAGCCAACATAATGCCTGGAACAACCCAACACAAAACTGGAACAAGCCAGCACAATACTAAAACAAGCCAACACAATACTTCAACAAGCCAACATACTGCTGAAACAAACCAACACAATGCCTGGAACAAGCCAACACAAAACTAAAACAAGTCAACACAATGCTGAAACAACCCAACACAATATTAGAACAATCCAACATAATGCAGAAACAAGCTAACACAATGCTGAAACAAACAAACATATTGATTGGAACAAGCCAACATAATGCTGGAACAAGCCAACACAATGCTGAAACCAACCAACATAATGCCCGGAACAAACCAACGCTAAGCTGGAACAAGTCAACATAATGCTGAAACAAGCCAACACAAAGCTAAAACAAGCCAACATAATGCCTGGAACAAGCCAATACAAAGCTGGAACAAGTCAACACAAGGTAAAAAAAAGCCAACATAATGCTGAAACAAGCCAACATAATGCCTGGAACAAGCCAACAAAATGCTGAAACAATATAACACATTGCTGAAACAAACAAACATTATGCCTGGTATATGCCAACACAAAGCTGGAACAAGCCAATACAATGCTCAAACAAGCCAATACAATAATGAAACAAGCCAAGAAAAAGCCTGTAACAAGCCACCACAAAGCTGGAACAAGCCAACACAATGCTGAAATAAGCTTACACAATGCTTACACAAACCAACATTATGCCTGGAGCAAGCCAACACAAAGCTGAACAAGCAAACACAACGCTGAAACAAACCAACACATTGCTGAAACAAGTTAACTTAATGCCTGAAACAAGCCAACACAAAGCTGGAACAAGCCAACACAATGCTGAAACAAACCAACACAATCCATGGAACTAGCCAACACAAAGCTGGAATAAGACAACAAAATGCTGAAACAAGCCAACACAATGCTGAAACAAAAACCAACACAATCCATGAATTTGGCAATACAAAGCTGGAATAAGACAACAAAATGCTGAAACAAGCCAACACAATGCTGAAACAAACCAACATAATCCATGGAACTAGCCAACACAAAACAGGAACAAGCCAACACAATGCAGAAACAAGCCAACACAGTAACAGAACAAGCCAACATAATGCTGAAACAAGCCAACACAATGCTGAAACAAGCCAACATTATGCTGAAACAAACCAACATAACGCCTGGAACAAACCAACACAAAGCCGGAACAAGCCAACATAATGCTGAAAAAAGCCAACACAAACCGAAACAAGCCAACATAATGCCTGGAACAACCCAACACAAAGCTGGAACAAGCCAGCAGAATGCTAAAACAAGCCAACTCAATACTTGAACAACCCAACATACTGCTGAAACAAGCCAACAAAATGACTGGAACAAGCCATCACAATGCTGAAACAAACCAACATAATACCTGGAACAAGACAACACAAGGCTCAAACAAGCCAAACCAATGCTGAAACAAGCCAATATAATGCCTGTAACAAGCTAACACAAAGATTGAACAAGCAAACACAATGCTGAAACAAGCCAACATAATGCTGAAACAAACCAACATAATGCCTATAACAAGCCAACAAAAAGCTGGAACAAGCAAACACAATGCTGAAACAAGCCAACACAATGCTGAAACAAGCCAATATTATGCCTGGAACAAGCCAACGCAAAGATGGAAGAAGCCAATAAAATGCTGAAACAAGCCAACATAATGATTGTTACAAGCCAACACAAAGCTGGAACAAGCCAACACAATGCTGAAACAAGGCAACATAATGCCTGTTACAAGTCAACACAAAGCTGGAACAAGCAAACACAATGCAGAAATAAGTCAACATAATGCTGAAACAAACCAACACAATACCTAGAACAAGCCAACACAAAACTGGAACAAGCAAACACAATGCTGAAACAAGCCAACACAATGCTGAAACAAAATGATAAATCAAACCAACATAATGCCTGAAACAAGCCAACACAAAGCTGGAACAAGCCAATACAATACTGAAACAAACCAACATAATGCCTGGAAAAAGCCAACACAAAGCTGGAACAAACCAATACAATGCTGAAACAAGCCAACACATTGCTGGAACAAGCCAACACAATAGTAAAACAAGCCAACAAAATGCATGGAACAAGCCAACACAAAGCTGGAACAAACCAACACAATGCTTAGAACAAGCCAACACAAAGCTGGAACAAGCCAACACAATGCTGAAACAAGCCAAAACACTGCTAAAACAAGCCAACATAATGCCTGGAGCAAGCTAACATAAAGCTGAACAAGCAAATACAACGCTGAAACAAACCACTACAATGCTGAAACAAGCCAACATGATGTCTGTAACAAGTTAACACAATGCTAAAACAAGCCAACACAATGCTCGAACAAGCCAACATACTGCTGTAACAAGCCAACATAATGCCTGGAAAAAGCGAACAAAAAGCTGAAACAAGCCAACACAATGCTGAAACAAACCAATAAAATGCCTGAAACAAGCCAACACAATGCTGAAACAATCAACATAATGCCTGTAACAAGCCAACACAAAGCTGGAACAAGCCAACAAACCAATATAATGCCTGGAACAAGCCAACACAAAGCTGATACAAGCCAACACAATGCTGAAACAAGCCAACACAATGCTGAAACAAGCCAACATAATGCCTGTGACAAGCAAACACAAAGCTGGAACAAGCCAACATAATGCTTAAACAAGCCATCACAATGCTGAAACAAACCAACATTATACCTGGAACAAGCCAACACAAGGCTGAAACAAGCCAAAACAATGCTGAAACAAGCCAACATAATGCCTGTAACAAACTAACACAAAGCTTGAACAAGCCCACACAATGCTGAAACAAGCCAACATAATGATTGTAACAAGCCAACACAAAGCTGGAACAAGCCCAATACAATGCTAAAACAAGCCAACATAATGCCTGTTACAAGCAAACACAAAGCTGGAACAAGCAAACATAATGCTGGAACAAGTCAACATAATGCTGAAACAAACCAACACAATGCGTAGAACAAGCAAACACAAAACTGGAACAAGACAACAAAATGCTGAATCAAACCAACATAATGCCTGGAACAAGCCAACACAATGCTGAAACAAGCCAACATAATGATTGTAACAAGCCAACACAAAGCTGGAACAAGCTAACACAATGCTAAAACAAGCCAACATAATGCTTGTTACAAGCAAACACAAAGCTGGAACAAGCCAACATAATGCTGACACAAGTCAACATAATGCTGAAACAAACCAACACAATGCAAAGAACAAGCAAACACAAAACTGGAACAAGCCAACACAATGCTGAAACAAGCCAACACAATGCTGGAATAAGCCAGCAAAATGCTAAATCAAACCAACATAATGCCTGGAACAAGCCAACAAACCAATATAATGCCTGGAACAAGCTAACACAAAGCTGATACAAGCCAACACAATGCTGAAACAAGCAAACACAATGCTGAAACAAGCCAACATAATGCCTGTAACAAGCAAAAACAAAGCTGGAACAAGCCAACATAATGCTGAAACAAGCCATCACAATGCTGAAACAAACCAACATTATACCTGGAACAAGCGAACACAGGGCTGAAACAAGCCAAAACAATGTTGAAACAAGCCAACATAATGCCTGTAACAAACTAACACAAAGCTTGAACAAGCCAACACAATGCTGAAACAAGCCAACATAATGCTGAAACAAACCAACATAATGCTTATAACAAGCCAACACAAAGCTGGAACAAGCCAACACAATGCTGAAACAAGCCAACATATTGCCTGGAACAAGCCAACACAATGCTGAAACAAGCCAACATATTGCCTGGAATAAGCCAACACAAAGCTGGAACTAGCCCACACAATGCTGAAACAAGCCAACATAATGATTGTAACAAGCCAACACAAAGCTGGAACAAGCCCAACACAATGCTAAAACAAGCCAACATAATGCCTGTTACAAGCAAACACAAAGCTGGAACAAGCAAACATAATGCTGGAACAAGTCAACATAATGCTGAAACAAACCAACACAATGCGTAGAACAAGCAAACACAAAACTGGAACAAGACAACAAAATGCTTAATCAAACCAACATAATGCCTGGAACAAGCCAACACAATGCTGAAACAAGCCAACATAATGATTGTAACAAGCCAACACAAAGCTGGAACAAGCTAACACAATGCTAAAACCAGCCAACATAATGCTTGTTACAAGCAAACACAAAGCTGGAACAAGCAAACATAATGCTGACACAAGTCAACATAATGCTGAAACAAACCAACACAATGCAAAGAACAAGCAAACACAAAACTGGAACAAGCCAACACAATGCTGAAACAAGCCAACACAATGCTGGAATAAGCCAACAAAATGCTGAATAAAACCAACATAATGCCTGAAACAAGCCAATACAAAGCTGGAACAAGCCAACGCAATGCTAAAAACAAACCAACATAATGCCTGGAACAAGCCAGCAAAAAACCTAAAACAAGCCAACACAATGCTGAAACCAGCTACCACAATGCCAGCACATTGCCTGGAACAAGCCAACGCATGCTGGAACATACCAACGCAATGATGGAACAAGCCAGCACAATGCCTGGAGCCCGCCAACGCAATGCTGGACTGAACAAGCCATCATAATGTTGAAACCAGCGAACACAATGCTTGAACAAGCCAACACAATGCTAGAACAAGCCAACGCAATGCTGGAACAAGCCAATAAAATGTCCCCATGAATGATCCATTTTTAACAACTGACCCGATCGTTGTTTAATGACCCACCCACGCGTGAAAAATTTACCTTTGTTTAAATCTGATACCCTGATATTTAGTATAAGTTTATTGCCGAAATGATATTAGAATGGGTCATTATATTGATGATTTACCTCCGATGAAAATGGGTCACACCGTAAATAAATGGGTTTTTTTCTGCACATATGAGAGCAAAGGTGACCCCCTACCACAATGTTCAGGTTGGGTGAGGTGAGCGGGGTCAGCATAAACGTAGTCCGTACATGTATTTTGATTAAAAAACTGAACGGTGTAGCTAGATACATAAAATGCTGTACATGGCACACCGTAAATGCCCCCACCCCCTCCAACACACACATACACACCGGTGTAGCCACACGAAGGCACTGCAAATAAAATCAATATATGTTTTACATAGAAAAAAAACAACAAAGCCCCTGGCAAATGATAATGTACCATTGGTCATTTACATTTTTAAAAAAATATGGTAGAGTACCCCATCAAAATTTCTAGACCTGCAAGTTTACTTTGACCAAGCTAGACCACTGCCATACACACAACACCTACCAAAATTTGCAGGAATTGTGGAAAGACACTCTCCTCTACGTCTTGGTTCGTAGTACTGGGAGTGAAACTCGATTATAATTCACTTTTAAAAAAATACTACGGAGTAAATACTAATCATACCCCTACCCCGTAAAACTCACTAGAATGCATGATTTGATCCTTTACGTCTTGAATCGCAGTGTATTTTGTTTATTACTCGTTGGAGATTCGCTTTTAAATACATCTATGTAAGGTGTGCATGTGTGCGTGCGTGCGTGTGTGTTTAAATAAAAACGCTTAAAAATATATAAAAAAGCAGTGGCGTAGATAACAACCATGTTTACTAAGAAATGGGTAGAATTCAGCAGTTAGTGTTCCTTCAAGTTTCGGAGCGGTTCCCCATGTCCCAATAGCGGGTGTAGAGTAGTCCACCAGCGGGAGAAGAACACCCTTTCCATACACTACCCCAAGGTTGCCTCTCTCCCCAATAACTTAAGTGCTCTTACGCCCTTTAAAGTATTGTTTACCTACAATATACTTGTTATTACAAGTTACTCAAAAAGGCAAGCCGTTCCTTTTAAAAGGAAAATTTTAAATTGAAATAAAAAAAGTATCTGGCATTTTTGTGTGTACATGGATAACAGATGGGTCTTGTGTATTTAATATCGATTGGAAGCTTACTAGGGCGTATGTTTAATTGTTGCAACATGTGACATCATTCATGTGATGTTTTGCTTATATTAAACAAACCGTTAAAAAAGGGCCCCATGTCTGATCAAAATTGAGACCCGGATCAATTTTCAACATTGAAAAATGACCCTTGAGGTTAATGTTACACCGGCGTTCCGTGTGAATATATTCCCGTGTAGATATGCTATAGACGACGGAGTAAAATGTAAGATTGTTGCTGCCCCGATTTTAATGTAAAGGGTTTAACCCTTTTTTTCAATTTCAAAAACGGTGATAAATTGTTGTTCACGGAATCCATTATGGTGGTTTGCCAATACTAGAAGCAGGTTACCTCTGTACCTGTAACATACAAGAGATTGTTGTTCCATTAACTGATTTCAACATTGTAGAAAAAAGAAATTAAAATGCGTATGAATGGTATTAAAAACGATATTACTTTCTATGCAAATTATTTCATATTAACAAAAATGCCTAGGTGTCATTCCAATTTTTACATTATTCAAATGCTATTTAAAAAAACAAATTGAAATAGCTGGAGAAATAGCACTTGAGCACAATAAAGGACTAGGTTCACGAATGGGCAAAAATTGCCCTGCTTTTTCAAAAAAATAAAATCATTATTTCCTTTTCAACTTAGAGGATATGATCGAGTGAATTTTGCATTTTTCATCATATTTAAGGAAATAAATTTAATAGTTTAATGTGAAGGCACTTATGCGACACATTGAAAATTGAACACATGTTTTTTTATGTTGAAATGAGTCACCACTGGTAATTTTGAGGTGTCGCATGCATGCCTTCACTATTGAAAAAAAGTTTTAAAACATAAATATTTCAGTCCCAAATACGCTAGAAGTAGATACTAGTTGATGACCTGAAATAGACACGTCTTACTGTGTCATACAACAACTTAAAATATGTTTTGTTTGTAATCTGGTTAGTTTTTATTCTAATATATATATATTTTGCCCAACGATCTTTAAACCACTCGTGCGTATCCGCGTACTAGACTTATCCGAAATAAATGTCGAACCATAACAACAACAGTCAAAACGAGATGCATTTACAGGCTAAATGAAAGGTATGATTACTAAATCTCTCTGACGTTTTTTAATTTGTTATTCCTTGCTATGGAATTATTTGACTCTGGCCGTTGGTAAATATTTAAAATAACAGTGTCCGTGTCGTTTGTACATCTGTCACGCTCTGAACTGAACTGTCAAAGTCAAAGTGTAGCGTTATAGACGTAGTCGAGTGTGAATATTTATCTGAAAACAAGTTATATTTAGAGATGGCATGGTTTAACCAGTTTGTATGAAAGTGTGGACTGAATAACATTTTAAATCTAGATATTTATATAATGTACAAAGCCTTTCAGCAGATCGATCGTGCCTGCAGACGGAAAAAGCGATAGGTCTATTGCCTTTTGTAAACAGTAGGCTGTTTATAATTTGAATAGACATATATAAATAGAACAAGTTGTTTATTAGTCAACCAGGGTAAATGTTCAGATAAATTGTATCTAAATTGTAATTATAACTGTATCGTTTAAGTATTATCTTGGACAATTTATTTCTACGTCATTTGTGGTATAGTGGTTACAGCGTTGGCGAGAGGACATGAGTTTAATCCCATCTAGAAACACTTTTCTCTAATGAGATGATCACTGTACAATATTCATATTTTAAATAATGATTAATATATACAGGGGCGGATCCAGATTTTCAGTTTAGTGGCGGAGGGAGGGGTCAGTTTAAAGTCCCTTTTATCGGAGACTACGTGCGTATTGAGTGTGTAGTATCACATAAATATTTCAGACCGATCAACCCTACCAAAATAGTGGAGATGATAAAGCTCTTGCAGCAACGGTGTTGCATCTGTCAAACGGGAGCAATTCATTACAGGATTTTGTTGAATCTAACGACACGGATAGAAGATCTGCTAAGTGGGTATCAGTTGAGGATTGTAGTATCAACTTTTCTAAACTTGATGAAATCAAACTACGCTCAATAACTCTTAAGACATATCAACTATATGAGTTCGAGTTATATACAAGAATATGTTGGAGGTAACTACCACATTCAGATTCACCAGGGGGCAGAAAATCTACTAAATTCGTGTCCGGCTTCAGAGCAGACATGTATCAGCCAAGACATACATTCACGGCAATTGATACATAGGCTTGGTACTGTAAGCGTATTTACTAAATAGTAATTTGACCCCGGGGTCATTTCACAGAGGGGTCAAAATACTATACAACACCGGAGAGAGGACAATTGGTGTATGCTTACACATAGCCGCCATTCTCTGGTACTTGGGACTGTTCATACATGTACATGAACGTCCAAATGAGAGATATGGAGTCAGAGTTTGGGGTTTTATTTGGAGGATGCATTTGATGTTCCACAGACTGTTGACAGCTCTGACTCTGAGAGGAGTTGTGTTGAGGAGAAGGCCCTTTAACAAGTGATAGAAAACTAAATGAAACATAATGTTACTTTATATTATTATTATTATAAGATACCTGTATGTAACTATATCATAAAATCCACTGGTACACAGTAACTGTTACTTAATGTACACATCTACACGAGTATGGTTAAGAAATGTATAACAGTTATTTTAATATCACTGAAAGTTATCAAAATATGTCATGGTAACACTTTTCGATTTATCATTGTAATCATTTTTTTTCTATAACTAGTGTTGCCACGGTAGATTGTTTAAATTGATAAGTTTAAAGTTAAGGTGTACGTGTAGGATGAACGATTATACTTGCTTTATTTTTTATATGAGACTGGACCAATTATAAATAATTCCTAAATACAAGACACTAAATGGCATTAAAAATGAATTATTATTAAATATTTAGTCATTTGGTTACTATGGCAATAATATTTTTATACATTAAATATAATTTTGTAAGTTGAGTATATTGACAATCACCTTATGGTTTACAAATCCTAGTAATTATACATTAAACACATTTAATTCTATAAATATTGCGTATATTTAGAAATTATTACAAAATCAGTTAATTTACAAATAGTTGCCATGGCAACAAAATAAATGTTTAAATCAATCAAATATTTTTCATCTTATTTACTACATACAATGGGTAATATGTTGTACCAGTTTCATTAAATTCTGAGACAGGGCCATCTTGGCCATTCGTGAACCAAGTCCTTTGACAAGTACGAACAAGAAAGAGATAATTTCTCCAAAATAATACAGAGTCAACTAATTAAAAAGAAAGGCTACTACTATATCCCCTCCGTCTCGTTTCTCTTTATCTCGTCTCCTTTAAGATAGTCCCCTCCTCGTCTTAAATTTCATTTTGTTCCCTTTATACTTTACTCTACCCTTATTCTGAGTCCTTATATCTATCCAAATAAGTTATTTCATTATGTTGCATACAAATCAATATGGTTATCTTGTTGGTAAATTCATAATATAAAAATATCACTAACTTGATTTGCTTTTTCTCAATTTAGTGAGTTATATTTATAGTTCAACTGTAGCATATACCACTAAGAATTATATACTTTTACACATTAATCAACATATAAATAAGTATGCAAGAAAATGTATTGTTATATGACTATATTTATGTTGTAAATAACCTTATAAAATAAAATATTTAATAGAAAAAATAATTGACAGGTAAAATTGGGTAGATAATTGATATATAGAGCGCGTACATCTACGATATTAATATAAGCAATTAACTTTACCATGTCAATGCATTCATTTCTGTTGATAAACTGACTGTCTGAAAAAAATAGGTTTATGTCATAACGAACCGTGTCGGCGCTCACTTACAGTGCACGTGGTACATGTAAGTCCACATCTCGGAAACGTTCAACAAATACAATTCATTTCTGAATAAAATAATTTTAGCTTTTTTTTTTGCTTTGGTTAGAAATATTCAGAACTTATAGGCAACAAAAAATTAATACGTCCAATAAGTTTAAAATAATTGAAACACAGCGACTCACTTACGAAATTCATTCTATTTGTTTAACAATAATGATAGTTTATAAACTTTGATATACCGCGTGTTATGTGAATCAACCCCAAATGGATTCATTTAATTTGTTGATATAACAGACCATCAGTTCAACCATGTACTCTGTCCTGAGATCCTGGAAGCTTAACCAGTGCTCGAGTACAGCAATCTCTGCAAGTTACTGGTGACTTTCCCACTTGACATATAGCAATGAGATGCAAAGTCGTATATCAATAATCATGGAATCTGTAGCCGGACTGGGATTCGAACTCACGATCCAAGGATTGATAGCCAGACGCGCTACCGACTAAGCTAAACGGACCCAATTGAGGTTCATTTAAACTGGCAAGTTCTATCTGACGAACTCTCTACAAATGATGTCAATTCCACGTATACCTCAATAATACACATATTATATACCAACATGCATATCGTATCTAGCAAATTACATTAGCAAATCTATGTATGTCCACCGGTACTTGGGGACATCAAAAACCATGACTATAGATTTAGACCATAACGAAACTTTTATATGCGGACGGAAGTTAAACAAACAACGACACAAGGGTGAGAAAATAAGCAAAGGACCAATATGCTGGTTTTGACGAATGTCCCCTTTCTCACCCACCTTCATCGATAGAAAACTGGGGTGGGGAATTGATAGGTGCATACCTGACGCATATTTACGTTTATGCATGACACACCCATTAGAAACAGCAATGGGGGTAATTATGGCGGTGATAATTAATCCTTGTTTCTTCTTAATCAAAAATGTATTTTCTTTTCTTTATTGCTCATTTTGTTATTTGCATTATTGATATTCTACCCCAGAACCTGATATCTCCCGAATCACCAACAAAAATGCAGGGAAGTTTTATGATTCATAGCAATTGAAAGCTTACTAAACTGTGACTTTATTCAAACTTCCATTGGAAGCAACTGACCAATCAGCGTGATCAAATGCGGCTCTCCAACGTTGCTATTTAACGGACACTATCGGGAGAATAAGGTCCGTACTACAGACTACATTATTGGCGTATTTGGATCATTTTGAAAGCTTTGTCATGTTTGAATTGTAATTTTAGAAAAAAAAGATACTTTGAAATTGAAGTATGAATACAATACTTCTAGGTCTACTTTCACTTTATCAACAGTGTACACACTGAACAGAAAAAAAACCTATTAGGTGAAACATGACTCATAGTTTCCAGTGATATGCGGCATTTCAAATGTAAAATAAACAATAAAATGCAAGTTTCCTTCTTTTTTTTTCTTTGAATTACAAGCCCTTAAAATGTTAAGTTCACTATAGAAATAAGAAGGAAAACCAATAATGAGCTTACACTTATATACGACAATTAAATGATGGACTTACACCTATATACGACATTCAATGATGGGCGTACACCTATATACGACAATCAATGATGGGTTTACAACAATATACGACATTCAATGATGGGCTACACCTATATACGGCAATTAAATGATGGGCTTACACCTATATACGGCAATTAAATGATGGGCTTACAACTATATACGTTCAATGGTGGACTTACACCTATATACGACATTCAATGATGGGCTTACACCTATATACGACAATCAATGATGGGTTTACATCTATATACGACATTCAATGATGGGTTTACACCTATATACTACATTCAATGATGGGCTTACACTTATATACGACGTTCAGTGATTGGCTTACACCTATATACTACATTCAATGATGGACTAACACCAATTTGCGACATTCAATGATGGGCTTACACCTATATACGACGTTCAATGATGGGCTTACACCTATATACTACATTCAATGATGGACTTACACCTATATACTACATTCAATGATGGGCTTACACCTATATACGACGTTCAATGATGGGCTTACACCTATATACTACATTCAATGATGGACTTACACCTATATACTACATTCAATGATGGATTAACACCTATATACTGCATTCAATAATGGGCTTACACCTATATACGACGTTCAATGATTGGCTTACACCTATTTACGACATTCAATGATGGTTTTACACCTATATACTACATTCAATGATGGGCTTACACCTATATACTACATTCGATGATGGACTTACACCTATACATGACATTCAATGATGGGCTTACACCTATATACTACATTCAATGATGGACTTACACCTATATACTACATTCAATGATGGGCTTACACCTATATACGGCATTCAATGTTGGGCTTACACCTATATACGGCGTTCAATGATTGGCTTACACCTATATACTACATTCAATGATGGTTTTACACCTATATACTACATTCAATGATGGGCTTACACCTGTATACGACATTCAATGAGTGGCTTACACCTATATACGGCATTCAATAATGGGCTTACACCTATATACGACGTTCAATGATTGGCTTACACCTATTTACGACATTCAATGATGGTTTTACACCTATATACTACATTCAATGATGGGCTTACACCTATATACTACATTCAATGATGGACTTACACCTATACATGACATTCAATGATGGGCTTACACCTATATACTACATTCAATGATGGACTTACACCTATATACTACATTCAATGATGGGCTTACACCTATATACGGCATTCAATGATGGGCTTACACCTGTATACGACATTCAATGATGGGCTTACACCTATATACGGCATTCAATAATGGGCTTACACCTATATACGACGTTCAATGATTGGCTTACACCTATTTACGACATTCAATGATGGTTTTACACCTATATACTACATTCAATGATGGACTTACACCTATACATGACATTCAATGATGGGCTTACACCTATATACTACATTCAATGATGGACTTACACCTATATACTACATTCAATGATGGGCTTACACCTATATACGGCATTCAATGATGGGCTTACACCTATATACTAAATTTCAATGATGAAATAACACCTATAAATGACATTCAATGATGGACTTACACCTATATACTACATTCAATGATGGGCTTACACCTATATACGATATTCAATGATGGGCTTACACCTATAGACGACATTCAATGATGGGCTTACACCTATATACTACATTCAATGATGGGCTTACACCTATATACGATATTCAATGATGGGCTTACACCTATAGACGACATTCAATGATGGGCTTACACCTATATATGACATACAATGATGGGCTTACACCTGTATACGACATTCAATGATGGACTTACACCTATATACGACATTCAACGATGGGCTTACACCTATATACGACATTCAACGATGGGCTTACACCTATATATGACATACAATGATGGGCTTACACCTGTATACGGCATTCAATGCTGGGCTTACACCTATATACGACGTTCAATGATTGGCTTACACCTAAATACTGCATTCAGTGATGGACTTACATCTATATACGACATTCAATGATGGACTTACACCTATATACGACATTCAATGATGGCCTTACACCTATATACGACGTTCAATGATTGGCTTACACCTATATACTACATTCAATGATGGACTTACATCTATATACGACATTCAATGATGGACTTACACCTATATACGACATTCAATGATGGCCTTACACCTATATACGACGTTCAATGATTGGCTTACACCTATATACTACATTCAATGATGGGCTTACACCTATATACGACATGCAATGATAGATTTACACCTATATACGACATTCACTGATGGGCTTACACCTATATACGGCAATTCATTGATGGGCTTTCACTTATATACGGCATTCAATGATGGGCTTACACCTATATACGGCATTCAATGATAGGCTTACACCTATATACTGCATTTAATGATGGACTTACACCTATACATGGCATTTAATGATGGGCTTACACCTATATACGACATTTAATGATGGACTTACACCTATATACGACGTTCAATGATTGGCTTACACCTATAAACGACATTCAATGATGGGCTTACACCTATATACGACATTCAACGATGGGCTTACACCTATATACGCCATTCAATGGTGGACTTACACTTATATACGACGTTAAATGATTGGCTTACGATATATACGACATTCAATGATGGACAAACACCTATATACGACATTCAGTGATGGACTTACACTTATATACAACGTTCAATGATTGACCTACACCTATATACGACATTCAATGATGGACTTACACCTATATCCGACATTCAATGATTGACTTACACCTATATATAACGTTCAATGATTGACTTACACCTATATACGACATTCAATGTTCTATATACGACATTCAATGATGGACTGACACCTATATACGACGTTCAATGATGGACTTACACCTAAAACGACATTCAGTGATGGACTTTCACCTATATACGACGTTCAATGATGGACGTACACCTATATACGACATTTACTGATGGACTTACATCTATATACGACGTTCAATGATGGGCTTACACCTATATATGACATTCAATGATGGGCTTACGACGTTCAATGATGGGCTAACACCTATATACGACGTTCAATGATAGGCTTACACCTATATACTACATTCAATGATGGACTGACACCTATATACGACGTTCAATGATGGACTTACACCTATATACGACATTTAATGATGGACTTACACCGATATACGACATTCAATGATGGACTTACACCTATATACGACATTCAGTGATGGACTTACACCTATATACGACATTCAATGATGGGCTTACACATATAAACGACATTCAATGATGAACTTACACCTATATATGACATTCATTGATAGGCTTACATCTATAAACGACATTTAATGATGGAAGTGTAACACATTCAATGAATGACTAACACATATATAGGACATTCAATGATGGACTTACACCTATACATGACATTCAATGATGAACTTACACCTATACATGACATTCAATGATGGGCTTACATCTATATGCGATAAACATGCTAGATAATTGATAAATGGGACATGTTGATGAAGACACGTTTGTGTAGACATGATGGTGTAGACATATTGGTGTAGACATGATTGTGTAGACGTGTTGGTGTAGACATGTAGGTGTAGACATGTTGGTGTAGACATGTCGGTGTAGACATGATGGTGTAGACATGATGGTGTAGACATATTGGTGTAGACATGTAGGTGTAGACATGTTGGTGTAGACATGTAGGTGTAGACATAATGGTGTAGACATGATGGTGTAGACATGTTGGTGTAGACATGTAGGTGTAGACATGATGGTGTAGACATGATGGTGTAGACATGTTGGTGTAGACATGATGGTGTAGACATGTTGGTGTAGACATGATGGTGTAGACATGTAGGTGTAGACATGATGGTGTAGACATGTTGGTGTAGACATGTAGGTGTAGACATGTAGGTGTAGTAGACATGATGGTGTAGACATGTTGGTGTAGACATCTTGGTGTTGACATGTAGGTGTAGACATGTGGGTGTAGTAGACATGATGGTGTAGACATGCTGGTGTTGACATGAAGTTGTTGTTGACATGATGGTGTAGACATGTTGGTGTAGACATGAAGGTGTTGTCATGAAGGTGTAGACATGATGGTGTAGACATGTTGGTGTAGACATCTTGGTGTAGACATGTAGGTGTAGACATGTAGGTGTAGTAGACATGATGGTGTAGACATGTTGATGTAGACATGTAGGTGTAGACATGATGGTGTATACATGATGGTGTAGACATGTTGGTGAAGATATGATGGTGTAGACATGTAGGTGTAGACATGTTGGTTTAGTAGACATGATTGTGTAGACATGATGGTGTAGACATGATGGTGTAGACATGTAGGTGTAGACATGATGGTGTAGACATGATGGTGTAAACCTTTTGGTGTAAACATGTAGGTGTAGATATGTTGGTGTAGTAGACATGATGGTGTGAAATCTTGGTGTAGACATGTAGGTGTAGACATGATGGTGTAGACATGATGGTGTAGACATGATGGTGTAGACATGTAGGTGTAGACATTTAGGTGTAGACATGATGGTGTAAACATGATGGTGTAGACATGATGATGTAGACATGTTGGTGTAGAGATGTATGTGTAGACATGTTGGTGTAGTGGACATGATGGTGTAGACATGATGGTGTAGACATGATGGTGTAGACATGATGGTGTAGACATGTTGGTGTAGACATGTAGGTGTAGACATGTAGGTGTAGTAGACATCTTCGTGTAGACATTTTTGTGTAGACATCTTTGTGTAGACATGATGGTGTAGACATGTTGGTGTAGACATGGTGGTGTAGACATGTTGGTGTAGACATGATGGTGTAGACATGTTGGTGTAGTAGACATCTTGGTGTAGACATGATGGTGTAGACATCTTGGTGTAGACATGTTGGTGTAGACATGTTGGTGTAGACATGATGGAGTAGACATGATGGTGTAGACATTTTGGTGTAGACTTGATGGTGTAGACATCTTGGTGTAGACATGATATTGTAGATATCTTGGTGTAGACATGATGGTAAAGACATGTTGGTGTAGTAGACATGATGGTGTAGACATGATGGTGTAGACATGTTGGTGTAGACATGATGGTGTAGACATGATGGTGTAGACATGATAGTTTAGACATGTTGGTGTAGACATGATGGTGTAGACATGTTGGTGTAGACATGATTGTGTAGACATGTTGGTGTAGACATGCTGTGGGAACCGTTTCACTGACCGTCGTAAGTCTTAAGTTTTCGTACAAGAAATTGTAACACCTAGTAACGTTTGTTTTCCGTACAGTAGTTTTGCAATTTTTTAAATGAATACTACAACAAGGCTTACAAAAGTTCATGAAAGGATGGAAACAAAACACTTGATTAATATCCCTTCTTTCGTAACTTCAAGTTACACAACGAAGTTCGTAAAGTGAAACGGGCCCTTGGTGCATAACTAACATGAATATAAGAATGTGTACCTGATGAACGGCCATTAGGTGAAATTATGCATAGCGAACATTTAAATCTAGTTCGTTATAGTACTTGTACTTTCATATCTTATGACTATTCAACAATTACAATCCATTCGTTCACTTTATAATTATGAATCACCTTTATGATCTGTTCAGAATGAATCATGCTATGTTGAACCGTAAAACTTTGGACGTAAATGTATCATGTCACGTTTGACTTTTTTTGTTCACTTTTAAGTACGAACTATACTTTACATTAAACTCACATGGTATCGATTTGTGCTTTTATAAAAATGTTATGTTAACAATCTAGCAGTCGCATTTTCCAAGTTAAATTGTCTATTGAAGTTAAACATTTTCATATATACGTGTATTAATAATAAAGTTATACGCCCTTGATTAAGTAACAGCTTTTCTATTGGTTTTACGAAAAATAATTAATACTTATAATAAAGCAAATACAAGTACATGTACCAAATAATACAGCACATACAAGTACATGTACCAAATAAAACAGCACATACAAGTACATGTACCAGTAGATACAAGTTAGTGTACCAAATGATACAGCACATACAAGTACATGTACTAAATATTGCAACACATACAAGTACGTGTACCGAATAATACAGCACATACAAGTACGTTTACCAAATAATACAGCACATACAAGTACGTGTACCAAATAATACAGCACATACAAGTACATGTACCAAATAATGCAGCACATACAATAACATGTACCAAATAAAACAGCACATACAAGTACATGTACCAGTAGATACAAGTTAGTGTACCAAATAATACAGCACATACAAGTACATGTTCCAAATATTGCAACACATACAAGTACGTGTATCGAATAATACAGCACATACAAATACATGTACCAACTATTGCAACACATAGAAGTACGTGTACCGAATAATACAGCACATACAAGTACGTTTACCAAATAATACAGCACATACAAGTACGTGTACCAAATAATACAGCACATACAAGTACATGTACCAAATAATACAGCACAAACAAGTACGTGTACAAAATATTGCAACACAGACAAATACGTGTAACGAAAAATACAGCACATGCAAGTACGTGTACCGAATAATACAGCACATACAAGTATGTGTACCAAATAATACAGCGCAAACAAGTACGTTTACCAAATATTGCAATACATACAAGTACGTGCACCGAATAATACAGCACAAACAAGTACGTGTACCAAATAATACAGCACAACCAAATAATACAGCACATACAAGTACGTGTACCAAATGATAAATAATACAGCACATACAAGTACGTGTACCAAATAATGCAGCACATACAAGTACGTGCACCAAATAATACAGCACATACAAGTACGAGTACTGAATAATGCAGCACATACAAGTACGAGTACCGAATAATACAGCACATACAAGTACGTGTACCATATAATACAGCACATACAAGTACATGTACCAAATAATACAGCACAAACAAGTACGTGTACCAAATATTGCAACATAGACAAATACGTGTACCGAATAATACAGCACATACAAGTATGTGTACCAAATAATACAGCGCAAACAAGTACGTTTACCAAATATTGCAACACATACAAGTACGTGTACCGAATAATACAGCACAAACAAGTACGTGTACCAAATAATACAGCACAACCAAATAATACAGCACATACAAGTACGTGTACCAAATAATAAATAATACAGCACATACAAGTACGTGTACCAAATAATGCAGCACATACAAGTACGTGTACCAAATAATGCAGCACATACAAGTACGAATACCGAATAATGCAGCACATACAAGTACGTTTACCAAATAATACAGCACATACAAGTATGAGTACCGAATAATACAGCACATACAAGTACGAGTACCAAATAATGAAGTACATACAAGTACGTGTACCAAATAATAAAAAATAAAGCACATACAAGTACGTGTACCAAATAATAAATAATACAGCACATACAAGTACGTGTACCAAATAATGCAGCACATACAAGTACGTGCACCAAATAATAGAGTACATACAAGTACGTGTACCAAATAATAAATAATACAGCACATACAAGTACGTGTACCAAATAATGCAGCACATACAAGTACGTGTACCCAATAATACAGCACAACCAAATAATACAGCACATACAAGTACGTGTACCAAATAATAAATAATACAGCACATACAAGTACGTTTACCAAATAATGTAGCACATACAAGTACATGTACCAAATAACGCAGCAAATACAAGTACTTGCACCGAATAGTACAGCACATACAAGTACGTGTACCAAATAATACAGCACATACCAGTACGAGTACCTAATATTACAGCACATACCAGTACGAGTACCAAATAATGAAGTACATACAAGTACGTGTACCAAATAAAGCAGCAAATACAAGTACTTGCAGAGAATAGTACAGCACATACAAGTACGTGTACCGAATAATACAGCACATACAAGTACTTGGATCGAATAATACAGCACATACAAGTACGTGTTCCGAATAATACAGCAAATACAAGTACATGTACCGAATAATACAGCAGATACAATACGTGTACCGAATAATAAAGCACATACAAGTACGTGCACCTATTAATACAGCACATACAAGTACGTGCACCGAAAAATGCAGTACATACTTGTACGTGTTTCGAATAATACAGCATATACAGATACGTACACCAAATAATGCTACACATACAAGTACGTGTACCGAATGATACAGGACAAACAAGTACGTGTACCAAATAATGCAACACATATAAGTACGTGTGCCGAATAATGCAGCACAAAAAATGCAGCACATACAAGTACGTGTACCAAATAATACAGCACATACAGGTACGTGTATCGAATAATACAGCACATACAAGTACGTTTACCGAATAATACAGCTCTTACATGTACGTGTACAGAATAATACAGCACTTACATGTACGTGTACCGAATAATACAGCACATACAGGTACGTGCATCGAATGATACAGCACATACAAGTACGTTTACCGAATAATACAGCACTAACATGTACGTGTACCGAATAATACAGCACATACAAGTACGTTTACCGAATAATACAGCACATACATGTATGTGTACCGAATAATACAGCACATACAAATACGTGCACCAAATATCACAGCACATACAAGTACGTTTACCGAATAATACAGCACATACATGTATGTGTATCGAATAATACAGCACATACAAGTACGTTTACCGAATAATACAGCACATACATGTATGTGTACCAAATAACACAGCACATACAAATACGTGCACCAAATAACACAGCACATACAAGTACGTTTACCGAATAATACAGCACATACATGTATGTGTACCGAATAATACAGCACATACAAGTACGTGCACCGAATAATACAGCACATACAAGTACGTGCTCCAAATAACACAGCACATACAAGTACGTTTACCGAATAATACAGCACATACAAGTACGTTTACCGAATAATACAGCACATACATGTATGTGTACCGAATAATACAGCACATACATGTATGTGTACCGAATAATACAGCATATACAAGTAGGAGTACCAAATAATACAGCACATACAAATACGTGCACCGAATAATACAGCACATACAAGTAGGAGTACCAAATAATACAGCACATACAAATACGTGCACCAAATAGTACAGCACATGTACGTTGATGATACATTCAGCATTATATTTACTTGGACAAACACTGCCACGTGGCCAGTGGGGGGGGGGGGGTGAAGGTCGTTCTCGTGTCAGGTCGAGTGCACTGCAGCCTCGTTTAAATTTCATTTTAAGGTCAAATATCCCTTACAATGGATTCAGAACTCAGTAACGTTTATATTATGAAGATCAAAATACATTAATAAAGGAAATGCATTTAACATGATTGTATTGACTTGATATGCAAAGCATGTTTGTGAAAGCACGTTTATGTACTCCATTTAAACAGGTTATAAACAGTCAACATTGTCTAAAACACATTTGCTTTGGGAATGAGAGAGATAAAGAGAAAACCGCACTTAAAGATGTGGTTAAGTAATGGGTTACCACAAAAAGGAAATAAGCGATATTGTACACGTTACAGAAAGGCTCGGTCTCACACAAGTGACAATGTAATAAAGGCGGCTATAAATCACTTGTCATAACAAAAATAATTCTTTTAAAACACGATATAAAATGACAGATTTATTTCTGTTATCTGCACCTCCATTAATTTACACCTACTATTTAAGCACATAACTCAAACAAAATATCACTCAATTTGTTCACACGCTTTTGTAAAGATTTCGAATTAAACAAATTAAAGTTAAACCTGAAATAAAATCAGTCAAAGCAAGAAGCAAAAGTGGCCCTTTAAGACAAGTTGTTGTTTACTTCAGGTTTTACTTCAGCATTTATCTTTGACTCAATTTGAGTAGGTTTTTGGTACCATTGTTGGTGAGAAAAAAAACATCGAAACAGACGCACCCTCAAAGAATATTGAATGGTATAAAATAGACTGATTCAATGATCAGAACACCTAACCATTTTCTGTTCAACTAACGCTCTACAGTATTCCATCAACGACTTCTATATCCGGTTCATTTGACTGACATGTTTTTGGTCAGATAAAAGATATAAACGTAAAACAGCTCTAGTCATCCATTTGATTTCAATAAGAATAATGTCAATAAATAGAATTGACATATTTAACCCTTTACTCCATCGATACACGTTTTCCCACACCAAGCACAGAAGGCCTTTGAAAACAGTGCGTAACGAGCAATCTGAACACTTCCTGCACTGTTTTCCACTCTGTCAGTTAATATAAACATAATTCACCCAATAATTCAAAAAACTTCTTTATTAGGTGTCCAAAGGTGTCTATATTAGAGGTGTCAAAAGGCGTCTATATGAAGTAATGGGTTAAAGCTTGGAGTCTGTACACAATTTTGATCACCGTACCAATAGTTTTTATACACCCTTGTTCACACCCGTCCTATAAATAGTTCAAACGCTTGTTTACATCATTCCCGCAAAAAGATTAAACCCTTATTACACCATTCCTACCAATAGTTTAAACTCCTGTGTACACCATTCCTACAAATATTTTGCACCACGGATTACATCATTCCAACATATTATTTTAGTCCCTTACTAC
The DNA here is from genome assembly GCA_029582155.1 of Panopea generosa. Taxonomy (NCBI): domain Eukaryota; kingdom Metazoa; phylum Mollusca; class Bivalvia; order Adapedonta; family Hiatellidae; genus Panopea; species Panopea generosa. Next base: position 83,117,914 of record CM055894.1, on the reverse strand, counting down.
ACCATTCCTACCAATAATCTAAATCCCTTATTACACCCTTCCTACCAATAATCTAAATCCCTTATTACACCATTCCTACAAATAGTCTAAACTACTGTGTACGCCATTCTTACCAATAATCTAAATCCCTGTGTACACCATTACTACCAATAATCTTAATCCCTGTGTACATCATTTCTACCAGTAGTTTAAACCCCTGTGTAAACCAGTCCTACCATGATCTAAATCCAAGTGTACACCATTTCCACAAGTAATTTAAACCCCTATGTACACCATTCCTACCTATCGTTAAGCACCCCCTCCCACCCAGTGTACACCATTCATACCAATAGTTTAACCACTGTGTACACCATTTATAGCAATAGTTAAACCCCTGTGTACACCATTCATACCAATAGTTTAACCACTGTGTACACCATTTATACCAATCGTTTAACCCCTGTGTACACCATTCATACCAATAGTTTAACCCCTGTGTACACCATTCATACCAATAGTTTAACCTCTGTGTACACCATTCATACCAATAGTTTAACCACTGTGTACACAATTCATACCAGTAGTTTAACCCCTGTGTACACCATTTAACCTCTGTGTACACCATTCATACCAGTAGTTTAACCCCTGTGTATACCAGTCCTACCATGATCTTAATCCAATGTACACCATTTCCACCAGTAATTTAAACCCCTGTGTACACCATTCCTACCAATCGTTAAGCACCCCCCCCCCCCCCCCCCCGACCCAGTGTACACCATTCCTATCAACAGTTTAAACTCCTGTTTACACCACTCTTACAAACAGTATAAATCCCTGTGTACACCATTCATACCAATACATACCAATAGTTTAACCCCTGTGTACACCATTCATACCAATAGTTTAACCCCTGTGTACACCATTCATACCAATAGTTTAACCCCTGTGTACACCATTCATACCAATAGTTTAACCACTGTGTACACCATTTATACCAATCGTTTACCCCTGTGTACACCATTCATACCAATAGTTTAACCCCTGTGTACACCATTCATACCAATAGTTTAACCTCTGTGTACACCATTCATACCAATAGTTTAACCACTGTGTACACAATTCATACCAGTAGTTTAACCCCTGTGTACACCATTTAACCTCTGTGTACACCATTCATACCAGTAGTTTAACCCCTGTGTATACCAGTCCTACCATGATCTTAATCCAATGTACACCATTTCCACCAGTAATTTAAACCCCTGTGTACACCATTCCTACCAATCGTTAAGCACCCCCCCCCCCACCCAGTGTACACCATTCCTATCAACAGTTTAAACTCCTGTTTACACCACTCTTACAAACAGTATAAATCCCTGTGTACACCATTCATACCAATAGTTTAACCCCTGTGTACACCACTCATACCAATAGTTTAACCCCTGTGTACACCATTCATACCAATAGTTTAACCCCTGTGTACACCATTCATATCAATAGTTTAACCCCTGTGTACACCATTCATACCAATAGTTTAACCACTGTGTACACCATTCATACCAATAGTTTAACCCCTGTGTACACCATTCATACCAATAGATTAACCCCTGTGTACACCATTCATACCAATAGTTTAACCCCTGTGTACACCATTCATACCAATAGTTTAACCCCTGTGTACACCATTCATACCAATAGTTTAACCCCTGTGTACACCATTCATACCAATAGTTTAACGACTGTGTACACCATTCATACCAGTAGTTTAACCCCTGTGTACACCATTTAACCCCTGTGTACACCATTCATACCAGTAGTTTAACCCCTGTGTATACCAGTCCTACCATGATCTTAATCCACGTTTACACCATTTCCACCAGTAATTTAAACCCCTGTGTACATCATTCCTACCAATCGTTAAGCACCCCCCCCCCTACCCAGTGTACACCATTCCTATCAACAGTTTAAACTTACAAACAGTATAAATCCTTGTGTACACCATTCATACCAATAGTTTTACCTCTGTGTACACCATTCATACCAATAGTTTAACCCCTGTGTACACCATTCATATCAATAGTTTAACCACTGTGTACACCATTCATACCAATAGTTTAACCCCTGTGTACACCATTCATACCAATAGTTTAACCCCTGTATACACCATTCATACCAATAGTATAACTCCTGTGTACACCATTCATACCAATAGTTTAACGACTGTGTACACCATTCATACCAATAGTTTAACCACTGTGAACATCATTTCTATCAGTTGTTTAAACCCTGTGTACACCATTTTTACCAGTATTTAAATCCCCTGTGTACACCATTTTAACCAGTATTTAAATCCCCTGTGTACACCATTCCTACCAATAGTTAAAACCCCCTGTGTACACAATTCCTACCAATATTTTGAACCTTTGTTTACGCCATTCCAATCAATAGTTTAAACTATTCACACTATTCTTACCGTTAATATAAGCCCCTGTGTACACAATTTCTACCAGTATTATAAACAACTTATTACATAATTTCTACAAATAGTTTTAGTCCTTTATTACATCATTCTTACTAATAATTTAAACCCTGTACACCATACCTCCCAATAATTTAAATCCCTGTGTACACAATTCCTACCAATAATTTAAATCCCTGTGTACACCATTCCTACCAATAATTTAAACCCCTGTGTACACCATTCCTACCAATAATTTAAATCCCTGTGTACACCATACCTCCCAATAATTTAAACCCTGTACACCATTCCTACCAATAATTTAAATCCCTGTGTACACCATTCCTACCTATAATTTAAATCCCTGTGTACACCATACCTACCAATAATTTAAATCCCTGTGTACACCATTCCTATCAATAATTTAAATCCCTGTGTACACCATTCCTACCAATAATTTAAATCCCTATGTACACCATTCCTCCCAATAATTTGAATCCCTGTGTACACCATACCTACCAATAATTTAAATCCCTGTGTACACCATTCCTACCAATAATTTAAATCCCTGTGTACACCATTCCTACCAATAATTTAAATCCCTGTGTACACCATACCTCCCAATAATTTAAATCCCTGTGTACACCATTCCTACCAATAATTTTAAATCCCTGTGTACACCATTCCTACCAATAATTTAAATCCCTGTGTACACCATACCTACCAATAATTTAAATCCTTGTGTACACCATACCTCCCAATAATTTAAATCCCTGTGTACACCATTCCTACCAATAATTTTAAATCCCTGTGTACACCATTCCTACCAATAATTTAAATCCCTGTGTACACCATACCTACCTATAATTTAAATCCCTGTGTACACCATACCTCCCAATAATTTAAATCCCTGTGTACACCATTCCTACCAATAATTTAAATCCCTGTGTACACCATACCTCCCAATAATTTAAATCCCTGTGTACGCCATTCCTACCAATAATTTAAATCCCTGTGTACACCATTCCTACCAATATTTTAAACCCATGTTTACACCATTCCTACCAAAAGTTTAAACCCCTGTTTGCATAATTTTCGAAATATGTACATTGATTTTTGAGTGTCGATGGCCTAAAATTTGTGCGTATAAAAACTGTAATTTAACGTTTTTGATGGATTATCTGTTGTTGTTTTTCTGTATCAATGAGAACCTTATTGCGTCCGTTTGTGACATTGCATTCTATGGTTTACTCGTTCATTTACATAAAAGGGAAATAGACAAAAGGAATGTGGTAGTCACGTACACACAAACCATAACGCAGTATTCAGGATGATTGAATGCACGTTTAAAATGTTTTGGATTGGTTTGCTTGTTTTATTTAAAAATGGGAAAACATTCGCCTCGCTTAGCTACCGACAATGTTGATTACTGTAGTAATTTCCCGTTTAATTGAAGATAAATGATGTAGATTAAGTTTATATAGCGATATAGAATATGTATGCGTTCATTAAAATGTTATCTTAAATAAAAAAAAATGTTACTTGTTTGCGTATTAGAAATTCATTTTTTAAGTAAAATCTAAAATCGTGCAACTATTGTATTTATAAATTGTCACTGAACACTACTTTAAACTATATATATATATATATATATATAAAGGGAGATAATTAAATTCACAACAACGGAATTTACGATTTTTGGGATCTTTTCAGATGCTCATTCACAATGCATGATATATATATGGAGATAATTATTTGTGAATAACGATTCTTTAACTGGATCCTACTCATATAAAGCTATCACTTCATGTATGTAAATTTGTCCACCCTGTCCAGATGTGTTGCATGTAATTCCATAGTATATAAGTCATGGTCGACACCAAATTTATTGGTTTGGAAGAGGCCTTGATATTGTATCTATGGTTTGCATTGTAGCTTGTAGCTAGACGCACTCGCCGTAGTCTGGTCTGTACATTTATGTCTTGGTTATTCACAAATAATTATCTCCATATATATATATATATATATATATATATGTTGCAAGTATGGAATACATTATATACCACATAATTCGGACCGTGCCTGGGATTGAACCCGCGACCTCTGGTATATCCACTGCACTACCGCTCCGATCATGGCGCGGAGAACAATGTCTAGTGGTGAATGGGATGGGGCGGTTGATCCTTGGATCCATGCAGTCAAGAATCCTGGGTTAAACCTTAGCCAAGATATGAAGATAAAGTGTCTTGCTCCAGGAGACCTGCCGGTGGCGGTGCGAAGGAAGAGGCAGGGTAGAATACACAATCCTCAGATCCAGGTCCGATTCTCTACCAGTAGACCACTTTTATACTGGTTCCGGTTGTATATGCCAAGAAAGACACCAAGAATGATTTGTAAAAGTTATAAAATACCATATTTTTTTAATATTATAATGTGTAAAATGAATCAATTTAAAATAAAAGTAGTATGTAAATAAAGAGACTATAATACACAGAATGCGTAAACAAATAATAATAATAATGGTTTTATTTTATAAGAAAACTCAGTTGGATTTCAAATCTTCCCTGAGGCCCTCAACACCAAAAATAAACAGGAACATTATGTATATAATGTATATATGACTGGTTTGCTATGCTCTTCTCCGCTGAAGTTATTTACTTATAAACCGGCTATAAAAGACTGATAAAATAAATCAGGGATGGAATTCCAAATTACAGCTACTGAATATGACAAAGATTTTCTAACTTTTCACAGTTTGGCTTTGTGATATACAAATAAAGACACTATAATACAAAGAATACAGGGGCATAGCGTGACAAATTTGGAAGTTATTCTGGTGGTTGTGGGAGTCAGTTGGGTCAGAGGTCACCTCTCCCGGTGAAACTTTTAAAACTGTTATGATTCATTTTGCTAGGAAACATTACCTAAACAAAGTATCGGTCTAACATAAAGGACAGTGTTGATTTATGTAAGGAAAAGTTCATACTGCAACGTTTTAAGTATCTATCTGTATACCCCTCTTGTTATATGTCTATTGCTTCCACTGATTTTTTTACCCTTTTTGAGGCTTTGATTTTAAATGTTACTCAGCAGAGTAACTGAGTATGCCACGCTACGCGCCTGCAATATGTTATTCATTCTTCAATTGTTCATCACATATAACTTTCTGTTCAGTCAATGATGGAAAGTTTATTGAATAACAAAGAGGAAGACCCCATTCAAAGACAATGGTTTGTTTCTTCCTTAAAGTGTATGTATGAGAAATTCGATGATACACAGGACGGCAGTTGTCTTTTTATCCGTCAATGTTTTTGCATAACCCGATACTAGCCAATGAGTGATTTTATCGTGGGACGTGATTAAGTATTTTGGTCAACAAAATTAAAGAAATTGACACTACAGAAACAAAATACAATATAGGTTATTGGACAGAAAATCCAGACCATTTGATGTACAGTTTTACTGCTAAGATAAAATATATCGACGAGATAGTTGAAGCCCATTTATACCAGCGTGTTTCGGGTAAGACTGGAGCCGCTGTTGACCTCTGCAAAGAGGTGTAGGAATCTAACAAAAAAAAGCTGTCATGTCCATCTAATGACTTGTCATCATATTTATTGTTGTTGCTAATTTATCAATCACATGAAGAGAATTTGCTGAAACTCTGCAGTTCTGCAGGTATCAAGGTTTCAACTAGACTCTGTATTTCATTGTTTGATTTTTTTTCTGTATGTTAGCATTGTGCTTCTGTAGATAGAAAGTTGACTGTAAACCCGAATGTTTCCTTCTTGTTTTCATCATAATACCTGTATGTGTTGATACGACTTAAAACCTAACTTCATTCACTTCAACATCAATGCTCCATCTAATGCCTTAGAACAAAACCGCAGTAAACTTGTTACTGTCGGTTAGAAATGTATTACAGTGATGTGGACAAAAGTCTTCGTATTTCTTTTCTTCGTGACAATAGTCAAGTGACCATGACGGTCCTCCGTGGCCGAGTTATCTAAGGCGCCGTCACATTCGTGCAATAAAAAGCACTTGACAATAGTCAAGTGACCATGACGGTCCTCCGTTGCCAAGTTATCTAAGGCGCCGTCACAGTCGTGCAATAACAAGCACGCGACAATAGTCAAGTGATCATGACGGTCCTCCGTGGCCGAGTTATCTAAGGCGCCGTCACATTCGTGCAATAACAAGCACGCGACAATAGTCAAGTGACCATGACGGTCCTCCGTGGCCGATTTATCTAAGGCACCGTCACATTCGTGCAATAACAAGAACTTGACAATAGTTAAGTGACCATGACGGTCCTCCGTGGCCGAGTTATCTAAGGCACCGTCACATTCGTGCAATAACAAGCACGTGACAATAACCCAGTGATCATGACGGTCCTCCGTGGCCGAGTAATCTAAGGCGCCGTCACATTCGTGCAATAACAAGCACGTGACAACAGCCAAGTGATCATGACGGTCCTCCGTGGCCGAGTTGTCTAAGGCTCCGTCACATTCGTGCAATAACAAGCACGTGACATGGTCAAGTGACCATGACGGTCCTCCGTAGCCGAGTTATCTAAGGTGCCGTCTTAAGATCACTAACCTCCCACTGCTAAGGTTGTAGGTTCGAATCTTGCTCGCTCCAAAATCTTTATGTGACAAAGTTTGCCAGTTATTTACCGAAGGTTGGACGTCCTACTTAGATTCAGTCTGGGGTATTCCTTCACCAATAAGACCGGATATGCCATATATAACCTGAAATGTGCTTGAAATGGCTTTAAACTCCTTTACACGTGACCATATGTTAGCTTCAAGCACGGTAAAAGCTAACTTATGAACCAAATGTATTTCATTATTTTTGATACGCCGTAAAGTCCCAATTCAATTGTTTCAATAGGCATGCTTCATCCACTGCCTTTTGAACAAAACCGTAGCAAGTTTGTCACTGTCGCTTACCGTATAACATACGCTACTGCTCTGAGCCAGTAGCAATGTAACATATTGTACTTGTTACGCATGGTTACAAACATCTCTAGGTCATCATTAATTAAATGCTAAACAATCACATCGTTAATTAACTATCCAACAAAGGTGAAATATCCTTGAGGTATAAATAGTGAGAAACGTTGAATCGTGTTGCTGAATTTGTGTATACGTATCGTGTTTATACTAATAAATATGAACAATGCATATGTTAACATATATATAACAAATACATGTGTAAACATATATGGCAAATGTAGGTGTAAATATTGATATATAATATGTAGGGAATGTGTGTGTGTATATATCTATTCAATGAATATGTTAACATATATATGGCATATGTTGTGTTATCTCACATATTAATATCAACAACTAACGCTCGAAATCATCCTGGGTAGAATACAATACTAAACATATGCAGATAAAAATTTTGCTCAAGGACACAACACATTGCCGTGGCAGAGGATCGAACTCACGTTGGACCCACGATCATTCTCTGATCCTGAGTCCGATAACCAGTTCATTAGTAGTCAACACAGACTACACTAAAACATACGCAAGAAACATATTTGTACCTGCGGTGAGAAACGCATTCCAATGCATAAAGAAAGAATGTTAATTGGCTACGTTGCAATTGGCTCATATATAAATGCCGTAATATTAATATGAACAAATGTTATTGGATGTATATATACGCAAATAGTGCGCGTATTCAATATTTCGGTGTGACGTAATGTAGGCTAACGAGAGAGTTCTTATGAAAAAGTGCTGTATATTGTTTAAAATCTATTTATTTTACATCGTTTGTAAATCAAGTTATGACAATTTAGACAAATCACGTTCGAAGTCTTCCTGGGTAAAACCAGTACAGAGGTTATACGGAGAAGTATCGTATCAAGGAAACCACACCTAGACAAAGCGGAGAATCAAACCCATTGACCTCCGATCTTGAGCCGATGCTCTACCAATAGACCATCCCCACCCCATCCCCCCACAAAAGTGTGGTGGATGCATTTACGCATATAGTGTGCGTATTAAATAGTTCGGTATGACGAAATGTACTCTAACTAGTGTTTTTTTTATTTACTTGAATACTTCTCATTTCACATGTCATAATATATAACACTGATTACACAGGTATTAGTTTAATACTATTTTATTGCATCTATTATATACAATTACATGAATAATAACAGTACAATTATATTTATATATAGTGCAAATGGGTTGGGCTACAAGTTTTAACACTATTAGCAACAGCCCTCCCCAAAAATAAAATCACATTTAAATGTACATAGAAGAAGAAGAAGAAGAAGAAGAAGAAGAAGAAGAAGAAGAAGAAGAAGACTATTTAATTAACTTAAACTTTACAGTTTCTCGTTACAAAACATAAATATACAACAAATATTTACATGTCAGTTATCAGAATATAAATATCATACACTTATTTATGATTAAAGTATTAAGTATTTTGCTAAATGTATTAGAACAGTACTGAGTAGTACCGAGGATGAACCTCAAAATATGAGTTTATCAGTATAAATGTGTAAATAAGTATTTCCTTGTTGCTGGAAAAATATATATCTTTTTTTATTGCATGTTTATAGTATTAGTAATGCTTCGTCTAATAGCAAAATATTCCACAATATATTTACTTAAGTTAATTAGTTCAAGTTGATTTATCGATTGCAACAGTGACAGAAATTTAGTTTACTTGGATGACGTATATAAAACTAACGAATAAATTTGTTTCTTATGTCATTATATGCAGAACAAATTAAAATCAAGTGAAATTCGTTCTCTTTATCGTTAGAATTACATATTTGACAAATACGTTCATGCCCTTCTACTCGTGTTCTTGCATATCTTCCGGTTTCAATCCTTAAGCTATGTGATGATAACCGTAGCCTGGCATGAGCAATACGAAGACAATACAAATTTCTCAACAAAACGTTGCCTGAACAATGACAGAAATGCTCCTTGTTTGTTGATATGTACATTCCATATGTACATAAAACCATATGTGTTTAACGAATGTTTTACATTTGTCACCAAATTCTTTAATCCATTTTCGCTATCAGAAAGAGTGTGTTCGTAAACAGTCGTCTCGTCAAAATAATATTGTCTGTGTTAATTAACTTAAGCCAATATTTAACAATCCTAACAATTCTACTAATATATAATGGGTATCGTCCTAATTCTCCGTAAACACCTGCATTACTTGTCGTTGATTTTACCCCTAGAATGTGTTTGCGAAAACGTAAGTGGATTCTTTCGATTTCTTTAGGTTTAGTTACACCCCACACTTCGCATCCATAATTTAGAATTGACGATACAAATGCGTCAAACAATTGAAGCGATGACTTAGGGCTTAACTCATATATTTTGATATTGGATATTAATATGTTCACGGCTTTAAGAGCTTTACCACAAATTGCCTGCTGGTTTAAACAAAAGGATCCTTTATAATTAAAAATAATACCCCAATAGTTAAAATCATCTACTACTTCAAGTTAATAACCATTATAAAACCACTTCTCGATTTCATTTACTTTATCCCTTTATTTAAAGACGACAACTTTCATTTTATCTGTATTTACTTCTTGACCCCATTCTTCACAATAATTATAAACATAATTTAAATTTTCGTGTAAGATGTCTGGATTCGAACCTATGAGAACATTATCATCCGCAAAAAGTAAAAGGATAAGCGTTATGTCATTAAGAATTAACGCATTGTCTGAACTGTTTTGCATATACAGTCTCCAATGTATAGTGCAAACATTATCGGCGAGATTATCTCCCCTTGTTTAACACCAATCGCTATATCAAATATTCCTGAGAACGTTCCTGAGTATTTCTGACACAAGATTTAACGATGTTTTACATTGATCGAATAATTCTTACATTTTACCAGTAATACCCAGTCTATATAACTTTAACCACAATGCATTTCTATTTATTGAATCAAAAGCTTTTTTCAAGTCAATAAATGCACTATGCAAACGTTTTTTTATCATTAAGAAATTGTTCTACAATATTTTGAAGTATAAAGGCAACGTCAACTTTCCTGAAGCCAAACTGTGCATCAGAAATAATATTGTTGCTTTCGCACCAATTATTGATACATATTATCCAATATTTTACATGTAATCAAATTAATTCTTTTAACGCAGACATTTTGCAAAAGAAAAACAAATGCATAAATATATATATAAATGAATAAAGTAAGATCTATTAATAAGATAACATTTATAAATAGAAATCCTAACTTGACAGGAAGAACTCCTAATCGCCGAACTCCACATATCCCATAAAGCTCATTGTCATAGTTTTGTAAAAACAGTGACAGAGATGATAAAGATATAAATGAGAGTAAATAAATGAACGTTTGGTACGTATGCTTAGTTATTTCATTTTCCTTGTTTTTTTTTAATAATTACAATTGATTATCCATTAATGGATAACAAATGCATAACAATAGGAACTGATGTCCGTGTCCAATAGTTTTACTTTGTACAGCTCAAAAGATCGATGTGGCGACAACAATAATCAATAAGAATTTTAGCAGCGAAGGTATTAAAATACTGAAGGGAACAGCTAACCCGCCATCTGACAAGTTTATGTATTTTTCACAAATAACCCGCCATCTGGCAATTGTATGTATTTTTCACAAATAACGCGCCATCTGACAATTGTATATATATTTCCAAAGATAACCCGCAACCTGACAATGATTGTATGTATTTTTCACAAATAACCCGCCATCTGACAATTGTATGCTTTTTTCACAGATAACCCGTCATCTGACAATTGTATGCAATTTTTACCCATAACCCGCCATCTGACAATGGTTGTATGTATTTTTCACAGATAACCCGTCATCTGACAATTGTATGTATCTTTCACAGATAGCTCGCAATCTGACAATGATTGTATGTATTTTTCACAGATAACCCGCCATCTGACAATGATTGTATGTAATTTTCACAGATATTCGCCACCTGACAATGATTGTATGAATTTTTTACAGATAACCCGCCATCTGACAATTGGATGTATTTTTCAAAGATAACCCGCCATCTGACAATTGTATGTATTTTTCACAAATAACCCGCCATCTGACAATTGTTTGTATTTTTCAAAGATATCCCGCCATCTGACGATTGTATGTATTTTTCACAAATAACCCGCAATCTGACAATTGTATGTATTTTTCACAAATAACCGCCATCAGACAATCGTATGTTTTTTTCACAGATAACCCGCCATCTAACAGTGATTGTATGTAATTTTCACAGATAGCCCGCCATCTGACAATGACTGTATGTATTTTTCACAGATAACTCGCCATCTGACAATTGTATGTAATTTTCACAGATAGCCCGCCCTCTGACAATGATTATATGAATTTTTAACAGATAACCCACCATCTGGCACTTGTATGGATTTTTCACAGATGACACGCCATCTGACAATTGTATGGATTTTTCACAGATAGCCCACCATCTGACAATGATTGTATGTAATTTTCACAGATAACCCGCCATCTGGCAATGATTATATGAATTTTTTACAGAAAACCCGCCATCTGACAATGATTATATGAATTTTTTACAGATATCCCGTCATCTGACAATGATTATATGAATTTTTTACAGCTAGCCCGCCATCTGACAATGATTATATGAATTTTTTACAGATAACCCGCCATCTGACAATTGTATGTATTTTTCAAAGATAACCTGCCATCTGAAAATTGTATATATCTTTCAAAGATAACCCGCCATCTGACAACTGTATGTAATTTTTACAGATAGCCCGCCATCTGACAATGGTTGTATGTATTTTTCACAGATAACCCGTCATCTGACAATTGTATGTATCTTTCACAGATAGCTCGCAATCTGACAATGATTGTATGTATTTTTCACAGATAACCCGCCATCTGACAATGATTGTATGTAATTTTCACAGATATTCGCCACCTGACAATGACTGTATGTATTTTTCACAGATAACCCGCCATCTGACAATTGTATGTAATTTTCACAGATAGCCCGCCCTCTGACAATGATTATATGAATTTTTAACAGATAACCCACCATCTGGCACTTGTATGGATTTTTCACAGATGACACGCCATCTGACAATTGTATGGATTTTTCACAGATAGCCCACCATCTGACAATGATTGTATGTAATTTTCACAGATAACCCGCCATCTGGCAATGATTATATGAATTTTTTACAGAAAACCCGCCATCTGACAATGATTATATGAATTTTTTACAGATATCCCGTCATCTGACAATGATTGTATGAATTTTTTACAGATAACCCGCCATCTGACAATTGGATGTATTTTTCAAAGATAACCCGCCATCTGACAATTGTATGTATTTTTCACAAATAACCCGCCATCTGACAATTGTTTGTATTTTTCAAAGATATCCCGCCATCTGACGATTGTATGTATTTTTCACAAATAACCCGCAATCTGACAATTGTATGTATTTTTCACAAATAACCGCCATCAGACAATCGTATGTTTTTTTCACAGATAACCCGCCATCTAACAATGATTGTATGTAATTTTCACAGATAGCCCGCCATCTGACAATGACTGTATGTATTTTTCACAGATAACCCGCCATCTGACAATTGTATGTAATTTTCACAGATAGCCCGCCCTCTGACAATGATTATATGAATTTTTAACAGATAACCCACCATCTGGCACTTGTATGGATTTTTCACAGATGACACGCCATCTGACAATTGTATGGATTTTTCACAGATAGCCCACCATCTGACAATGAGTGTATGTAATTTTCACAGATAACCCGCCATCTGGCAATGATTATATGAATTTTTTACAGAAAACCCGCCATCTGACAATGATTATATGAATTTTTTACAGATATCCCGTCATCTGACAATGATTATATGAATTTTTTACAGCTAGCCCGCCATCTGACAATGATTATATGAATTTTTTACAGATAACCCGCCATCTGACAATTGTATGTATTTTTCACAGATAACCTGCCATCTGAAAATTGTATATATCTTTCAAAGATAACCCGCCATCTGACAACTGTATGTAATTTTTACAGATAGCCCGCCATCTGACAATGGTTGTATGTATTTTTCACAGATAACCCGTCATCTGACAATTGTATGTATCTTTCACAGATAGCTCGCAATCTGACAATGATTGTATGTATTTTTCACAGATAACCCGCCATCTGACAATGATTGTATGTAATTTTCACAGATATTCGCCACCTGACAATGATTGTATGAATTTTTTACAGATAACCCGCCATCTGACAATTGGATGTATTTTTCAAAGATAACCCGCCATCTGACAATTGTATGTATTTTTCACAAATAACCCGCCATCTGACAATTGTTTGTATTTTTCAAAGATATCCCGCCATCTGACGATTGTATGTATTTTTCACAAATAACCCGCAATCTGACAATTGTATGTATTTTTCACAAATAACCGCCATCAGACAATCGTATGTTTTTTTCACAGATAACCCGCCATCTAACAATGATTGTATGTAATTTTCACAGATAGCCCGCCATCTGACAATGACTGTATGTATTTTTCACAGATAACCCGCCATCTGACAATTGTATGTAATTTTCACAGATAGCCCGCCCTCTGACAATGATTATATGAATTTTTAACAGATAACCCACCATCTGGCACTTGTATGGATTTTTCACAGATGACACGCCATCTGACAATTGTATGGATTTTTCACAGATAGCCCACCATCTGACAATGATTGTATGTAATTTTCACAGATAACCCGCCATCTGGCAATGATTATATGAATTTTTTACAGAAAACCCGCCATCTGACAATGATTATATGAATTTTTTACAGATATCCCGTCATCTGACAATGATTATATGAATTTTTTACAGCTAGCCCGCCATCTGACAATGATTATATGAATTTTTTACAGATAACCCGCCATCTGACAATTGTATGTATTTTTCACAGATAACCTGCCATCTGAAAATTGTATATATCTTTCAAAGATAACCCGCCATCTGACAACTGTATGTAATTTTTACAGATAGCCCGCCATCTGACAATGGTTGTATGTATTTTTCACAGATAACCCGTCATCTGACAATTGTATGTATCTTTCACAGATAGCTCGCAATCTGACAATGATTGTATGTATTTTTCACAGATAACCCGCCATCTGACAATGATTGTATGTAATTTTCACAGATATTCGCCACCTGACAATGACTGTATGTATTTTTCACAGATAACCCGCCATCTGACAATTGTATGTAATTTTCACAGATAGCCCGCCCTCTGACAATGATTATATGAATTTTTAACAGATAACCCACCATCTGGCACTTGTATGGATTTTTCACAGATGACACGCCATCTGACAATTGTATGGATTTTTCACAGATAGCCCACCATCTGACAATGATTGTATGTAATTTTCACAGATAACCCGCCATCTGGCAATGATTATATGAATTTTTTACAGAAAACCCGCCATCTGACAATGATTATATGAATTTTTTACAGATATCCCGTCATCTGACAATGATTGTATGAATTTTTTACAGATAACCCGCCATCTGACAATTGGATGTATTTTTCAAAGATAACCCGCCATCTGACAATTGTATGTATTTTTCACAAATAACCCGCCATCTGACAATTGTTTGTATTTTTCAAAGATATCCCGCCATCTGACGATTGTATGTATTTTTCACAAATAACCCGCAATCTGACAATTGTATGTATTTTTCACAAATAACCGCCATCAGACAATCGTATGTTTTTTTCACAGATAACCCGCCATCTAACAATGATTGCATGTAATTTTCACAGATAGCCCGCCATCTGACAATGACTGTATGTATTTTTCACAGATAACCCGCCATCTGACAATTGTATGTAATTTTCACAGATAGCCCGCCCTCTGACAATGATTATATGAATTTTTAACAGATAACCCACCATCTGGCACTTGTATGGATTTTTCACAGATGACACGCCATCTGACAATTGTATGGATTTTTCACAGATAGCCCACCATCTGACAATGAGTGTATGTAATTTTCACAGATAACCCGCCATCTGGCAATGATTATATGAATTTTTTACAGAAAACCCGCCATCTGACAATGATTATATGAATTTTTTACAGATATCCCGTCATCTGACAATGATTATATGAATTTTTTACAGCTAGCCCGCCATCTGACAATGATTATATGAATTTTTTACAGATAACCCGCCATCTGACAATTGTATGTATTTTTCACAGATAACCTGCCATCTGAAAATTGTATATATCTTTCAAAGATAACCCGCCATCTGACAACTGTATGTAATTTTTACAGATAGCCCGCCATCTGACAATGGTTGTATGTATTTTTCACAGATAACCCGTCATCTGACAATTGTATGTATCTTTCACAGATAGCTCGCAATCTGACAATGATTGTATGTATTTTTCACAGATAACCCGCCATCTGACAATGATTGTATGTAATTTTCACAGATATTCGCCACCTGACAATGATTGTATGAATTTTTTACAGATAACCCGCCATCTGACAATTGGATGTATTTTTCAAAGATAACCCGCCATCTGACAATTGTATGTATTTTTCACAAATAACCCGCCATCTGACAATTGTATGTATTTTTCAAAGATATCCCGCCATCTGACGATTGTATGTATTTTTCACAAATAACCCGCAATCTGACAATTGTATGTATTTTTCACAAATAACCGCCATCAGACAATCGTATGTTTTTTTCACAGATAACCCGCCATCTAACAATGATTGTATGTAATTTTCACAGATAGCCCGCCATCTGACAATGACTGTATGTATTTTTCACAGATAACTCGCCATCTGACAATTGTATGTAATTTTCACAGATAGCCCGCCCTCTGACAATGATTATATGAATTTTTAACAGATAACCCACCATCTGGCACTTGTATGGATTTTTCACAGATGACACGCCATCTGACAATTGTATGGATTTTTCACAGATAGCCCACCATCTGACAATGATTGTATGTAATTTTCACAGATAACCCGCCATCTGGCAATGATTATATGAATTTTTTACAGAAAACCCGCCATCTGACAATGATTATATGAATTTTTTACAGATATCCCGTCATCTGACAATTGTATGTATCTTTCACAGATAACTCGCAATCTGACAATGATTGTATGTATTTTTCACAGATGACCCGCCATCTGACAATGATTGTATGTAATTTTCACAGATATTCGCCACCTGACAATGATTGCATGAATTTTTTACAGATAACCCGCCATCTGCCAATTGGATGCATTTTTTCAAAGATAACCCGCCATCTGACAATTGTATGTATTTTTCACAAATAACCCGCCATCTGACAATTGTTTGTATTTTTCAAAGATATCCCGCCATCTGACGATTGTATGTATTTTTCACAAATAACTCGCAATCTGACAATTGTATGTATTTTTCACAAATAACCGCCATCAGACAATCGTATGTTTTTTTTCACAGATAACCCGCCATCTGACAATGATTGTATGTAATTTTCACAGATAGCCCGCCATCTGACAATGATTGTATGTATTTTTCACAGATAACCCGCCATCTGACAATTGTATGTAATTTTCACAGATAGCCCGCCATCTGACAATGATTATATGAATTTTTAACAGATAACCCACCATCTGGCACTTGTATGGATTTTTCACAGATAACCCGCCATCTGACAATTGTATGGATTTTTCACAGATAGCCCACCATCTGACAATGATTGTATGTAATTTTCACAGATAACCCGCTATCTGACAATGATTATATGAATTTTTACAGATATCCCGCCTTCTGACAATGATTATATGAATTTTTTACAGATAACACGCCATCTGACAATTGTATGTATTTTTCACAGATTACCTGCCATCTGACAATTGTATATATCTTTCAAAGATAACCCGCCATCTGACAACTGTATGTAATTTTCACAGATAGCCCGCCATCTGACAATGATTGAATGTATTTTTCACAGATAACCCGCCATCTTACAATTGTGTGTAATTTTCAAAGATAACCCGCCATCTAAAAATTGTATGTATTTTTTTGCAGATAAGCCGCCATCTGAAAATTGTATTTTTTTTTTCACAGATAGCCCACTATCTGATTATGATTGTATGTGTTTTTCACAGATAACCCGCCAGCTGACAATTGTATGTAATTTTCACAGATAACCCGCCATCTGACAATGATTGTTTGTATTTTTCACAAACAACCTGCCATCTGACAATTTTAAGTAATTTTCACAGATAGCCCGCCATCTGACAATGATTGTATGTATTTTTCACAGATAACCCGCCATCTGATAATTGTATGTAATTTCCACAGATAGCCCGCCATCTGACAATGATTGTATGTATTTTTTCACAAATAACCCGCCATCTGACAAGTGTATGTATTTTTCACAGATAACCCGCCATCTGACAATTGTATGTTTTTTCACAGATAACCCGCCATCTGACAATTGTAGGAAATTGTACAGATAGCCCGCCATCTGACAATGATTGTATGTAATTTTCACCGATAACCCAATATCTGACAAGTGTATGTATTTTTCACAGATAACCCACCATCTGACAATGGTTATATGTGTTTTTCATAGATAAACTGTCATCTGACAATTTTATGTATTTTTCACCGATAACTAGCCATTTTACAATGGCATGTTTTTTTCACAGATAACCCACCATCTGACAATTTTACGTAATTTTCACAGATAGCCCGCCATCTGACAATGATTGTATGTAATTTTCACAGATAGCCCGCCATCTGACAATGATTGTATGTATTTTTCATAGATAACCCGTCATCTGACAATTGTATGTATTTTTCACAGATAACCTGCCATTTGACATTCTATGTATTTTCTCAAAAAGTTTCAAACCATTTTTTTACCGTTTTTTTATACTTACTTATCCGTATGTCTACTTACGTTACTCCATATTTTAACGAAGATATTTGAAATACGAAAGTGGCGGGTAAGCTGCGTCGATCAGTATATATACATACTTTTTTTACTTAGCTGTTCATTCTTTGATGAAATTAGAAGTGATATATTTCGTGTAAATTTAAACAACATAGCTTATTTAACTCTTGACTGTACAGAGAAATTTAAACATATTATATTTAGTGATCAAGGAAAACTATATTCATTTATTCAGTATTATTTGTTAAAAAAGCACATTTATATACTATAGTATAACCATTTTGTATATTGATTTGAATTTGATATCGCCATAACTGTTTATATCATGTTTTAAATATGATACTTTGTATTATCGATAGTGACTTTTAGGCCCATCGGGTCGAGTTTTTCATTCTCATTTATTGTTTAATTGCTTTTTATTGATTTGTTAATGCACATGTCATTTTAATTAAAGATTTACTTACTTACTTACCTACCTACCGACCGACCGACCGACCGACCGACCGACCTACCGACCTACCTACCTACCTACTTTTACTTTCACTTTCACTTTCACTTTCACTTTCACTTCACTTCACTTCACTTCACTTCACTTCACTTCACTTTACTTTACTTCGACAATGTAAATTGTCTGTCCAGTCCAGATGCGTTGCATGTAAATCCATAGTATATAAGTCATATTTGGTTTGATAGATGCAGTGATATTGTGTCTATGGTTGTTTGCATTATAGCTAGGCGCGATCGCCGCAGTCTGTTCTGTACATTTATGTCTGGAGATTCACAAATAATTAATATATATTATCAATTCCTAATATTGTAGATGCAAAGCATGAAAAAGATGAACACGTCCGTGCCATTTCCCGTCATGACTGAGTGTTAGACATAAATGTTTGTGATTTTCGACAAAATGAACAGATGTGTTGTTAAACTTCAATGACGAAGTGGTGACATTTCTTTGAAATGTAAAAAGTAAATATTCTGTTTTGTTGGGACTAAAATCAACTAACAACTGTCTAGGCCAGTCGGCAATCATATTTAAATCGTCAGAGGCGTAGCTTAATACGAAAAATTAAAAATTAAAAACGCCAAAAATGCAATAAAAAATGATAGGGGGATTGGCCTAAGGGATAAAATGAGGTGACACCACCCGTGCCTATACATCCGACTTATGTCAGCTGGGGACCTGATCGTGGTATAAAAGAGGTGAAAAAAAGTGATATATTATCAGCAAGAAGAAACGAGTAACGCTTAATAGGTTATCAGCAATATCATTAATGAAGATAAGAAAAAATAATTTGCCTAGAACAGAACTCTGTTGTACCTCTACAGTTGTTACCCTGACCTCTGAACTTTCAATTCATTTCAAAATATTACCGATTAAACCGTTTTGTTTTAATTTAAAAATCAGCCCCTTAAACCAAAGCTTTCGACATATCGCAATCTACTAGTAATTAAGCGTCGCATAAAAAGAGGATCTGACATGAGTGCTCATTTATTATTAAATTTATTAAACGTGTTTGCATGAATGTATGCGAGGCTCTGTCGAACATTACTGAGATAATACTTCTCAGTGAGTTTAATAAATTGAATAATAATGAATGAGCACGAGTGTAAGATTTTTTATCACACAACTCAGTCTACCATTTACTTAAAAGATAACTTTTTATTAGGAAGGAGAAAAAAAGTTGCCATATCATCTATGATTAGTTTCCGGTAGTCGTTGTATGGCGTAACGTCTTAAAAGAACGTCATTTTACCCATCGTCGCATACCCACGAGTAATACATTTCGATACCCACGGGTAATCTATTTTGATGCCCTCAAAGCATCATGGAGAGTATCAGAATTGACACCCAGGGGTATCAGACGACACATTTACCATGTTGTATTTAGCTTATTTTACATCACCATAGGTTTTCCATATGGGCGATGCCCACAGAAAAGTGTTAGTACATTGTATTTTTAAATTTGTGGGGGATAGTACAAATTACAGGTCTAAAGAAACCCATCGTAAGTGTCTTCTGATTCATTAGCGTGCTTGGTGTATAGCACCACCACAAGGGCATTCGGTTTAAAGCCCCATCCGAACGACTGTTAGTATCTTTAGTTGGCCAGATCAAGGAATCGAATCCGCAACCACGAGATCAGAAATCTCGTGCTCTACCGACTGAGCAAATGCGGCTGTTTTATTACAATGACAAATCGAAGTCATTTATATATTCGGGCAAGTCGGAATGCACTTCGTTGATTTATGTACAAGAGCATCGTCCGAATTTAAGATAATTATAAAACAAGATAAGACGGGAAATTGGTGCGGCATACAAAATAAATCTTAAAAAATGAAAATTAGCTAAAAATGTAGATAGGCTTTTGAAATTACTGGCACAGCATGCTGCAGAAATATTAATTATTGGTGCCGTACCATGCAGCGGCCGTGTCTACGCCCATATTTCACCATTAATTATGTGATAAATTTTGGGTTAATGATGCTTTCCTAGACAAAATACAGCCAACAGGAGACATAGTAACCATAACAACACATCCATATGATATATGTTTATTTAAAAAACAGCGTGTATATAAGTATATTGATCGTTATAATAAATACTTATATTTATACAAGCATGGATATATGTGATTCTCTCTCTTCCATAAACAACAAACTATCACAGAACTGGAAGAATATGCATATGACAGGTAATCAACGTGTACACAATAGTATTTTGTACATAAATGTAGTCAATTGAATATCAATACAGTAAATTTTGATATTAATTGAGGCAATTTGTACAGAAATAGTAAATGAGTACATCAACTTTACACAACTGGATTAACTTGTACATAAATAGAGCCAACATGTACATAAATGGGACTAACCTGTACATAACTGGGATTAACCTGTACATAACTTGGATCAACCTTTACATAAATGGGATCGACATGTACATAACTGGGACCAACATGTACATAAATAAGATTAACATGTTCATAAATAGGATCAACATGATCATAAATAAGATTAACATGTTCATAAATGGGATCAACATGTACATAAATGGGATCAACCTGTACATGAATCGATTAACATGTACATAAATGGGATCAACATGTACATAAATGGGATCAACCTGTACACGAATGGATTAACCTGTACATAAATGGGATCAACATGTACATGAATGGATTAACCTGTACATAAATGGGATCAACATGTACATAAATGGGATCAACATGTACATAAATGGGATCAACCTGTACATGAATGGATTAACCTGTACATAAATGGAATCAACATGTACATGAATGGATTAACCTGTACATGAATGGGATCAACCTGTACATGAAAGGATTACCCTGCACATAAATAGGATAAACCAGTACATAAATAGAGTCAAATTGTACGTAAACATGGGATAAAGCATGTACATAAAGCATGTATATACAGTCAAAGTTCACATAAATGTGATAGCATTGTAATAAATGTACATAAATGGAATAAACTTGTACACACACAAATGGAGTGAATATTCACCTAATTAAGTTCAGCAATCAAACGGTACAGATATGTAGTTCATACGTTAATTAATGGCTATCGATTTGGATATCAATTTTGACAGTTAATCAATTTCATAAATCTTTGCAGCTAATCTGTATTTATAAAGCATTTCTATGAAATTACAGCGCAGGTGTGTTACATTTAAGATGGCGATCCTTTTCCCATCCAGTCGATCAGACCGAAAATTCCCGCTACAAGACATATTATTCCTGCTATGATGGTGATAGCAAACGCTCCCGAAAGGTGATCGCTGAAAGCGTCTATCTTGCTCCCGTATACACATATTCCGATTAAAATGAAGGCGCCTATAAATATAAAGCAAACATTGTTACAAACACTGGGAGAAAGAAAGAGAGAGGCAGAGGCAGAGACAGAGACAAAGACAGAGACAGAGAGAAACAAGACTATGTTCATCAAATCATATATTGTGTATTTCAAACAGGACTGTATGTCCACTGTCAGTACCATATTGTTGTTGTTGTTGTTGTTGTTGTTGTTGTTGTTGTTTGTTTGTTTGTTTGATTTTCGTATTTCGTATTTCGGTATTCGGGGAGATACTCTTCAACACAGGAGGTTGTGATGGGGGGTGTTAGAGTTTCGCCTGTAGAACGAACCCATTTATATATATTTATTAATTAAAATGTACTCGTACATATAAACACATCAGTTTAAGTATAAATATGGCTTAGAACGGAAGATAAAATCTTATAGAGATTTTCTCCATGCGTATCGTATACTGTTAAATATTTTTTGTTATCTCAAGGCGCAATGAAGGACAGAGACAGACAGACAGACAGACAGACAGACAGACAGACAGACAGACACAGACAGACAGACAGACAGACAGACAGACAGACAGACAGACAGACAGACAGACGAACCATAAATCCCAAACAGTACATTGTGTTCACGGCCATTATATGACATTGTAAATATATAACAAAACTGTTAATCAAATCATATATTGTGTATTTCAAACAGGACTGTATGTCCACGGTCAGTACCATATTGCATATTGTTGTTGTTGTTGTTGTTTGTTTGTTTGTTTGTTTGTTTGTTTGTTTGTTTGTTTGTTTGTTTGTTTGTTTGTTTGTTTGTTTGTTTGATTGATTTTCGTTTTTCGTATTTCGGTATTCAGGGGAGTAACTCTTCGACACTGGTTGTGATGGGGAGTGTTAGAGTTTCGCCTGTAGAATGAACCCATCTCTTCCGCTTTGGTCCGTTGCATAGCAACGACAGTTGCTTCAGCGGAAGTTGAATGACGTCAAAGTTTGGTAAGCGAATAGTTAGGAATTAAGAGACAAGCACATACTCCAATGCGTTTTCTTTTGGGTTAAACAGACGTGAATTATTCGGGGATATCAGGGACTGTGCTAGATAAGTTAGTGTTATTTTGTTGTTGAATAGCGAAATACGAAAAAGGAATATCAAACTAACGTGAAGCTGCCATCAGATTTGCCCAAAACAGTGATGCACGTTTTACTTACAAGAAACAAAAGACAGGATCCAGGCGACCAGTTTCAGCACCTTCATGTCTTTCACGAACATCACAATGATTGTGAGAATCAAGGCCACTGCGATGAGCAACACGCCCATGATCTCAAGAGCTCGTACCGCATCGAACCAACCTGAAAAATAACAACAAGGACATGTATATCAGTTGCATTCAACATATACATTGGTTGCATTCAACATTTTATATCAGTTGCATTCAACATATATATCAGTTGCATTCAACATTTATATCAGTTGCATTCAACATTTATATTAGTTGCATTCAACATATACATTAGTTGCATTCAACATTTATATCAGTTGCATTCAACATTTATATTAGTTGCATTCAACATATACATTAGTTGCATTCAACATTTGTATTAGATGCATTCAACATACATATTAGTAGCATTCAACATTTATATTAGTTGCATTCAACATTTATATCATTTGCATTCAACATTTATATTAGTTGCATTCAACATATATATCAGTTGGATTCAACATTTATATCAGTTGCATTCAACATTTATATTAGTTGCATTCAACATATACATAAGTTGCATTCAACATTTATATTAGTTGCATTCAACATATACATTAGTTGCATTCAACATTTATATTAGTTGCATTCAACATTTATATTAGTTGCATTCAACATATGTATTAGTTACATTCAACATTTGTATTAGATGCATTCAACATACATATTAGTTGCATTCAACATTTATATTTGTTGCATTCAACATATACATTAGTTGCATTCAACATTTATATTAGTTGATTCAACATATACATTAGTTGCATTCAACATTTATATTAGTTGCATTCAATATTTATATTAGTTGCATTCAACATATGTACTAGTTGCATTCAACATTTGTATTAGATGCATTCAACATACATATTAGTTGCATTCAACATTTATATTTGTTGCATTCAACATTTATATAAGTTGCATTCAACATTTATATCATTTGCATTCAACATTTATACCAGTTGCATTCAACATTTATATCTGTTGCATTCAACATTTATATAATTTGCATTCAACATATACATTAGTTACATTCAACATATATATTAGTTGCATTCAACATTTATATTAGGTGCATTCAACATACATATTAGTTGCATTCAACATTTATATCAGTTGCATTCAACATTTATATCTGTTGCATTCAACATTTTATTAGTTGCATTCAACATTTATATTAGATGCATTCAACATACATATTAGTTGCATTTAACATTTATATCAGTTGCATTCAACATTTATATCAGTTGCATTCAACATTGATATCTGTTGCATTCAACATTTTATTAGTTGCATTCAACATTTATATCAGTTGCATTCAACATTTATATCAGTTGTATTCAACATTTATATTAGTTGCATTAGTTGCATTCAACATATTATAATATTATTAATGTTGCATTCAACTTGCATTCAAAATATATATTAGTTGCATTTACATGTACATTATTTGCATTCAATATAACATTAGTTGCATTCAACATTTATATTAGTTGCATTCAACATTGATATAAAGTGCATTCAACATTTATTTTAGTTGCATTCAACATTTATATTAGTTGCATTCAACATTTATATTAGTTACGTTCAACTTTTATATTAAGTGCATTCAACATTTATATAAGTTGCATTCAACATACATATTAGTTGTTTAAACTGGCATTCAACATTTATATTAGTTGCATTTAACATTTATATTCAGTGCATACAACATTTATATTAGTTGCATTCAACATTTATATAAGTTTCATTCAACATATATATTTGTTGTATTCAACTTGCATTCAACATATATATTAGTTGTATTTAACATATACATTAGTTGCATTTAAAATTTATATTAGTTGCATTCAACATATATATTAGTTGCATTCAACATGTATATTTGTTTCATTCAACATATATATTAGTTGTACATGTATTCAACTTGCATTCAACATTGATATTAGTTGTATTTAACATATACATTAGTTGCATTTAAAATTTATATTAGTTGCATTCAACATGTATATTAGTTGTATTCAGCATGTTTATTTGTTGCATTCAACATATACATTAGTTGCATTCAACATACATATTGGTTGCATTCAACTTGCATTCAACATTTACATTAATGCATTCAACATTTATAATAAGTGTATTCAACATATATATAAGTTGCATTTAACATTTATATCAGTTGCATTCAACATATATACTAGTTGCATTCAACATTTATATAAGTTGTATTCAACATTGATATTATTGCATTCAACATATATATCAGTTGTATTCGACATATATGTTAGTTGCATTCAATATATATATATATTAGTTGCATTCAACATTTATATAAGTTGTAATCAACATTTATATTAGTTGCATTCAACATTTATATTAGTTGTATTCAACATATATATTAGATGCATTCAACATATATATATTTGTTGCATTCAACATATATATTAGTTGCATTCAACATTTATATTATTTGCATTCAACATTTATATTAAGTGCATTGATATTAGTTGCTTTCAACATATTTATTAGTTGCATTTAACATTTATATTAGTTGTATATAACATATATATATATATATACTAGTTGCATTCAATATTTATATTAGTTGCATTCAACATATATACTAGCTGCATTCAACATTGATATAAGTTGTATTCAACATATATATAAGATGCATTCAACATATATATATTAGTTGCATTCAACATATATATATTAGTTGCATTCAACATATATATTAGTTGCATTCAACATTTATATTAGTTGCATTCAACATTTATATTATTTGCATTCAACATTTCTATTAAGTGCATTGAACATTGATATTAGTTGCATTCAACATTTATATTAGTTACGTTCAACTTTTATATAAAGTGCATTCAACTTTTATATAAGTTGCATTCAACATACATATTAGTTGTTTAAACTGGCATTCAACATTTATATTAGTTGCATTTAACATTTATATTAAGTGCATACAACATTTATATAAGTTGCATTCAACATTTATATAAGTTTCATTCAACATATATATTAGTTGTATTCAACTTGCATTCAACATATATATTAGTTGTATTTAACATATACATTAGTTGCATTTAAAATTTATATTAGTTGCATTCAACATATGTATTAGTTGCATTTAACATTTATATTAGTTGCATTCAACAAATATATTAGTTGCATTCAATATTTATATTAGTTGCATTCAACATATATACTAGTTGCATTCAACATTGATATAAGTTGTATTCAACATATATATTAGTTGCATTTAACATATATACTAGTTGCATTCAAAAGTTATATTAGTTGCATTCAAAATTTATATTAAGTGTTCAACATTAATGTTGTTGTTATTGTTGTATGATGTTTAGCGTCGCTTTCAACAATTTTTCAGTCATATCGCGACGGACACCGAGACATTACTTGAGACAGTATTCTAAGCGCTGTCACACTGGAGTATCATGCCGCAGACACATGGTATGATATCCAACCCAGTCACCTTATACTGACACCGGGCCGACCAGACAAAGAACTCTCCTCTAAATGATGAGCGTCAAGCGAGGAAGCTTCTAGTACCATTTTTAAAATATTTGGTATAACCCGGCCGGGGATTGAACCCAAGACCTACCGCATGCGAAGCAGGCGCTCTACCATTAGACCACGCCGCGGTCTTTCAACATTTATATTAAGTGCATTCAACATTTATATTAGTTGCATTCAACATATATATTAGTTGCATTCAACATTGATATTAGTAGCATTTAACATTTATATCAGTTGCATTCAACATTTATATTAAACATTTATATTAGTTGCATTCAACATAGATATTAATTGCATTCAACATTTATATTAGTTGCAGTCAACATATATATATATATATATATATATATATATATATATATATATATATATATATATATATATATATATATATATATAAGTTTCATTTTATATTTATATTTGCATTCATATATTGTTGGTTTAAACATATTTATTAATTAAAATGTACATATAAACACATCAGTTTAAGTATAAATATGGATTAGAACGGAAGGTAAAATTATAGAGATCTTCTCCATGCATATCGTATAGTGTTAATTATTTTTTTGTTACCTCAAAGACTTATATAGAAAGGATAATAAACTTGCATCTCCTAGCTTATTGTTGATAAAGTAGCACAGGAAGAATTAATTATCTGGTAAATAATCATTCATTACTTACAGGCAACTGATTTCGTGTACATAAAATGTAAGTTATATGTAATCTTAGACGATTTCTAATGTTATGATCATTATAAATGATCTTGAATTAAAGATATTTAGGTTTGAAGAAAATTTTTCGTAGTTCGTTGTTATTTTAGCTGTAGTATGAACATTTTGAAATCAAAAGTACTTCAACAATTTTAAACACAAATTGCTGGGAATGGTATTGTTTTTATGAAAATTGCATTTTGATAATGTAAGAATTTGGATCTGTGTTCTTGACATGAATGGAAGGTAAGATAATTGAAAACGAGATATTGTGAGATTTTGCGTGAATACGCGAGCGTTCACAAGATATCAATAAGTTTCCTTTCCTTCTCAATATAATTCCTTCGTTACCCTCGTTGTTTTTAATAAAACTAAGTCACTAAACACCGCGGAGGCACAAAACGAAACGTACATATCAACAGAACATAACGTGTACGGACGAGCCGTTTGAGAAATAAGAACTGTACAACTTCTCGATATATTTCAATCCAACGTGAATTTAGTGTTTATTCACCATAGATGATATGGTTTACCGAACTGTTTAAAATGTTCACACTTATAATTAAAAGGGACATGTGGCCATGTACCAATGTCCGCATAAGGGATCACCTTTACACCTATGAAAATATAACCATATGCAAATATTAATACCCAACTATTACTATCTAAATCTTCATACTAAAAAAATATAAACATTTTATTATAAAATTAGTGAATTTCCCTAGTTTTGAAAATACAAAAATAAACCAAAGTACTTGAAGTACTGAAAGCCGGTTTTTATTAAATATTCATACGCCATTCTACTTTGATTGATATTAGTGAGGGTGTGGTTTATTTTATACAACAAGTTTTCGAAATGACATAATACAATTGCCCACATTCTATTTGCATTGTTTGATTTGTTTCTATTGCAAAGCTTGATCACGCCGACATAAGCAGGGCCACCCCTGGCATAAAGTCCGGCTAAAAATCATAAAGTACATATATTGATAATTTCGTTGAATAGTTGCAATCACACCGATTAAAACAATAAAAAAATACTTGTTACATTTTTCTTTCATATCTGACCTCGAATATTAGAACAATGGTGCGCTTCATTCAGTCAGTATAAATCATGATTATGGTCCTTTTCGAAGCATACACACAATTAAGGATTTGCATCCATACTGGGTTTTATAAGTATACTTTCATCCTGTAATATTTTTATTTTTCAGAAGAAAAAAAAAGAAAAAAATGCATTATACCATTAAAGATGTTTTCAAATTAATAGACGTTTGCCGGTCGGTAAAAAAACACTTATTTCAACACTTAATTGTTGACCTTTCTCTAAAATAATCAGTTTATTTATTTTGTTGTTGCTAGCGTTGTTATTTTTATGTTCTTGTTTAATGTATATCATAAACCAAGAAAGATCACTATTGACAGCGTGGATATTCATACTAGGGAATAGATAAGAACAGAAGAGTTATCTTTCTTTATTAACTGGATTACTACAGGGCTTTAACAAGTTTCTCTGTTTATAAATGCAAACGACGACCTTACGAACTAAAAGTAAACGGTAATCGGTCTACTCGGCGTTGTCCCTCCACTTCCCATTAAGTCACGTGATTAAACACAAGCAAACAGTTCGCGGAGGTGTTTAATCTGTTAGCAAACGTTTAAAGCAAACATACCGTTCAGTTCGCTTCTGTTATAAAATGTTTTCACACAAGTTAAACATTTAAGCGAAGCGAACGCAGCCCAGGGTGCCGTTTCACGAAACATCTTAAACTTACGCAAAAAATTATCGTAAGTTTTTAATACTCATATACACGATATTCATTTTGTGTTTCACGAACATCAACGTAAGTTTTTGCGTACGCCTAAGAAAAAAAAAGTTCGTAAGTTTTTCGTAGGACGCTCTTTAGTACAGGAGATAATTAACTGGCCATAGAAACGTCAACATCCGGCACGAACGGTAGAGCACCTGTCATTATTTTCTCAATAAAAGTTTATGCGTTGAAACTGAACACAAATGACGTCAGTTTTTAATTTACTACAAAATGACGTAAAAATAAAAAAAATACGTCATTTCAGTTTCATTTATTAACTGTTTCAGTGCTAATCAACTAATTAATCAGTCATGAGAATTGTAAGACAAATTTATATAATATTAATCTAAATAAATTTACAGTTAATATTGCATCTAGTTTATTACTTTTTTATACTCTGTCGTTTATAGGAGATATACAATGAATTTTAAGGCAGTTAGACGATTGATAGCTTTTGTTTTATTTGAATTTCCGATGTGCTTGGGAGACGCAAAATAAAAAAAGGACTCTTTGGAGAGACCTTCATTCAATATTAAATTAAATGATAATTTAAATTTATTCAAATAATAATGAAAATGTTAATAAAATGATAATAATAAAAGTAAATGATAATCGAGATAAAATAATGAAAATGACACACTTATTTTCCTTTTTTGGCAGCTGTGCATTTCAAATATATTGGTATAAGTTACTACTACTACTACTACTACTACTACTACTACTACTACTACTACTACTACTACTACAACTATTACTGCTGATGATGATACTAATAACAATATATAGTCATTTAAATTAAAGTACGATGATAATAATGATAATAAAATGAATCTGATAATAATAGAAATGAGAATGTTCTCTTTTCTCATAGTATCCTTATGTAAAATTTTAAGTCCCCTAACTATAAATATTAACTACTTAATACGAACAAATATGACACCGATTCTTCGGAAAACATTTTTGTAATTTCCAATTTTTACCTTTTTGAGGACCCTCTGGACTAAGTCACGGCTAGATTTCTTGAATCTGCCAACCAATAAAGTTATTCTCAGTATAGTGTATAATATGTAACTAAAGGCCTTGTTTTACGGATCTCATGGCTAGATGTTTATATGTCAACCAATAAATGAAGTTATTATCAGTATAGTGTCTAATATGTAACAATAGACCCTGTCTTATAGATCTCACGGCTAGATTTCTATATATATATGTCAATCAATAAATGAAGATATTCTCAGTATAGTGTCTAGTATTTAACTATAGGCCCTATCTAATACAGATCTCATGGCTAGATTTCTATATGTCAACCAATAAATGAAGATATTCTCAGTATAGTGTCTAATATTTTACTAAGATAAAACATTAAGTTGACAGGAAAGATACATAAAAATAATGGAGATTAAGATCATTGAAAAAAAACACTAGTACAATAATCACCCGTCCGGCTCGGTTGTATACAAAACGTATACATAGCTACTAGTCAAGCCCATACCCTCTCACGGCAACCAGTATAGCTTCAACAGTGTCCTTTTGGATATTTAACTGTTGCCGTTTTGTAGCTGTTGCTGCTGCTGCTATTGTTTATGTTGATGATGTTGTTGTTGTTGTTGTTGTTGTTGTTGTTGTTGTTGTTGTTGTTGTTGTTGTTGTTGTTATTGTTGTAACTGATGATGTTGTTGTAGCTGTTACTGCTGTTGTTGTAACTGTTGATGTTGTTGTAGATGTTAATGCTGTTGTTGTTGTTTGTTATTGTTGTAGTTGACGAATGAAATTAAATAAAAAATAAATTTTACTTTACGTCAGCACGACATATAAACAGTAAACAAGCCCGCTTTGTTGTCGTTGTTGAATTGGACGTTTTATTGTCACTTGTGATGCGCTTATATTGTATTCACAATAAATGTACATGTATTGCAAATTTGGCTATTCTATTGTGTACTATTTTGTTACTTATAGGCATAGTGCCACCATTGCAAAAAGGAAGTGCTTCCGTGGGGTAGTCGCATAATGGCGGTTATAAATAGTCCTCAATTTTTTTCTTTAAAAATGCATTTTCCTTATTTTAATGCTCATTTTTTTATTTGAATGGCATTATTGATGTATTTTGAACATTTTGATAGCATTGTCATGTTTGAATTGTGAATTTAGAAGAAAAAAAATGATGCTTGGAAATTGGGGTATGAATTCATGATTTCGGAAGTCTACTTTCACTTTGTCACCAGTGTACACACTGAGCAGAAAAAAAATCTCTTATAAGACACATTGCCCCTACTTTTCTCATCATATTTTGATAGTGCAGAGGTTGACAAACAGTAAAATGTAGGTTTTACTTCTTTCATTTGGGACTCTCTATGAATGACAAGCCTTCAAACTTTTATTATTTACTATTATTTCAATGGTGGGGTTACACCTTATACAGTAAAAAGGTAGAGCAAAAATGCCGCATGTATCCGACATGCCTAAACGCCATTTATAAACATACTCCAATAATAACAAGGTGTAAGTTACCTTGACGCTAACAATGGGTGTTGTTTTGTATCACCGATATTGTGTATGCAAGTCATTGCAAACATACCCCCACTGAGACTGGTTTCCCCTGGTAAACGTACCGTAAACATATTTGTAAATGCATTGTATTGTCTTTCAACACTGCGCCTCACTAAGAATGCATTGCTCTCTAACCTATGAATCCATAAATAGTGAATTGTTAATATGTTTGTCACCTGGTTTATCTTTCAAGTTGTTTTTATTTTTTGTCAAACGAATTGTGAATATCAATATGTGCGTACCGTTATCATGCGCTGCATGCTCGACAGCTGATCAATCTATCTCATAGCATTCATTGGGTTTAACCAAGGACTTGTATAGACTATATAATTCCTTGGGTTTAACGGCTACTAATTATTATCAAGGTGCACTCGTACCCCGGGTAGCAACGACACACATGTGGCGGTGTGCACTCTTGTAAACAAACCACTGAATATGGCCATGACTCATTATACAGAACTAAATTATTATGTTTACTACAATTTGGCGTGCCTTACTTAATGACAATGCCATACAAAACTATATGCACTTGAGTGGTTATATCAACCTGTGGTGTCGTTTATTATTTGGTGTTATTCACCAATGCATTGACATTGTTTTAATAATACATATAAAAACGCACAGAAACAGTGTTGTTTTAGTATCGATGCGATTCGACTCCACTAATGATAATGTCCGGTGATCTATCGCGTATATTAAAATTCAGTTGCATTTTAAATACCTCGCAATATTACCTTGGATAAATTTTTGTTTGTCCGGGCGTATATTAACCCCTCTGCTACATGTCCCAAAGCTATGTGTGTAAATGATGTGAACATATGTGGCTCTTTTATTTGATTGAATTGTTGATTGATTGATTGATTGATTGATTGATTGATTGATTGATTGATTGATTGATTGATTGGATATTTGGTGTCATTTAATGCCATCAATGGCTAACTGACGATCAGTTAACCTAACCACTCTTTCTTCGGATCCTGAAAGGTTAACCAGTACTCGAGCACATCCATCTCCACAAGTAAGTGTTAATTTCCACCACTTGAATCAGCGTTGATGGACGAATGGTAATGAGACTCAATGTCGTATATCAAACATAACGGAGACTGTAGCCGTGCGGGGATCCGATAGTGAGACGATAGTGAGACGCGCTATACCGACCGAGTTTATCGTACCCGGCTGTGTTGTGTTTGGGGTGGCTTTATTGGTTTAAACAATATTTTGTTCAAGAACTGTACATAGTATATTACATAACATTTGCAATTCATAAATGACAAGCAATTCAAAGAATTGGGATTTAGAAAAAAAGCTAATTAGCTTGTATGAATTTAGCTCTTTATTGAACTATAAATACTCTCCGTAACACTATCCGACTGTTTACTACCTGGGGCGTTCTGATTGTATTGTGGCGTATATAATCGGCACTGACACATACCGGGAAGTCTTCCTGGAACTAGATTATAGCCATATATATGTGGGAATATAAAAAAACACGCTGTTTATTATATGGTATTTATTTGTATGGTGAAACTTTCCACATATAATTCTTCCTAGTTCCTTGTCTGATAATATCAATGTATTGTTATACCATCGTCAGCTGTAGTCATATTACTATATGTTTTAAATGTTTTTACATAGCTTGTTTATTTTTTCACGACTTTGCTGTTGTGTATATTTAACCCGTTTGGTTAAGTTTAAAGTTTAAAGTTTAAAGTTTAAAGTTTAAAGTTTAAGTTTAGTTTGAATTTATTTATTTTACTTCAATTGAAACCCGTTTGGTTATCAACGACCTTGCCATGTTGCTTTATAAATAAGTCTAATATCGATCTAATTACAGATACTTTAAAACTTCCCTGTCTTTGTTAACAGCTAAACATTGCTACCTACAATTACTTTATATATATATATATATATTTAAACTACGTTGAAGAATCGATAATCCGTTTTCGCACAGTAGCGGGAAATCCCCTAAAGTCCACACTGTGATTCATATTATGATAGAAATTAAAGCCAAGCATAGACATTTTACGTACACGTGTATGTGCAATTTGAACAATCAGACCTTGAGTGTGCAGCAAAGTAATCAGTCGTTATGTATATACATGTTTAAAAGAGAAAGTAGGCTAAAATGAAAAAATGAATGCAATTCTTGTGAAAACGTTATTTATTGGCCCCGAAAAGTAACGCCAAACTCGGATTTTCCAAGAAAGCTAATTTTAGAAAATTGATTTACGCTTTTGGTAGTTTTGTAGCGTATATTATCAGGGGTAAATGCAAAAACTTGAATTAAAGAATATATCTTTTAGACAAAGTTGTTTATTTTGGGTGCCTAAATAAAAAAAAACAACAGTTATGTCTAATATGCAATAGTAGGGCCTGCAAAAATAAATATATCTTCATTTATTGGTGGGCAGATTCAAGAAATCTAGTCGTGAGATCAGTAAGACAGGGCCTATAGTTAAATATTAGACACTACACTGAGAATATCTTCATTTATAGGTGGGCAAATTCAAGAAATCTAGCAACACCGCGTATATTGGTGGAAAGGACATGTGAATGCATACAACATTTAGTGTTGATACTAAAGTCTGCACATGAATATCCAGATTTGTCTGCCATTTATAGTGGGTTGTGATCAAATACAATAATATTCAGCAGATTTCATTATTTTAAATAATGTCCGTCTGAGCAACATTGTGTGACAAGCTACGACTGTTTGGGTATTTATTGTTAAGTTTTAAACTAATTGATATCGTATGTATCGGTCACACAATTTTTAGTGATTCTAACTACTTATTGGCAGTATATCAAATTGTTGTTGAAATGGGAATTGTCAAAAGCTAACAGTAAAACAAGTTTCTTATATTGTGAATACCTAATGATGATTTTAAATAATGAATAACGTATGTATCATTCAATTTCTAACCATAGAACCGTGCTTGAAGCATTGCATTACTCAACCCACAGATCCCTGACGGACGAAGCTATAGCAATATTTTTTTTCAGTTGCAATATGGATTGATACCAATTTAGAGCTAATAAGTGTATTGTTGCCCATAATTCATTAGAACTATACAAGATTATTTTCAATAGTCACGTATGCATCAAGGAACTGGCGTCAATTCTAGGACATCGGCTTAACGTTGTACATAAGTTAATATGGTAAAAAAATTATCATTGTGTACTATTGGCGCATGTAGTTATCTTTTGAAAATTAAGTTTTACTCTTTTACTATACGTTCAACGGTTATGATAGAAGATTACCAGAGATTTATGAACACACGATTAACTTTCGGCATGGAAGTATATACACCCGACATAGATATTATCATTAACTGACGAGCTCCTAAAAGTGTTTTAGAATATATTGGCAGGAGGACAATATTATGTCGATATAATAATACACTTACAAAAGATCACTAATGAAAACGGTAGCAGACGATTAAAAAAAATATGAAAATAACAGATATTCCAAAGTCGAGGCAATGCGGAGAAAGACAATGTCATGTGTGTGGCTGCATTATTTGCCAAAGGAAATGTTAGTGTACAGGCAGCATTTAGTTTAAACACTATTTTGTTCACAGTAAACTATCTTATTATCCGTTTTCTACTTATAAAGTACAAGCAACATTTCTGCTACAGACATAATATTTATTAAGCTTTAATAGCGATGAATATTGTCATTTTTTTGTCAAAACACAAGTATTGGTTTGTCTAATTTGAATACACACTGTGACAGGTAATGTCACTTTCTCGGAACATAATGCGTATTTGCCTACCCTGATAAGTATTGCCTTTCAATTTACCGCGTAGAGCTTCCATCCACAGTGTTTCTATTCAACTTGAAAGGTGCGCGTCACGTGATAACTGTCAAACACGATTTGAAAGTAGGATTGTATGTAAAAACTGAGTTATTTAAGTGTTAAATGTGCGGTTTTCTGGATTTTTTTACGGTATGGACATATATAAAGTTTTTTTTAACAACCGGTAAGAGTTTTTGCTAATGATATTACATATTTTAATCAATACGAGTGTTTTGGTCTCTGCACTGAAATCGGCGTTTCACGAAACATCGTACGCAAATTTTTATCGTAAGTTTTTATGTAAGTCGAACTTACGTGAAAAAGACCGTTTCACGAAGAAAAAAACTTACGAATTTTTCTTAAAAATATCGTAAGTTTTTACGTAACTTTACGGTACCTCTCTAGCTGGCGTAAGTTTTTTTACGTAAGTCGAAGAAAACAAAATGGCGGCAATATTTATTTTTTACCCGATTAAAAACACATATTAGGAATTACAGACGTTTGTGTGTTAGAGAAACTGTATTTTCGCCACTTTTCATCGAGCAAAATGATTTAACATGAATCAGAGACATGTTATTAAGACACTGTATGCGTTATCGGAGTTTCGTGACCAATAGATATGGATGTGAACCGGCATAAAAGGAAAACAAGTTTATAATCTTGATTTCAATTAGAAAAAAAATCAGTTTTCATTGTCAGGGTCTCAAAATCGGATCGACTATTTGTTTCTATAATTAACTATGGAAACATCACGTGGCAGATACCGTGATGACCTACATATAGGACCAAGACAGCGCGCAAATGTGAATGGAATACTGAAATCGCTGGATACAACACATTTTATGATGAAGGCAGTGGGGAGTAGTGTTTTCAGAAGGTAATATACATTCTATGGTTTATTTTCATTTGCATAACTGATCGCATATGTCAAGAAAGTGAAGTAAACACTGCAACATTGAATCATTCCTTGCTCAAATTACCCCACCCACTACACAGTTGCTAGTCTGTGTGTTGTTTTTTATCATGAGTATATTCCCATTGTGTTATCAATGTTTACATGTACACAGATTTATGAACGGAATTCAAAAACAGATTACTTTAAACATGATTTTTGTTCTTTAATATATTTTAATACTTTTATTCTACATGTATTATCAGTTCATTTCTTCTTTCCTTTATGTGATCATTTATTTTCAGGTTATGTTTTCATACCAAATGAGATGGTCTGATGGACACAACACACCATGATTATTCTTCTGCTATGGCTGAGCATACCTGAGTGGCTCTTCTAGACTACTGCCATCCATAGGAAATAGACCAACTGCTGTGAGGTGAATATAAATTTCTTCACCATAATTAATCATATTAAGAGGTGTCACATTATATATTCACCCACCTAAAAATTCACTCACAGGTGAATATAATATTTTCCCCATCCCTGCGCCCCATCCCCTCTTCCCCAATTCTCAAACTTGAGCAAAACTACTTATTATGATTAAGAATACATTAAACTTGAATGCTAAAGGAAACTTAAAAGAAAAAAAGAATGTGTGAGAGTATATCTTTCCCTTCCTCCACCCCTCCAAACTCCTTTATCCCAAACGCATGTTTTAAAATAATTTCACTTTAATGGCAAACTATAACACAAAAATAAGCTACTTTAGATAACCATAATCTGTTCTTGCAAGGAAAGACTTGAGGGGGTGGTGGTGGTGGTGGTGGTGGTGGTGGTGGTGTGTGTGTGTGTGTGGCGGGGGGGGGGTATTATGTTTTCACCCCCACCCCCTTAAAGAAACTTTTTTACTTTTTATCCTTCACTATAGTGACAAGCTATATTTGAACAAACAAAAGTAATATAATTGAGATAGTTACCTTATGTATTTTGTAAGAAAAGGGGCAGATGAAAATATTATAATATAGCCAATATATTTTCATCCCACCCCAAATTTCATATATTGAATAGCATGATTTGATTCTCTTCACTTTCAAACTATCGTTCAACAAGCACAAATAATATACTTCAGATAGCTATCTCATGTTATAGGGGGGTAAAATAAATTACATAAGTATATAAATCAAACATATTATTTTTGTCTGTTGAAGCATATTAAGTTGTACATTTGAAGGTTATCTATTATAATATTATAACGAATTGAAGTTGGGATAGACAAGATGAAGTGGGCAGTGGCGGAAATAGCCTAAAGGTTAGCCTAAAAACTATTGGGGTCCGGAAATATTTTTATTTGTAGAATAGCTCTGGTGCGTTTTGCGGTATATTTGAGACATTTACAATAGACAATTAGATATTTTACATCAAGTTGCCATTACTGTAACTGGATTGAGTGTAGTAAAAGATATATATATATATATATATATATATACAGACAATTAAACACATTTTTAACCTTAGTATATTTATACATGAATAGGAAAAATTGTTAAATAAAAAAAATGCCTCTGAAAATTATGTGCAGTCCCGGTCCTTTGGGCCTACTAGGTAGTAAGTCTATTGTTGGGGGTGGGGTGGGGTGAATATGATGGCTATAATACCCCCCTCCCCCACCACCACACACACACACACACACACACCTACGGATGAAAATATCATAAAGGTGAAAATATTATCCGACACCACTCTATTAAAGATGGCGTGTTGCCTAGTTTTTCAAAATACATGGAGCTGAGAATATAATTTTACTGATTTGTCTCTTCTTGAAAGGATCGTGTGTATAATAATGTTTATTGCTAATGTCTTTTGGAAGATACTAAGCATGTTGCTTGATCATCACGAAGACAACGGCTGGGCAGGGTGTCGAACTCATGTCGAGCACACCCACCTGCACCAGTAGCTGTTAACTTCCCCACGCAATGTCGTGTATCAATCATCACGAAGACTACGGCCGGGCAGGGTGTCGAACTCATGTCGAGCACACCCACCTGCACCAGTAGCTGATAACTTCCCCACGCA
Organism: Panopea generosa; assembly: GCA_029582155.1. Taxonomy (NCBI): domain Eukaryota; kingdom Metazoa; phylum Mollusca; class Bivalvia; order Adapedonta; family Hiatellidae; genus Panopea; species Panopea generosa. The sequence goes on along the minus strand of CM055894.1, from coordinate 83,078,976 downwards.
ATGTCGTGTATCAGTCATCACGAAGACTACGGCCGGGCAGGGTGTCGAACTCATGTCGAGCACACCCACCTGCACCAGTAGCTGATAACTTCCCCACGCAATGTCGTGTATCAATCATCATGAAGACTACGGCCGGGCAGGGTGTCGAACTCATGTCGAGCACACCCACCTGCACCAGTAGCTGATAACTTCCCCACGCAATGCCGTGTATCAATCATCACGAAGACTACGGCCGGACAGGGTGTCGAAGTCATGTCGAGCACACCCACCTGCACCAGTAGCTGATAACTTCCCCACGCAATGCCGTGTATCAATCATCACGAAGACTACGGCCGGGCAGGGTGTCGAACTCATGTCGAGCACACCCACCTGCACCAGTAGCTGATAACTTCCCCACGCAATGTCGTGTATCAATCATCACGAAGACTACGACCGGACAGGGTGTCGAACTCATGTCGAGCACACCCACCTGCACCAGTAGCTGATAACTTCCCCACGCAATGTCGTGTATCAATCATCACGAAGACTACGGCCGGGCAGGGTGTCGAACTCATGTCGAGCACATCCACCTGCACCAGTAGCTGATAACTTCCCCACGCAATGTCGTGTATCAATCATCACGAAGACTACGGCCGGGCAGGGTGTCGAACTCATGTCGAGCACACCCACCTGCACCAGTAGCTGATAACTTCCCCACGCAATGTCGTGTATCAATCATCACGAAGACTACGACCGGACAGGGTGTCGAACTCATGTCGAGCACACCCACCTGCACCAGTAGCTGATAACTTCCCCACGCAATGTCGTGTATCAATCATCACGAAAACTACGGCCGGGCAGGGTGTCGAACTCATGTCGAGCACACCCACCTCCACCAGTAGCTGATAACTTCCCCACGCAATGTCGTGTATCAATCATCACAAAGACTATGGCCGGGCAGGGTGTCGAACTCATGTCGACCACATCCACCTGCACCAGTAGCTGATAACTTCCCCACGCAATGTCGTGTATCAATCATCACGAAGACTACGGCCGGGCAGGGTGTCGAACTCATGTCGAGCACACCCACCTGCACCAGTAGCTGATAACTTCCCCACGGAATGCCGTGTATCAGTCATCATGAAGACTTTGGCCGGATAAGGTGTCGAACTCATGTCGAGCATACCCACCTGCACCAGTAGCTGATAACTTCCCCACGCAATGTCGTGTATCAATCATCACGAAGACTACGGCCGGGCAGGGTGTCGAACTCATGTCGAGCACACCCACCTGCACCAGTAGCTGATAACTTCCCCACGCAATGTCGTGTATCAATCATCACGAAGACTACGGCCGGGCAGGGTGTCGAACTCATGTCGAGCACATTCACCTGCACCAGTAGCTGATAACTTCCCCACGCAATGTCGTGTATCAATCATCACGAAGACTACGGCCGGGCAGGGTGTCGAACTCATGTCGAGCACACCCACCTGCACAAGTAGCTGATAACTTCCCCACGCAATGTCGTGTATCAATCATCACGAAGACTATGGCCGGGCAGGGTGTCGAAGTCATGTCGAGCACACCCACCTGCACCAGTAGCTGATAACTTCCCCACGCAATGTCGTGTATCAATCATCATGAAGACTATGGCCGGGTAGGGTGTCGAACTCATGTCGAGCACACCCACCTGCACCAGTAGCTGATAACTTCCCCACGCAATGTCGTGTATCAATCATCATGAAGACTATGGCCGGGCAGGGTGTCGAACTCATGTCCAGCACACCCACCTGCACCAGTAGCTGATAACTTCCCCACGCAATGTCGTGTATCAATCATCATGAAGACTATGGCCGGGCAGGGTGTCGAACTCATGTCGAGCACACCCACCTGCACAAGTAGCTGATAACTTCCCCACGCAATGTCGTGTATCAATCATCACGAAGACTATGGCCGGGCAGGGTGTCGAAGTCATGTCGAGCACACCCACCTGCACCAGTAGCTGATAACTTCCCCACGCAATGTCGTGTATCAATCATCATGAAGACTATGGCCGGGTAGGGTGTCGAACTCATGTCGAGCACACCCACCTGCACCAGTAGCTGATAACTTCCCCACGCAATGTCGTGTATCAATCATCATGAAGACTATGGCCGGGTAGGGTGTCGAACTCATGTCCAGCACACCCACCTGCACCAGTAGCTGATAACTTCCCCACGCAATGTCGTGTATCAATCATCATGAAGACTATGGCCGGGCAGGGTGTCGATCTCATGTCGAGCACACCCACCTGCACCAGTAGCTGATAACTTCCCCACGCAATGCCGTGTATCAATCATCACGAAGACTATGGCCGGGTAGGGTACCGAACTCACGACCCATGTGTTCACCGGGCCCCGTTACTTGTTTGTACGACTTCTGTATAGTATGATGATGATAATTGTGGTAATGGTAGTGATAATGTTTGAATGTCGCATAAAAATCAGAATCTCATTTATTGATTTTTTTAACAATTATTTTTTATATGAGTCGAATCCAGTTTTAAGTAATAAGATGAATTTGCATAACTAACTATGTAACCGTAGGGTGTAAATGTCACCTATGAAATTGTACATTGTTAAACATATTTTAGCATACATAGATAAAAAATAAACTTAAGTCTTACCTTTGACATTACTGAAACTAAAGCAAATAGTGGAACTTTGTTTTACACAAGTCTTCCACAGACCGCCGTACGTTGTAGTTCCTGAGCTTTCAACCGAGTACCAGTAAGGCAGGGCACACCCAAGTATTTGAATTATCAGAGCAATAATCAATAAAATAAATGCCACCTTGAGAAATAATGATGTATTTCCGAAACCCATTTTTCAAATTTAAGATTTTGTACTGTTTTCAGTAAGTAATTTATTAAATTAAGTGACTTTAAACAGAAAGCCCGTTCTCGCAGTTTGTTGCCCAATAGACTGATTTCGAAATCAATAATAACAACCGTCTTATAGCATAGTGTCATCTCCATGGGGAGAGGACAGGGGGGGATCGGCCAATACACTTCCTAAATTATTGAAAAGGGCAAACAGTGATTATGTATTTTTTCAGCGATAAATATAGCATATATTCATATGTTACATCGTAAACATGGTCATGATCAGCTCCTTTGACGACCCAATTTATAACAGCAAAATCGCGTATTTTCAAGTCGACCTCAGTTGAGTTTTACCTTATGTAAAAAAAACGAAACATGCATCACCACGTACACATTTGACAGATTTATTAATTTACAAATGCCAAAAATACGACTTACGCCAAATTCTGAAAATACTAGCGAAAACAGGGATTTTTCCTCCGTGGCCGAGTGGTCTAAGGCGCCGTCTCAAGATCACTAACCTCTCACCGCTATGGTCGTAGGGTCGAGTCCCGCTCGCTCCAAAAACTTTATGTGAGAAAGTTTCCAGTTACTTGCGGAAGGACGGTGGTTCTACTCAGTCTGAGGTCTTCCTCCACCAGTAAAACTGGATATGCCATATATAACCTGAAATGTGTTGAAAATGGCGTTAAACCCCATTCAAAAAAAAAAAAAAAAAAATTAAGTCGTGTGTTTATATTTTATATTTGTCGCTTACCCAGCTAATAGTTAATGGTAACTGCATCCGACCCTGGAAAAGGGGTTGCTATGTTATTTGTTGACGCGTGATCGATGGTAACACAGTAGGTTTTATACGGCTAGCATGCATAATAATTAATAACCAACATTCACGGAGATGAGTATTGAATATTGATCACTATTCATCCTACGTGCAATTGTGCAGTTCACTGGTTCCGCCTGTACGAGTGTTTCATAATGCATCAAACCTTGTATACAGTCAACGCAAAAGATTAAATCATGTAAGCTTAACTGCTTTTTCGAAATGTCAAATATAATAAAATTTTGTTCAGCCATCTCTGTTTTTGTCATACAATTACCATCACGGAAGTATTTTCTTATATATAAATAGTTTAAATCATTGTGCTTAATATATATATACGTTGCAATTGTTTGATTTACTAATGTTTGTGGGTGGGCGTTATTTAGCATACTGGTGTAAATCAAGTAAACGTATGGGGTGGGGTTTCGTGGAATGTGGTACTGCTTAAATAAGTTTTCATATTAATAATAGGCTATATTAATAAAGTATTGTCATTGCCGTTGCCATTATCATTATGAAATTATGAGATTGGAATGGTGATTTTCATTTTTGTTGTGTTGCGTGAAAGGATTATTTTGTTGTGATTTTTTTAACGGGAATCATACTATGCATGAGTGTTTTGTGCATTGGTTCTTTCCTATCTGATTACATTGCTTGATGTAATCCGTGTATCATGCGCTGTACACATGGTGTTAATGTCAAGGTCACAATTGTTTATATAATTCTTGGTTTCCGACTGGGTACGTCAGTCTGCATGAAGGAACATAAACATGTGCGAGTTTTTATTAAATGTTGTCATGAATAATAAAACAACGAGCATATGCTTTCCAAAGCAGTTGTGTACATAAAAAATATATTGCTTGTGTTAATGCTATGCTTCATGATTGAGGATGTTTATGGCCGACATTTCCATAAATTATTTTTTAAGGTAATGGCCTGTGTGTCTGTTGTTTCGATGTTCCTTGCATAGGTTATGTTCTGCATAATTGCTTAATTTTTTTTTTCGTGCATAACAATGGTTAACAATATGGAGAAGCTGCTGTTACTGTTTTAAGTCCTCTGCCATTAAATTATAAAGAGAAGGAGAGGCAACTGGTTGAGATTTTGTGAACGCTTGTGTATTCTGTTAAAAAAATTACAATATCTCGCTTTTAATTTCCTTCATTCCACTCGACTTTGGAACACAGATCGTAATTATAACACTGCAGAATGAAAATGTCATCAAATCAACACTATTCTAAAAAAATTGTGTTAAAACTGTTGGCGCCCTTGCGGTAACAAAAATGTGTCTACTGCAGCCAGAATAACAGCAGGTTGCTATGAATTTCCTAAGAACCTTAATACCTTAATTTAAGAGCATTTCCTGTGGTTGAAACGTGTGCTGCTCACATGTTCACAATTTCCTTTTAATAATTTTAGTTTATGAGGCATCAAGGTCATTTGTGTGTACTCTTTCTGACTGCGATTCATTCAAAAAATATATTCCACGGACTGCAATTAACAATGTTCCCTCTAAAAAGCTGATGTTACGAAGGTAGAGCGATTCAACATACAAGGTAATCAGTTTTGGTTTCGAATCCCAGCTGAGGCTCTATTTTTTGTCTATTTTGTTTGTTCCTTTTCAGTATAGCAATTAGATTGTAGGAAAGTCTGATTGATTAGGTCTTTGAAAAGACATCACAATATGCTGTGTTTTGTCGCACCCGATCAACGTGAACCTGTGACAAACTGTCAACGCGAATCATCCCACGTTTTGAAAAAGTTCCCTGACTGTGTTCATGAGCCATAACCAAAGAGTGTGCATCACAGACTGACATGCGCAGTAGCAAACCAAGAATTATGTAAACAATTGTGACCTTAACATTAACCCCATGTGTACAGCGCATGAGAGCGCATGATAAATGGACGACATCGAAAACGTCATGTGTCACAGGTTTGTGTCGATGTTGATTTAAATGTCACGTATTCGCCCCTACAGGGTCACAGCTTCTAGTCAGCACTATTGGCAGGAATAGACAAATCTATTGTCTAAGATTCCTCGATGTATTGTACTGTATCTAGATATATGCCTATCATTGATAACATGTCCTATTTTCTCAGCCAATGAAATTGATCAGATTTTTTAAAATAGTGCATTCCATATTACATAGAATATCATGACTGTCAGTAGATGTTGACCTCTTTCCTAAGCCGATGAAATCTTTCCAGAAATAGAAAGTAGATCAACAACTAAGCCAGTTAGATGTTGTACATGGAATTTTCTACTAGCCAATAATTTCTAACCTATACATGTGTTTTCGGACAAAAATTGAAATGAAGCATGTTACAAAATCGTATCAAAGAGCAAAAACAATGCATATTCATTTAAACAGTGTAAGGTCAATACCACCAGTAGTGGGAATTACAGTAGGCATGTGACGTGTGCACATAATGGCAAAACATTCTAGTCACTCGTGCGACCGCAAGTACAGTGTGCTGTTTGATTTTAAAGGAGACAATCGTTCACAACATTTACGTATAATCCGATGATATGTGAAAGTCAATTAATTTATAGCAGAGTATCTTGGACTGACAACACCCACCTTACGCACCACAATTTGACACAAATCTTGTATTTGTGTGTTTGGCGTTGACTTGAAAAAAACATATATATAAAGATATTATTGACATCTTTTTATTTCTTTAAATGAACATATATTTCCATAAAACACATAAATACAAGATTGTTTTTGTGTTGGTGGTTACGGTGGATCCAAGATACGATATTTTTTACCTATGTAAATAGGCACATCTCCAGAACCCCAAGTATATTATACTTGCGGGTAATCATTTAACACTAACTTTCGTGTTTTCTCTGCAGCTCATCATAGTATGTATTTTGTTTTATATTTTTATAAAAAACAAATATCCGGTAGCAGATGTGATCTCGAAATGTTTGAAATTAAGTAGTTACTTGAGAGCTAAATATGCATCATTAGATGGGTTTGGGTAATTGTTCCAAAGCGCTGAATACATAATGAATTTACCTGAAACAATATTATTCATACCGTGATGGAGACAAGGAAGAATAAATCTTGAATTTTGGACATTTAGCTGACCTGATGCATGTAAAAGTTTGGTATTGAAGGACATAAACTGTTTATACATGTGGAAGTATAAGAACAGTGGAAACAAACAAGACACATCGATTAAACAGGAAAAGTCCAATATTATTTGACATCAACACAAAGCAATTGAGTGTTAAGTTGCCCTCACACCATAGCGGTAACCAATTGCGTATTGTTGCGAATAAAAAATAGTGGTCATAAGTTTCGAACGCAACTCACACGCAACTAATAGGTTTTATAGGTTTGAAGTACGCAACAAGCACGCAGGTGATCTCAGACACACGCAGAGTAAGTTCGGAAATTTTGAACGTGTTCAATAATTCTCTGCGAATGTCTGCGATCAATTTATACGCAACAGGGACGCAACAGATACGCTACGCACACAACAAGATCGCAACCGGTACGCTACGCACGCAACACGATCGCAACAGGTACGCTACGCACGAAACACGGTCGCAACAGGTACGCTACGCACGCAACACGATCGCAACCGGTACGCTACGCACGCAACACGATCGCAACAGGTACGCTACGCACGAAACACGATCGCAACAGGTACGCAAAGATGTGTCCAATGTGTCCAAAGACTTCTTTAAAATTGTTTTTCTAGTCAAGTGACCCTGAAGTTTCCAACATTTGATAAATCCTGTCCAGAGAAATATATTTAATAAGTCATTGTTTAACATTTAAACCACAAAAGCTCTACTAATGGTTGAATACAGTATGAATGCCTGGTGTTTAGAATTATACAAATGGCTCTTGCGGTGGCAGAGTTGTCCAAGGTGGTGTTGTCAAATGGCCACTTACTTCTCATCGCTTAAATTGTTGGTCAAATCCCCGCTCCGGTGGACAGATAACATTTTGAATGAAAATTATTAGGGGGTAACTTGCAGAAGAATATTGGCTCTACTGATATTCAGGTATTCTAGGTTTGTTTTGAAATTGGCGTTTAACCCTATTAAAATAAATACTGGCTATTGACACAGTGTAAATTATAGTATAGACTTTGTTAATGTTACAGGACCAGAAAAATATGCAGCCAGTCTGTGACTCAACCCGGAACTTTTTGCTTACAAGGCAAATGCTCTACCGACTGAGCTAACCAGACTGCTGACATAAAATATGTGTCTCCTTACAGGTTAGGAACACACTGTGACATTTAAATTATGCAAAAACAAAATAATTAAACAGGAGAAAAAAACATGTCAGGAGGTCCTGAAAACATTTTGTGACCAGCACCCATTTATGATAATATAAATGTTTGTTTATATTTGTATTATATGTGTAGGTGTCAAATTTGTTCATATTTGATATAGTTTTCCTTATGAAAAGGGGTTTAAAGTTTGTACAAATCAAGGGGTTTGCGTGTATAGGGGTCCTGTAAGGGGACTTCAATTTTACATAGGAATACTATAGGGAATGGAAAATTCTATTTTTTCATCTATTTATGTTTTGTTGTTTTTTTCGATTTGAGTTTTAAAGACATCTTGTCGTGACAATTTTCCTCTTCATGTCATACTTGTTCATATATGATATAAGTTATCCTAGCATCAGAAAGTGCTTGGAGGATCGGTAAATCAAGGGGCTGGGATATATTGGGACCCTGTATAAGGTGACATTTACTTCTTCATAGGAATATAATTGCGGAGAGTTTTGAGGCGCAAGACTTTCTGACAATTCTTTCAGTATCGTAGATTAATTATCTGTTGCTCATTTCATATTCACCAAAGAACTGCTCCCTCATGGTTTCATAATACAAGAACAACATCGTTATTTAATGGAGCGTAGCGATGGCTGAAATGCAGGAGTGACCATACAAATTAGCGTATCGGATAGCAACAATGAAAAAAGTCCCTTTAGCAAATGTTACCGGCTTTCTGCTTAACAAGTCGTCAATATTAATTTCGACATTCTATTTAAAAATGTTTAACATTATCACAGAAAAGTTCTGTAATGGGCGCTACGTCACATAGATTCAGATTCAGATAGTTTCATTTAAAAGTACATTTGTATGTAATAAAGTCGCAGAGATCGCCTCTTTCGTCAAACTAATTCTTTATTCGTAGTGTATTATCAAGGGCATTCATCTTGTCGCTCGTTTTTCATAGTCTATGTAAATAGGATATTATGTTTCTTGTTAACATTGTGAGTAAGTATTGAATAAATAAAATTTAAATAAAATGTGAAAGAATCCTATATACTTTTCACATCTGCAGATTATTTTTCAGTTATTTCTGGATGGGGATTGAAAGGAAAGTCATTGACTATTCGTATCAAAGGCTAATTTATTTAAATCTTGTTTCTTCAAAGAATACGAGGTGTGAATTTGGTCTGCATGAAAAACAAGTTATGCCAACGCAACTCGATCGATACACCCGAAGTACGTGTTTATTTATCTTCTGTTTACCTGCCGTCACCTTAGCACCATTATGTTTCACTTAGAGATTCGCATATTTAATGACGGCTGGATACAGGTACAAACGACCTGAACGTGAAACGAACGCTTAAAGCTACATAACCAGTATTTTCTGCCATGTTAATTCTATAAGTAAGTAGTATTATTGTAGTATTTCGCGTGTGGCTATCCGGATCATGTCTGGTGCAAAATACCGCTGTTTATCATCAAAAATGTATTTAGGGGACTGGGTTCACGAATGGCCAAAAATGGTCCTGCTTTTTCATAAAAATAAAATCAATATTTTATTTTCAACTTCCGTAATATTGATTGATATAAGCATATATCGTTTTATACCGTATATGTTTTGTAATCTAAATTACCGTCGTCCTGTGAATAAAGCATCACTAAAGAGGGAATGAACGAGTGAATTTTGTATTTTTCATCATATTTGGGAAAATAAATTCAATAATTTAGCATGAAGACTCTTTTGAGATACATTGAAAATTAAACATGTGTTTTTCTATGTTAAAATCTGTCACCACTGGTAATTTTGAGTTGTCGTATGCATGCATTCACTTTTAAAAAAAGTTTTAAGACAAAAATTCCCAAAATACGCTAGTTGATGACATGCAATTGACACGTCTTGCTGAGTCAATCAACAACTAAAAATATGTTTTGTTTGTAATTTGGTTAGTTTTTATTCTAAAATATATATATTTCGACCTACAATCGTTAAATACACTAAAGATACAGACATTCGACATACCACTCGAGCGTATCTGCGTACTAGACCTATCCGAAATAAATGCTGCATCTAATGATGATGTAATCGAACCATAACAACAACAGTCAAATTGAGATGCACTTACAGGCTAAGTGAAAGGTATGCTTACTAAATCTCTCTGATGTTATTCAATTTGTTATTTCTTGCTATGGAATTATTTGACTCTGGCCGTTGGCGAATAGTTTAAAGAACAGTGTCCGTGTCGTTGTTTACATCTGTCACGATCTGAACTTAACTGTCAAAGTGTAGCGTTATGGGCGTATTACGATTGTGAAGATTTATCTGACGACAAGTTTAAAAGTTTTAAAGATGGCATGGTTTAACCATTATGTATGAAAGTGTGGACTGAATAACATTGAACGGAAATGTTTCAACGTCCTTCGTGGTAAAGTGGTTAGAGTGTTGGTGTTCTAATTTATTACGAGGACGTGAGTTCAATTCTACTTGACAGCATTTTTTTTCATTTCTTTTGCTGTGTATTCTAATACAAAAAGAAATAATTCTTTCTAATATTATAATCAAATAAAATAGTAACTAAAAACAATGCAATACTGTTTGAAATATAATTATAACATTTTCAGGTTCTTTCTAATGAGATGGTCACTGTACATAATTCACATTTTAGAGAATGATCAATATATTATCATATACAGGGGCGGATCCAGACTTTCAGTTTAGGGAGGGAGGGAGTAAGTTTACGCTGAATTCTTTAAAGAGTAGATTCACCATGAAAATTTTGTGCTATTTGTCAATTCTACATCCAGGAATTAAATATCTCAATCATTGACATATTTTTTTCAGAATGCCTGCTAGCTGTGTATTGTGTGCGAAGTGATGAAAGTACATCAAGTCAATAAACGTTTAATTAAATACTTGAGGAAATACTTCCTGCTAGAAACGTCAGGCAAAGACTTGATATGTGGTTAATGTAGCCGACCCGCTTACAAAGCAGACACGCCTGGAGAAAAGCATCATGACCAAGTACAAGTATCTAATGATGAAACTAAAACACAATGACCAGTCCACCATCAGTCAATCTTAAGATTAAAGGTGCTCCCAAAACCCACGCCTACTGTTTTATCTGCAAACGGTGTGGACCCAAGTTAATGGTTGTTTCGCAAACCATTCGTTAGATTTATTTTTGAAGCAAAATAATTTGATAGCAGCTGGAAGTAGATGTTGCCCTGTACATTTTGATGACCAGTGTGAAAACCTAACACCAAGTTCCAACTCTAACCTGAAAACCATAGATAATATCTATGTTAAAAAGACAACCATTTTGGACCTTATTCAGTATATATGCGCGGAATAGTGCGTCAACCAAGCGAATATCCTTTGAAATTCTGGAGTCATACAGTGACACTGATCTTGCAAATCTCACAGGACTGACCAGGGACCAGTTTCTAGACCTTTTTCAACAAGTGAAATCCAACATTCAGAATACACATTCTAGAAGTTCATTGACAACACAAGGAATCTTTCTGCTTTAAATGAAATCTTGCATGTGAAATAAATTACTTCCGACACTTTCTTAACGTCCATGTCAAGTATCAGGAGGGCAGTACATCCAGCAAGAAAAGCATTGATGCAGGACTTTGTTCACACATATAACTCGTAAAGATGTCATCACAAATCACACGCGGATCCTGGCCAAATCTTTTTTTAGTGAAAGTGAGGATCAAGTAATATTAGTTCAAGATGGTACTTATATCTACATTGATAAAAGTAACAACTTGCACTTTCAAAGGCGGTCCTAATGTACATAAAGGACAACCACTTGTCAAACTAATAGTGATAGTCACTACTACTGGCTATTTTCTAACTGTTTTAGGACTTTATTTTGCTGATACCAAAAATAATGATGCTTCCATTTTAAAGCATATACTGAACAACAATGCAGAACAAATCAAAGGTTGGGTTCAGCCAAGCGATATATTCATTGTTGGCAGAGGTTTTAGGGATTCAATCCACCTTTTAGAAGACCTCGGTATACAGGCCGAAATGCTAGCATTGGTGGTACGTGATCAACGTCAGCTGTCGACCGAGGATGCTAATACCAGCAGACTGGTTACCAAGGTAAGCACTCTACATGTGTATTATTTAAATAAAACCTACGTCTGACGGCGTTATATACTAATGTTCTACCTATGGATACATGTAATTATACATAAATAATTTATCTTTGTATATAAACATGTAAAACAATATAGATGTGTACTAATATATTTAATACACAAAGGTAATTTTAATTTTACAAAACTATATGATACACTAAATTGGTGCGCTCACATTGGTATGCTATTATGATTGTCCACATTTATTTATAGGTACGATCGGTAGTAGAAGCAGCCAATTCCAGGATCAAACGATGGAAGAACTTGGATCATATTCTATCGACCAACCAAGTGCCTTTTATTGGAGACTGTGTGTATTGTGTGTGCAATATCAATTCAACGTTTCAGACCGATCAACTCTACCAAAGATAGTGAAGATGATACAGCTCTTGCAGCAAAGTTGCTGCGTCTGTCAAACGGAAGCAATTCATTACACTTCTCACACACCAATTGATTTTGTACTGTTCTACATATAGAGACATGCACTTCTGGAACACTGGATACATTACCAATAGTTCTAAAAGTGCTTTATTCCCATAGATAGTCCTCTGTTGGTCCAAATATACAGAAAAAAACATGGGGTTGACCAGGTTGCTTTTCACAATTTCGATGGTTTGATGACACCCCTTCATTTTTGACAATTCTGCCCATTTGTTGCAGTGTATCACTACGCATCTTTAAACTGTTATAGCATCATCAAACAGTTCCCAGGGTCACCCAAACTTTGCAGAAATCATGAAAATGTTCCAATGTTCCCATATGCACAAAGAAATATGACATTTTATGCATTTTTTAAAAAAAAATTACCCAACCGCTTTACACGACTCTAATTTCTTGGGCGTAATTATCTTGCTACCGTCATGTAAGGGAGGTAATTGTTCAGTGAGACCTTGGAGAGTAGAAATTGTCATGACATGTGACTGAAATTTTTGTCGAACAAACCTTTACCATTTCTAAATATAAAAATACGCCTTTTGAATTCATCCCACAACTGTTTTCGAATTCATGCACCAAAATAAGATGGCGGTCACACATGCATATATCAGTTTCAGACGACTCGAAAACAGGAAAAACTGCCAAAATTTTTTACCCATTGTACCTTAATAAAAATAATTCTAGAAAAAGAAATACTTTAAAAATGTCCTTGTATTGCCTCCTATAGTGTATCTATCTGACTGCATATTCATTTTATTGTATATGCAACATTACATAGCTTAAGTGTCAAAATACATGACCATATATGGATAAATAGTTGTTTTTGCTTCAAATAATGCTCTGTTTTGTTGCAAAACTATATATTTGACTTTTTTTATATCTATAACAAACAAATATTAATGTTTGAAGGTGCCCAGCAATAATTATCATGTCACTGACACTAACCATGCCCCCTTTTTCAATACATGAATGCATAACATACTTTTGTACATGCATTAGATTCATTATCAACTATGAATATATCCCTTACCAATTGAGGTATCTATAAGGCATATATTAAATTCCAATACTATTTTGTTTATTTTATCAATAAAAATAGCAAATGAAAGTAAAGTGTGCATGAGAGTCACTTTAAAGCAAGAAAATGAAACGATGAATGAAAATGAGACAAAATATGGATACAGCATATTTGGCTGGACCGATAAGCTCATTGCAAAAAGACGGTTTGCTAAAGCGCATCTCTTTACGACAAATTAGTTTGAAAGAAATATATCAAAGAATATCGCGATAAGAAATATTTGTCGCGAGATGACTCGTTACTTTACAGATTTTCCAAAACTGGCATAAAAAAATGGGCAGTTAAAATAGAGTTGTTGCAATAATTATATGAAAATTAGAAATTGTCATATTGGAGAATGCTATACTGTTGAATGTGGAGAAAAATATTGTACACATTCAATAACAGACAGTGAAAAAACATCATCTTCAATGAGAAAAGTCTTTATTCTATAGCAAGCATCATGTATTTTTATTTGAAAAAAAAGTAAGAAGAACAACCAAAAGAAATCAGATGATGGTACAAAGTTTCAAGCACACTGTCAGGTTAACTAAACGCTGAGAAATTATTACGCGAATCTGTTTCGCATCATTTCAAAGATGTCGCATTTTACCATTTACCTGAATGTCCAAGAGTAGGTAAATACTGTTTATAAGCCAGACCCAGCCACATAAATATCAACAATGTGGAGAAAAAAAATGACAGTAAATCAAAAATGGCAGTCATACGCCATACCATTAAAATGAAACGCGACAGTTTGGCGGTCGGTATATCGAAAACTGGATACAGAGCTGTTGATAACAAATATCAATGACAAAATAATGAAACAGGAAATTTTCCATAATTCATGATCAATATAATATTAATTGATAAACAGCGACATAAAAACAATATTGCTCATACGCGACCAACCGTATTGTCAAAAAGCATGCGCTAAAAAGTGGAAACAGTATAGCGACAAATGTTACCATTTTTATGTGGGTGGGGTTTGAATTATACATAAATAATGAGTTTCTAACACAAAAAAATGGTTTAACTTACATGAATCATGAAATCTGGATGCAGTGAATTCTCTAGACATGCTTTTGTTGTGATATATTAGCATCACTGTCTCTCTGTGTGACTTTCAAGTGTTTTTAAGTGTAAACTTCTATTCATTTTAGCCAGGATTTTGAGACAGATGGCTAAAATCAAGTCTTATCACATGATGCAGCAAAGCATATTTGCATACATGATCATTTCTTTTTCAGTTAAATAGATGATCTCACTTTGTGTTCCTTCCATTGAATTGAATAAATCCTGATTCCAACATTTCCATGACAAATTTTCAGCTGCTCAGTCTCATTGCCCTATTTGCTTTACTGTTTTAGCTTCAAGTTTGGTTTTGCCTGTGTGACACTTCTCTATTTCACTCAAAGTCATCCATTTTTCAGAAAGAAAAAAAAATATTTTTTCATTTACAGGTTTCAAATACAGTATTCCCCATAGAAAGTGACATATTTTGAAAAAGAAAGTAAATCTGAATCACAAAGATGCAGTTTCCGCCCAGCGTCTACCGAAAATGATCTGGTTCTTGAACGTCTCACACACCAATTGATTTTGTACTGTTCTACATATAGAAACATGCACTTCTGGAACACTGGATACATTACCAATGGTTCTAAAAGTGCCTTATTCCCATAGATAGTCCTCTGTTGGTCCAAATATGCAGAAAAAAACATGGGGTTGACCAGGTTGCTTTTTCACAATTTCGATGGTTTGATGGCCCCCCTTCATTTTTGACAATTCTGCCCATTTGTTGCAGTGTATCACTACACATCTTTAAACTGTTTTAGCATCATCAAACAGTTCCCAGGGTCACCCAAACTTTGCAGAAATCATGAAAATGTTCCAATGTTCCCATATGCACAAAAAAATATGACATTTTATGCATTTTTTAAAAAAAAATTACCCAACCGCTTTACACAACTCTAATTTCTTGGGCGTAATAATCTTGCTACCGTCATGTAAGGGAGGTGATTGTTCAGTGAGACCTACAGGGTTTTGTTGAATCTAATGACATGGATAGAAAATATGCTAAGTGGATATTAGTTGAGGATTGTAGTATCAACTTTTCTAAACTTGATGAAATCAAACTACGCTCAATAACTCTTAAGACATATCAACTATATGAGTTCGAGTTATATACAGAAATATGGGGGGCTGAAAATCTAATTTGTGTCCTGCTTCAGAGCAGACATGTATCAGCCAAGACATACAATTCACGGCAACTGATATACAGGCTTGGTACAGTAAGAGAAGTTACTAAATAGTAATTTGACGCCGGGATCATTTCACAGAGGGGTCAAAATACTATACAACACCGGAGCAAGGACAGTTGGTGTATGCTCACACAAAACCGCCATTCTCTGGTTCTTGGGACTGTCCATACATATACATGAACGTCCAAATGAGATATATGGAGTCAGAGATTGGGGCTATTATTTGGATGATGCTTTTGATGTTCTGCAGACTGTTGATAGCTCTGACTGTGAGGGAAGTTTTGTTGAGGAGTAAAAACTTTAACAAGTGATAGAAAACTAAATGAAATATAACATTATATAATTATGTATTACTTTAAGACACATTTATGTTACTACATGTATAACCATATTTAGTAAGTCACTTATTCAAATGATTATGACACATCCGTAATTGACTAACTGGCTCAAAATGCTAATCCCTACAATAACATTATTGACTTGTTTACAGGTAGAAACAACCATTACCACCAATATTAACCTTGTATTTGTTGCAATAACGTCCATGTCCTTCATTGCAGTTACGAAAGTCTTTATCTTGATATGATTGATTTTGCACATTGTATTGTTAAATAGCTATTTTAAAACATATCGCGTGTTTCAATAGCCTGCTAATATGACATGATTTATAAGAATTACTTGTGAATGTTTTAGTGTTTACTTCATTAAACATGAGGCACTAGAAGAAAGGAGGAATATAAAGCTTTAGATATTTGCAGTTTTATTAATCAAATCAAAGAGGTTTGTAAAATGCGAAAAACATCAGCCATTCACATTTATTAGCGTACTAAGTACTTTAAAGGGACAGGCTGCTATTTTCCCTTTAAACTGTTTCTGGAAAGTATAAATGCTCATTACGTAAAGTTACATTACCATAGCATATGCTAAGACTATTTTTGTTCCTGTGTTTAAAAAAGTGCATAACTCTTGTAACTGGTTGAAAAACATTATATCTAGCAGATCGTCGATGGATCGAACCCGACGGGACTGGATAAATAGTTCGAACGAAGAGTGTAAAAAATACAGGTTAATTTGTTGACTGGACCTAATTTCTAGTTCGACTCTTCCAGACATCGGTGTTCTACAATATAGCCATCGGAGGTAGAATAATTTTTCCCATTAGCCTGATAATCATTTTTTCTATAACTGTTGTTGCCATGGTAACTCGGTAATTAAGTTTAAGTGTACGTGTGGGATGAAAGGTTAGACTTGCTATACTTTTGATATGAGACTAAACCGATTATGAATACTTCCTAAATAGAACACACTAAATGGCATTAAAATGGATTATTATTAAAAATTAAGTCATTTGGTTACTATGGCAATAAGATTTTTATACATTAAATATTGTTTTGTAGGTTGAGTATATTGACAATCACCTTATGGTTTACAAATCCCAGTAATTATACATTAAACACGTTTAATTCTATCAATATTGCATATATATAGAATTTATTACGAAATCAGTTAATTTACAAATAGTTGCCATGACAACAAATAAATGTTTAAATAAATTAAATATTTTTCATTTATTTCATTTACTACATACAATGGGTTATATGTTGTACCAGTTTCATTAAATTCTGAGACAGGGCCATTTCTGGCCATCCTTTAAACCCGCAATTACAGCTGATATTTGGTTTAAACATATTTATTCATTCAAATTTACATATATACATGAATATCGATTAGATTTTTTTTAATTGGGTTTAACGCCATTTTCAACACATTTCATAGGTGGACATTAGACGTGATATATTGGCACTTGTTTCTCCTAGCTCCTATGTCTGCCTTCCAGTTCTAATCGATATGTATCCTCCGTGGCCAAGTGGTCTAAGGCACCGTCTCAAGTTCACTTACCTCTCACCGCTAAGGTCGTAGGTTCGAGTCCCGCACGCTCCAAAAACTTTACGTGAGAAAGTTTCCAGTTACTTGCGGAAGGACGGTGGTTCTACTCAGTCTGAGATCTTCCTCCACCAGTAAAACTGGGTATGCCATATATAACCTGAAATGTGTTGAAAATGGCGTGTAACCTCATTCAAAAAAAGAAAAATTCAATCAAATGAAACGATACACGCCGTGCTTGGATTACGGCAGATATCGTCTTTCTCAGGACATGTATATAGCTAAAACATACTGACACAGTGTAAATCGACGAGGGTCCCATGATAAAGAACCTCACTTAACTCCTATCAAAATCCTTCAAAATCTGCTTATAAACAACGTTATGCCAAATATTCTAAACGTTGATAAATAGTACCCACGGTATGCCTGTGTAATAGTGGTCAACGCAAAAAGAGCAAGATAAAAATGTAGGACAAAATATAGAAAACTATTTTATCATAAAGAAATTCAAAACTATTTAAAATGTTACATACGTTTATTAAGTTATCTAAATGCTAGTTAGTGATTTATTAAATGTTTCTTTAAAGGGAATATATCCGGATTTTTCAACATCTTAAAATTGCCTATTCAGATTTTTTTACCCAATAAATCAGGCCTACTATATACCCACTGATCCCGGTTTGCCAAAAGGATATACTGTACTTATATTAAACGTGCCAAAATTATATATTGAAAAGGGATTTCCTAACTCGGGATATGCGCCTAAGTGAGACTAAAATAGATTTCCCGTTAAAATGTATAACATATTTTGTGACGTATTACATGAATCTTGTGATTTCATTTAGATTTTTAACTTGATCCATTACAGAAATTTGTTATAAACACTGTTTCATCTTGAAATAGTCAAAATTACGACGTGAAGGTCGTGAAGCAGTACTTAAGAGCTGTCTGTTTTAAGAATGGGGATTTCGTTTCAAGTTTACCACACTCTAATTTAGATATTGCTTTTGTCATGTTTTGGTGGATTTGACATACCAAACGATTCGGATTTTATTTATTAATGATAATGCGCTGTTTTTTATCCATTTTAATAATTATTTTATTTTTTAAGAAATGAATAGCGTTTTTTTTCCTAATATGCTTAGTGGGATCGTGTACTAAAAACTTTATGTATTTCACTTACAGCCGTAAACGATTGCGTCCAAATTCTATAATGTACATTATAACTGTCACGTATTTTAGAAATAAAAAATAGCTGATAGGGAATATTTCTTTTCAGATAACATTGAAACTATTTCATTTCGTAGTCCACTTAAAATGGTTATACTTGGAAAATATAGGCTGGTAGGGAAACTTCCTTTTCAGATAATATTGAAAATATTTCCTTTCTAGAGCGCTTAAATACTTCTACACTTTTGTCAATACAATGATCGAGCCTAAGATCTCCATCTTAACATATCCATGTAAATTGTTAAAAATGGTACTAGAAGCTTCCTCGCTTTACGCTCAGCATTTAGAGGAGAGTTCTAGGTCTGGTCGGCCCGGTGTCAGTATAATGTGACTGGGTGGGGTATCATACCATGTGTCTGCGGCATGATACTCCAGTGTGACAGCGCTTAGAATACTGTCTCAAGTAGACACCGTTGCAATATGACTGAAAAATTGTTGAAAGCGACGCTAAACATCATACAACAACAACCATGTCAACTGAACTTATTAAAAATTCAAATAGCTGTCAAAACAACATACACCTGTGCATTTTTAATAATATTAACAAAATATACGGTTTGTTTCTGGACACATGGGTACATGTTAATCAGACTCATCAGCGTAACAATGAGTATTAGGTATAGAATATATCTGGTTATTTTAATTAATTTCGCTACATAAAACTTCGTTTTACTGCAATAACTTCTTTAATCTTTTACGAATCAAACCACAGATAAACCACTATCATATTACTTTAAAGGTAAAAAACAATAATGTCTTAAAATTATTATTAAACTGATAAAAACCATCTAATTATTATAAATAAGGAAAAATCGAATGAGTTGATATATCAAATCCACCAAAACATGACAAAATCACTATTTAAATCGGAGTGGTAAACTTGTAACAACGTGTAAACCTGCATGACGGATCAAATTGAAATCAAATGAAACAACGTGATTTATTTGATATGTCACAAAGTAAGTTTTTAACGGATTATCTATTTTAGTTGAACCTAGGCGCATAGCCCAAGTTAGAAAATCCCTTTTCAACATATTTTTTTTTTGCATGTTTAAATAGATATCCTTTTGGAAATAGGGGGTCAATCAGTATATATAGCCATGCTATATTGGTAGAGGTGTTAGTATTTTAGCCAGTTTCAAAATTTTGAAAAAAATCTTATTTACGATCTTTAAATGCCTGTATAGGGTATTTTATTTCACTTTATATATATATTTAATGTTTAATATTCAAATGGAAACACAGTTATATTTAAATTTTAAAAAAAAGCAACATTGAATCACATTGGAAATGGAAAAAATAAACATCAACATACTCGAGCCATTTATTGGTATTATTTCTAGTGTACATTTTAACGAAACACTCCCAAACCAACACTCGTTCTGTATGTGTTACATTGCTAGATAATTAAAATTGTTATGGTTGGTATGGAGTACATCACAAACGGTATGGTTATTTTAGTTTAAACCCTTCATTGCAACTGTTAAAAACCCATAATATCTTAATCCAGTTTTCGAAAGTACTTTTGATGCTCTGATTATTTTGTTGTTGTTTTTGGTTCAGAAAACCCCATATAAAGATAACTTTGCAAGATTATAGTATTTATAAAAAGCAAATATATGTATTCTATTGAAATGAATACCCAAATGCAGTCTCAAGTGATTGAGTATATCAGAAGCACCGAGATATTCAAAATGTTAACTTTTTTAGTGACCTAATGACGTTTGACTCCTTTTTTTACGTTTATTATACTTTTTTTTTCTTGGCAACCGATAAAATGTGGTCAAGTGCATACTTCAATGAACATTCCGTACCTCATGCGATGATTTTTGGAATTTTATTTACCTGACTATTATATCTCCATGGTTAGCATGCGCATACTTGCAACCGTTGAAGTACTTTGTGAACATAACATTTTTCAACATTACCGTGTGTCACTTTAAAAACGACATTACATACAAAGCATATATGAAAACTGCAAGCTAATATCATTTATACAAAAAAAAAATCAATCCGATTATAAAATCACCAGAGTGAAAATGGTGATGGCGGTGAAAAATCACATAAAATATTCGTGTCAGGATTTAAAATGGATGGAGCATGAAATGAATGGCTAAGCTTTCATCAAATGTTTAGTTTTCAATTAAAATATAGATTTATTTTATATACTGTTTGTTATGTTTACATGAAAAGGTAACATCAATAGATACCTTTGAATCAGATTAGGATAAAATTAGCATTAAGGATATTAAAATAATTTAATAACGTGCATAGGAGTGTATGTATGTATTTTATTGTGGTTAATGTTCCGTCACGATGGCCGACTTTTAATTCAAAATGATAAACACGTTATAGCAACGACTTTATGTACGTTATTAATAAATAGGTTATAGAAATATTCGAAACACAGTGGTGTGTTACTATATACGCGACGTTATGCAACGCTACCTATGGTAATCGCGTAACTTGACAACCATTGATGATGTACTAAAAAATCAAAGTACTCGAGGGATAAAAGTAGTCCGTGTCACAAATGATCATTTAGAGTTGATGAACACTGCAAAGCTTTATAACGTAGTCTATCATAGAACCGGACATCTGACCAATCGGGAGAGCTGGGTTCGTTCTGCAAACTATTTATTACGTATCAAAGTACTGAAAGTATGGGTACCCGGGCCTTAATAAATATACCATCCATATAGCCAAACCCCTCCCGAGAAGATACTTATTAGGCTTTGTCGCACGCCAACAGAAAAAAAAATGTATAAAAGCACAAAAGAGATAATATACAAGTTGTATTTAAAAGTAGGTTAAAACAGAGCAGATTTCTACATACACATGCATACATATCCATATAGCGCATTCCTTATTTGATTGATATTATTGTAATGTTGTTTTTTTTAATTTATATAATAAAAACAATGTCCGCTATATATTTTTATTGTTTGATTTGTTTCTGCTTATATATATTAAATACACAAAAAAATGAAATTCGAGGAATAAAAGTAGTCCCTGTTGCGTATGATCATTTTGGCGGTGATCAACACTGCAAAGCTTGGTCATGTATCAACGTACAGATACCCGGGCTTAAATTCATATAGCAAAAGCCCTCCCGAGAACACGGGCTTTGTCACACGTCAACTGACACAGAAAGAAAACGAATAAAAGCACAAAAGAGATAATATACAAGTTGTATTTAAAAGTAGGTTAAAATTAAAAACAGAGCAGACTTCTACATGCACATGCGTACATATCCATACGCCTTCCTTATTTAATTGATATTATTGTAATGTTGTGTTTTTTTAGAATTTATATAATAAAACAATGTCCGCTATATATTTTTATTGTTTGATTTGTTTCTGCTGGCATATATAAAATACACACAAAAAAAATGAAATTCCGCGAATAAAAAGTAGTCCCTGTCGCGTACCATCATTTTGGTTGATCACAACGACATAAGCACCACCTACAAACAAGAGGTGTGGCGAAACAACGCAGTTCTCCTTGTTTTCAGTAAAGAAAATAAAGGTATACACTTTATTCAGTTCAGTTGTTGTATGGTACTTAGCTTCGCTTTCAACAGTTTTTCAGTCATATCGTGACGAAGTCTATTTGAGACAGTATTTGAGCACTGCCACAATGGAGTATCATGCTGCAGATACATAGTATGATACCCAGCCCAGTCAAATTATACCGACACCGGGCCGGCCAGACCTAGAATTATCCTCTAAATGCTGAGCGCAAAGCTCGAAAGCTTCTTTTTACAAGTTGTACCATTTTTCAAGTCGTTGGTATGATCCGGGCGCGGATCGAGCCAACGACCAATCATATGCGAGGCGGACACTCTATCATTAGACCACGTGTGTGGTTTATCATTTTCAGTGATCAGCAATAGTTTCTATAATACATAACACTATCATTGTAAACGTATATTATATACAAATGCACGGGACAGACGGACAAACAAACATACAGAAGGTCATGTTTACCCTATCGCCATGCAGTACAGTCAAACCTGTCTTAAGCAGCCAGTCAAGGGAATGAGCAATAGTGGTCCTTTACAGGTTGTTGCTTAATACAGGTTAACTAACTGTAAACGCATAGAAATGGGAAATAAAAATATGGCTGTTTAAGATAATTGGCTGCTTAATAAGGTGACCGCTTATACAGGTTTCACTGTATTTGATATGGTATAGCGGGATAACCTGTTAAACACAGGTTTATTGTGCTGGTTACACATTAAGCTCAGATTTATGAACCCGTTAGATCGTATAGATACAGTGAATTCATATATACTTGATTTCATAATGGGAGATAATTAAATTCACAACAACGGAATTTATGATTTTTTTTTATCTTTTCAGATGCTCCTTCACAATACATGATATATATATATATATATATCGAGATAAATATTTGTGAATAACCAAGACATAAATGTTTAAACCAGACTACGGCGAGTGCGCCTAGCTACAATGCAAACCATAGATACAATATCAAGGCCTCTGCCAAACCAATAAATTTGGTGTCGACCATGACTTATATACTATGGAATTACATGCAACACATATGGACAGGGTGGACAAACTGATAGCTTTATATGAGTAGGGTCCAGTTAAGGATTCATGACTACTCACATGCTATATAAAGGACAGATTTATAAATCCGTTGGATCATAGAGAGACAGTGAATTCATATATATTCAAATTTCATAAAGGGAGATAATTATATTTATAGAGGAGAAAACAGTGAGTCCCCAAGTAGGCACTTTGTAAACCCTACACAATTGATTTTGAAATCAAGCAACATATTTGAAACGACATGCGTGATGGCTGAAATAAGCCGTTTACTGGCTGCATCAGGCACCTTCGAAATTGAGTTTAAAAAAGTATGTTCGACATAAAAACGCAACCATTGCTCAACAAAATGACACACGATCGGAGGATCGGGGGTCCGATTCCCGTCCTAAGCAATGGGTACTGTTCTTGAACAAGACGCTTTAAATAAACTGGTACCCGTTTATATGTGTCAACACTGACTCGATGTTCGAATACGAATAACGCCCAGAAGGGTTCAAATCACTCGCCCCAAGTAACGATTAATCATGATGTTTTAAGACAAACGTTGTTATTTCCCTTTACAGCTATAGTCTACTAAAATATACAAAAAATGCAAAAATTAACTCACTGGCGCTGAGTGAACTGTATCTACATGTTATATAATATCACTTTCACTATCATTACGTGTTAGAGCACAGGTGGCAGTATCGATGTTTTACCTGACCTCCAAAAGCAAAAAAAAAAAATCTTACCCCACCCATCCAACAACCCAACTCCACCATAAAAAAATTTAAATTGATATGTGTGGGTGTAGTAGGGGGTAAATTGAGTGGTCTAAAGGCATAGTGCCACCATTGCAAAAGGGAAGTGCTTCCGTGGGGTAGTCGCATAATGGCGGTTGTAAATAATCCTCAATTCTTCTTCTTTAAAAATGCATTTTCCTTATTTTAATGCTCATTTTTTTATTTGAATGGCATTATTGATGTATTTTGAACATTTTGATAGCATTGTCATGTTTGAATTGTGAATTTAGAAAAAAAAAATGATGCTTGGAAATTGGGGTATGAATTCATGATTTCGGAAGTCTACTTTCACTTTGTCACCAGTGTACACACTGAGCAGGAAAAAAATCTCTTATATGACACATGACCCCTACTTTTCTCATCATATTTTGATAGTGCAGAGGTTGACAAACAGTAAAGTGTAGGTTTCACTTCTTTCATTTGGGACCCTCTATGAATGACAAGCCTTCAAACTTTTATTATTTACTATAGAATAAAGAACAAAAGTCAATGGTGGGGTTACACCTAAATACCGATACTGTCGTCTGTGTGTATTTGTTGGAAATGAAAGTGTCTTATGAATAACTTGTATGCTTGTTGTATGTTTGATAAAGAAAATAAAACCTGTTCAAACGGTATCCTGTATATATAATCGGTGTTGGCAGATCGATGAATGTATTTGATGAGTAGAAATACTGTTCTTTTTTATGTATTGATGAAACTGGCAAACGTTTCTGATATAAAGCTGGTCTAACTACTAACGGACAATAACAAATCTACGAACAGTTACTGAACAGTTATTTTACGGGAAATATGGAAAAAAATCAGTAATTAATCAATAAAATGTTTGATCGTATGGACTTTGGTGCAATCTGAAGATCGTTGAATTCATGGGTTCAAGCTGTCGATGCAGGCCCTATATACGTAATATCTTATAGCTGTTGTTAGTCTCTATGTGTGTAATATTTTATAGCTGGGGTTAGTCTCTATATGTGTAATAGTTTATAGCTGTTGTTAGTCCTTATATGTGTAATAGTTTATAGCTGTTGTTAGTCCTTATATGTATAATATTATCTAGCTGATTTTACAGCCATTATACGAATAATCTGTTAGTTTAAACTTATTTATTTTATTTTGATTGTGAAACAAGTTCTTACAACTAAGGCAAATCATGCTCCAAGTCTTCCTGTGCAGAATCAATACTAAGCATATGCAGAAAAATTGTCTAGCTCAAGGACAACATACATAGCCGTGGCGGAAGATCGAACCCACGACCGATCAGGTGTTCGGTACTGTACCACGCACTCCACAAATTAATCTGTTTAGACTGTTCTTAGAGCCTCTATATGTGTATTATCTAATCTAGCCTTTTGTAACAATCCATTTACTAGCTATTGTTAGAGCTCCTTATTGTTTATTATTGTTTAACTGGTGTTACAAACACTCTATGCATAATGTCATCTACCTGGTTTTACAGCCATTATATGAGTAATCTGTTCTAGCTGTTCTTAAAACCCCTATAATGGCCTATATGTGTAAAGTCTGATCTAGCCATTTGATACAACTCATACATGTAATTTGTACTATTTTGTTATGTGTAATACTTTCTAACTATTGCTAGAGCCTCTATATGTGCTACACTTTCTAACTGTTGCTAGAGCCCCTATATGTGTAATGCTTTCTATCTGTTGCTAGAGCCACTTTACCCGTAATACTTTCTATCTGTTGCTAGAGCACCTATATATGTAATACTTTCTAACTGTTGCCAGAGCACCTATATATGTAATACTTTCTAGCTGTTGCTAGAGCACCAATATATGCTATACTTTGTAACTGTTGCTAGAGCCCCTATATGTGTAATACTTCATAACTGTTGCTAGAGCCCCTATATGTGTAATACTTTCTAGCTGTTACTAGAGCCCCTATATGTGTTATGCTTTCTAGCTGTTGCTAGAGCCACTATACCTGTAATACTTTCTATCTGTTGCTAGAGCACCTATATATGCTATACTTTCTATCTGTTGCTAGAGCCCCTATATGTGAAATAGTTTCTAGCTGTTGCTAGAGTCCCTATATGTGTAATACTTTCTCACTGTTGCTAGAGCACCTATATGTTTTATACTATCTAGCTGTTGCTAGAGCACCTATATGTGCTATACTTTCTAACTGTTGCTAGAGCCCCTTTATGTGTAATACTTTCTAACTGTTGCCAGAGCCCCTATACGTGTAATACATTCTAGCTGTTGCTAGAGCCCCTATATATGTTGTGCTTTCTAGCTGTTGCTAGAGCCACTTAATTGTTATACATTCTATCTGTTGCTGGATCACCTATATATGTTATACTTTCTATCTGTTGCTAGAACCCCTTTATGTGTAATACTTTCTAGCTGTTGCTAGAGTCCCTATATGTGTAATACTTTCTAGCTGTTGCTAGAGCGCTTATATATAATACTTTCTAGCTGTTGCTAGAGCACCTCTATGTGTAATACTTTCT
This sequence comes from Panopea generosa, assembly GCA_029582155.1. NCBI lineage: Eukaryota > Metazoa > Mollusca > Bivalvia > Adapedonta > Hiatellidae > Panopea > Panopea generosa. The sequence goes on along the minus strand of CM055894.1, from coordinate 83,052,209 downwards.
AGCTTTTGTAAGAGCTCATATATGTGTAATACTTTCTAGCAGTTGCTAGAGCCCCTATATGAGCAACACTTTCTAGCTGTTGCTAGAGCCACTATAGGTGTTATACTTTCCAGCTGTTGCTAGAGCACCTATATGTGTAATACTTTCTAGCTGTTGCTAGAGCACCTATATATGTAATACGTTTTAGCTGTTGCTAGAGCCACTATAAATGTAATACTTTCTAGCTGTTGCTAGAGCCCCTATATGTGTTATACTTTCTAGCTGTTGCTACAGCCTCTATTCATGTAATACTATCTAGCTGTTGCTAGAGCCCCTATATGTGCAACACTTTCTAGCTGTTGATAGAGCCACTATAGGTGTTATACTTTCTAGCTGTTGCTAGAGCACCTATATGTGTAATACTTTCTAGCTGTTGCTAGAGAACCTATATGTGTAATACTTTCTAGCTGTTGCTAGAGCACCTATATGTGTAATACTTTCTAGAATATGCAAGAGCACCTATATGTGTAATACTTTTTAGCTGTTGCTAGAGCACCTATATGTGTAATACTTTCTAGCTGTTGTTAGAGCCCCTATATGTATCTAGCTGTAGCTAGAGCACCTATATGTGCTATACTTTCTAACTGTTGCTAGAGCCCCTTTATGTGTAATACTTTCTAACTGTTGCCAGAGCCCCTATACGTGTAATACTTTCTAGCTGTTGCTAGAGCCCCTATATATGTTGTGCTTTCTAGCTGTTGCTAGAGCCACTAAATTGTTATACATTCTATCTTTTGCTGGAGCACCTATATATGTTATACTTTCTATCTGTTGCTAGAACCCCTTTATGTGTAATACTTTCTAGCTGTTGCTAGATTCCCTATATGTGTAATACTTTCTAGCTGTTGCTAGAGCGCTTATATATAATACTTTCTAGCTGTTGCTAGAGCACCTCTATGTGTAATACTTTCTAGCTTTTGTAAGAGCTCATATATGTGTAATACTTTCTAGCTGTTGCTAGAGCCCCTATATGTGCAACACTTTCTAGCTGTTGCTAGAGCCACTATAGGTGTTATACTTTCTAGCTGTTGCTAGAGCACCTATATGTGTAATACTTTCTAGCTGTTGCTAGAGCCCCTATATGTGCGACACTTTCTAGCCGTTGCTAGAGCCACTATGTGTTATACTTTCTAGCTGTTGCTAGAGCACCTATATGTGTAATACTTTCTAGCTGTTGCTAGAGCACCTATATATGTAATACGTTTTAGCTGTTGCTAGAGCCACTATAAATGTAATACTTTCTAGCTGTTGCTAGAGCCCCTATATGTGTTATACTTTCTAGCTGTTGCTACAGCCTCTATTCATGTAATACTTTCTAGCTGTTGCTAGAGCCCCTATATGTGCAACACTTTCTAGCTGTTGCTAGAGCCACTATAGGTGTTATACTTTCTAGCTGTTGCTAGAGCCCCTATATGTGGTATACTTTCTAGCTGTTGCTAGAGCACCTATATGTGTTATACTTTCTAGCTGTTGCTAGAGCCCCTATATGCGTAATACTTTCTAGCTGTTGCAAGAGCCAATATACGTGCAATTCTTTCTAGCTGTTGCTGAGCCTCTATATGTGTTATACTTTCTAGCTGTTGCTACAGCACCTATATCTGTAATACTTTCTAGCTGTTGCTAGAGCACCTATATCTGTAATACTTTCTAGCTGTTGCTAGAGCTCCTATATGTGTTATACTTTCTAGCTGTTGCTAGAGCACCTATATGTGTAATACTTTCTAGCTGTTGCTAGAGCACCTATACATTTAATACGTTTTAGCTGTTGCTAGAGTCACCAATGTGTAATGCTTTCTAGCTATTGCTAGAGCCCTTTACATGTAATAAGTTCTAGCTGTTGCTAGTGCCGCTATATGTATAATGCTTTTTAGCTGTTGCTAGAGCCCCTATACATGTAATACTTTCTAGCATTTGCTAGAGCCCATATATGTGTAATCTTTTCTAGCTGTTGCTAGAGCCCCTTTATGTGTAATACTTTCTAGCTGTTGCTAGAGCCCCTATATGTGTAATACTTCCTAGCATTTGCTAGAGCCCATGTATGTGTAATGCTTTCTAGCTGTTGCTAGAGCCCCTATACATGTAATACTTTCTACCTGTTGCTAGAACCCCTATATGTGTAATCTTTTCTAGCTGTTGCTAGAGCCCCTTTATGTGTAATACTTTCTAGCTGTTGCTAGAACCCCAAAACATATAATACTTTCTAGCATTTGCTAGAGCCCATATATGTGTAATCTTTTCTAGCTGTTGCTAGAGCCCTTATATATAATACTTTCTAGCTGTTGCTAGAGCACCTCTATGTGTAATATTTTCTAGCTGTTGCTAGAGGCCCTATATGTGCAATACTTTCTAGCTGTTGCTAGAGCCACTTTATGTGTTATACTTTCTAGCTGTTGCTAGAGCACTTATATATGTAATACTTTCTAGCTGTTGCTAGAGCACCTATATATGTAATACGTTTTAGCTGTTGTTAGAGCCACTATGAATGTAATACTTTCTAGCTGTTGTTAGAGCCCCTAAATGTGTAATGCTTTCTAGCTGTTGCTACAGCCTCTATTCAAGTAATACTTTCTAGCTCTTGCTAGAGCCCTTATAAGTGTAATGCTTTCAAGCTGTTGCTAGAGCACCTATATGTGGTATACTTTCTAGCTGTTGCTAGAGCACCTATATATGTTATACTTTCTAGCTGTTGCTAGAGCCCCTATATGCGTAATACTTTCTAGCTGTTGCAAGAGCCCATATACGTGCAATACTTTCTAGCTGTTGCTGAGCCTCTATATGTGCTATACTTTCTAGCTGTTGCTACAGCACCTATATCTGTAATACTTTCTAGCTGTTGCTAGAGCACCTATATCTGTAATACTTTCTAGCTGTTGCTAGAGCTCCTATATGTGTTATACTTTCTAGCTGTTGCTAGAGCACCTATATGTGTAATACTTTCTAGCTGTTGCTAGAGCACCTATACATGTAATACGTTTTAGCTGTTGCTAGAGTCACCAATGTGTAATGCTTTCTAGCTATTGCTAGAGCCCTTTACATGTAATAAGTTCTAGCTGTTGCTAGTGCCGCTATATGTATAATGCTTTCTAGCTGTTGCTAGAGCCTCTATACATGTAATACTTTCTAGCATTTGCTAGAGCCCATATATGTGTAATCTTTTCTAGCTGTTGCTAGAGCCCCTTTATGTGTAATACTTTCTAGCTGTTGCTAGAGCCCCTATATGTGTAATACTTCCTAGCATTTGCTAGAGCCCATGTATGTGTAATGCTTTCTAGCTGTTGCTAGAGCCCCTATACATGTAATACTTTCTACCTGTTGCTAGAACCCCTATATGTGTAACCTTTTCTAGCTGTTGCTAGAGCCCATTTATGTGTAATACTTTCTAGCTGTTGCTAGAACCCCAAAACATGTAATACTTTCTAGCATTTGCTAGAGCCCATATATGTGTAATACTTTCTAGCTGTTGCTAGACCCTCTTTACATGTAATACTTTCTAGCATTTGCTAGAGCCCATATATGTGTAATGCTTTCTAGCTGTTGCTAGAGCCCCTATACATGTAATACTTTCTAGCTGTTGCTAGAACCCTATATGTGTAATATTTTCTATCTGTTGCTAGAGCCCCTATAAGTGATATACTTTCTAGCTGTTGCTAGAGCCCCTTTATGTGTAATACTTTCTACCTGTTGCTAAAGCCCCTATATGTGTAATAGTTTCTAGCTGTTGCTAGAGCCCCTATATGTGTAATCTTTTCTAGCTGTTGCTAGAGCCCTTATATGTGTAATACTTTCTAGCTATTGCTACAGCCACTTTACATGTAATACTTTCTAGCCGTTGTAAGAGCCCCTATACATGTAATACTTTCTAGCTGTTGCTAGAGCCCCTATATGTGTAATGCTTTCTAGCTGTTGTTAGAACCCTGGTATGCATAATACTACCTAAGTGTTGTGAGAGCCCCTGTATATGTATATGTACTTTTATCTAGCTGTTATTAGAGACCCTAATGGTGTATTATTGTCTAGCAGTTGATAACGTACATATTGTGTATTTTTGTAAAGGTGTTATTAAAGCCCTTATACGATTTATTTATATAAGCTGTTGTTAAGTAATATCATCTAGCTGTTGTTAAAGCCCATTTATGATTAATCTACACTAGCAACGGTTATCACCATATTTGTGCAGTTTATCTGCTGTTTCAGCCCAAATATCATATGTAATATTACCTAGCCCCTACATGGTTAATCCTCTGAATCAGTTATTACAGCTACTATTTGTTCATTATTGGCTAGCTTTTGTTATATGCCCAGTTAATATTCTCTTGCTGTAATACCTTGAACAGATGCCACATATACACATTTCTGTTCAGAACTTTATTTTTAATTTTAACAAGTTTATTACAATTCTCCAATACACTCATTGGTAAGACTCAAATATGAGGTACATTGGTCCTTTTCTCAATTATTTTTAAAAATATCTGATCCAGGGTATACACAGACATTCCATCAATTGGACAAGGGTATCGTGTATAACACACGCCTACCAAACCATCGAACAAGACCTCAGTCCACGCTATATATCATAACTCTGTTTATATCACCACATAATTATACAGCCCTTCTCTCTGTCACCAAAGATCAACAAATATCATCATCACAAAGTGAAAGCCCAGTCTCAGTCATTATCACTATCACTATTATCTGCTTTCTCGTCACTTTTCTGTTTCTTCAACTTTGCTATCAACTCTGAAAAGAAAGAAAGAAATTCTGGAGAAACAAGACAAAGAATCATATCAAGATATCTTTTTATCATGTCATTCTATATATAACAGATTTTCATATAAAACTTTGTTAAGCAACTATATGTAAAAATAATTATTTTTTATTCAATTGTTGGGCATATTGAGATTTTTTTTTATATTTTATTTGATTTTTTTAAAATATTTTTTGAGGGGGGTATTTGCTAGGTGCCATACCCCTGTGATTTTGATATGTATTTCTTTGGTGTGTTTTTTGCTTTGAAAAAAAAACAATTTTTTTATGGTGATTAAATTGCAGTTTTGTTTATTTTAAAATTGGAATATATATTATGTAGACAAATTATTACAGCACAAAAGGTTTGATTGCTTAAAGAATTTTTTAGACTGGTACCTTCAACAACTTTTTTTATTTCTAACGAAAATGAGAATAAATTTTGTTTTAACATGAAATAACCCCCACTTTACCAAGGGTCACAAATCCAGCATTCATTATCCAATTTGGCCAGCTTAAAAACGTTTAAAAGATACTACGATTAGATAAGTAGAGTGTAAGTTTGGTGAAGATCATGTAAATTATGTGTGTGCTAAGTTTGGTGAAAATCAAATAAAAATTGTGTGCACTAGAGTGCAGAAAAGATCAAACAATGCAATTTTTTATGATTCAAAGGCATAACTCTGACATTAATTACATGATTTGGCCAGTGCAAGTATTTATCGAATTATGATTATATAACTAAAGGTTAAGTTTGGTGAGGATCAAATGAAAACTGCAGGTGCTAGAGTGCAAACAAGGTCAAAAGTGCAAGGACTATAACTCCCAACACTTATTACTCGATTTTACAGTGCAAAAACTTGTCCAAGATATTATGATCGTAAAACTACCATGTTAGTTTGGCGAGGATCCCATGAAATATGCAGATATCTAGGAGATATGCTTACAGTGATAGTATCACGAGGATTGATTAAAATTTCCTGGCAATTTTTGACGAGTCATAGGCCAGAATTCTGGTATTAATGCGAGCGTGGTAAAAATAAAATGTCATACACAGGTTATAGAGTTCAGTGTTTGATGTTTTATGGGCCATAACAATAATTATCCGATTTGGCCAGTTCAAGAATTTGTTAGAGATATTATGGTTATAGAACTACTATGTAAGTTCAATAAACATCCAATCAAAAAAAAAGCATGAGCTGGAATGCATACAACAAAAATATCAACAAATGAGGAATCACAGACGAGGTCTTCCTCCACCAGTAAAACTGTCATGTGTTGAAAATTATGTTAAACCTCAATCAAAATAAAAAAATAGAGTGCTAAGGGGAAGTAACTGAGTGTATTTTTCTTATTACCCTTCGCGGGATTGAACACACCCATGGTTTGTTCATTGCACACAAAACATCGCTGTGACTTTCTATACTGTGCCAGGGCACACTTCTCACAGAAGTAGTGTTTGCATCTGAAATATACAACACATTATTAAATATTACATTCTGTCTGCATAAGTTAGAATATAAACACTCTGTAAATATTGGTCTGAGGCTTGGCTAGAAAATCTATTTATCATTATAGATTTCAAGGATAGCTTTTAAGATGTTTAATTATATTATTTACGTCATATATTTTATGCATTACATCAACTAGATGGTTCCAACGTCACAGCACCAGAATTTTATCTCGGCCCTAGGGTGAGATAGAAATATCAAACCCTGGTAAAAATACAGATATCCTTATCCGATATGCAAGAAATCAAATATCTAAACTTGACTTCCTCATGAAGGAGACAGCTTTGCACAGGTTATATTACTGTAATATGGAAAGCGACAGCATATTTGTTTATCTGTTTCTGTTTTTGATGGAGGTGACCCTTGACACAGACCTGTCTTAAATTACAGTAGCATTACAAATAGTATATAAACAAGAATATATTATATTTAAGAATGTCTGTGTGTAGTTTATACTAACAAAACATTTATTTTGCAAGGTAAGGCCAGAGCTCATATGAACAGCTCTTGAAGGTGCTTCCTGGGTTCCTTGGTAGAACCAGTACTGAGTGTCATTTATAGAAAGGCCATTGGGTCAAGTTTCTAGATCTAGTGTGTGCCAACACTCCCTCCACTGCACTGCCACACCACATGTCAGTATGCGAATATTCATAAAACAATATTTACATTGGAGACTCCTTCATTGACCCTATATAGAATTTTGTCTTCCATGGAATCAGTTTTAGCTTGGGACAGTGTTGTGAAGACATTATGATAGATTATGATGAATATAGCTCCCATTGGACATGTAGTTATGATAAACATTCCCTACCAATGAAGTAAAATTTCATCTTATCCCCACATTATTATGCAGAACATTCAACAATATATAATGATTTATGGTAAATGTAATTTGCTTACTTTGTCATGACGGGACTTACAAATGTATTTTTACAAATAAAACATTTGAAAGGTAGTTCATCCTCGTCGCTGCTGATTTCATAGTTTTCATCATCTATAGAACATAATAAAAGAAATAATTAACTAAATTACAGTAAAAAACATCACCTTTCGTTATTATGTAATATTTTCAGTTTAATTTTCTGCCATTTTTTTATGTTATAAAACAATTTCCATAAACAATTGCCAGGCCGGATTAGATCAGTCAGTAACACATCTTACTATCAACCAGGGATCGTGAGTTTGAATCCCCGCCTGGCAACAGTCTCCGTGATGATTGATAAATGATATGGCATCTTATTACCATTTGTCTCTCACCGCTGATTCAAGTGGGAAAGTTATCAGTTACTTGCAGAGATGGGGTGTGCTTGAGTACTGGTTAACCTTTCAGGATCTCAGGAAACAGTGGTTAGGTTAAATGATCACCTGTTAGCCCTCGATGGCATAAAAATGACAGGAAATATTCAATCAATCAATAAAAACCATATTCAATTAATGCTTGTCAATATCCGACATAAATGGTACTCCATTTTCCATGTCCCATGATCACAATTCAGGTTTCATGTGGGTGTGATAGGTTCAAACCATTTACCCACCATTACAATGAGCATGTAGATCTTTACTTACTTACTTCCAGTTTTAAAGACTTTTAATACATGAGTACCAGCTCATCAGCATGGAATTCCATTTATTTACAAATTTTGTTTCATATTAAAAAAATATATATATATAACCAGCCACCTGAAGTTTTATGTAACTGACATTCTATGTATTAACCCAACAGTACTATAGCAATTCCTTGAGTTAGTACATTTTAAGGATATATAAATCAATACAAATTGTCTGGTAACTTAAACAAATTTTAATAATGCTACTCAATATTTTGGAAATACAAAAGCGGTGGGTTCTGTTGAGGATGCACTTTGTTCGATACCGGCAGAACAATACAACCAAAAAGTGTTTAATACATGTATATCTTAATTTTTGAATGGGGTTCAGCACATTTCAGGTCATATATGGCATATACAGTTTTATTGGTGGAGGAAGATCTCAAAATGAATCTGAGTAGAACCACCGTCCTTCCTGACAAACTTTCCCATAAATAATGTTGTTGTTGTATGGTGTTTAGCGTCGCTTTCAACAATTTTTCAGTCATATTCTGACAGTGTCTACTTGAGACAGTATTCTAAGTGCTGCCACACTAGAGTATCATGCTGCAGACACATGGTATGATACCCCACCCAGTCACATTATACTGACACCGGGCCGACCAGACCTAGAACTCACCTCTAAATGCTGAGCATCAAGCGAGGAAGCTTCTAGTACCATTTTTAAAGTCTTTGGTATGGCCCGTCCAGGGACAAAACCCATGACTTTCTGCATGTGAGGTGGATGCCCTACCACTAGACGATGCTGCAGTCATTCTCATAAATAAAGTATTTGGTGCATCAAGACTCGAACCTATGACCTTAGCAAAGAGACGTAAGTGATCTTAAGATAGCACCTTAGACCACTTGGCCACGAAGAACCCTGTCTAATATATCAAATTATTTTATATGTAACAACATGTTTGTATATAGGTAACATACCTCCGTGCCCATATGTACCCTGCTCCATCTCTCGTTCCAGCTGCCAGCCATGCTTATAATCACTTCTGTCATGCATGAACTTACAGCTGTCTGAAAGTAAATACGGAAGTTTACTCAACATATGAAATATATTGTTTAACAAGAGCTGTCAGAAGACAATAAAGCTCGCCAATAAAACTCACCACCCATGCAAAGAGATTGGATGCCAACACCAAAACTTAAATGCAAAAGTTTAACCTGGGTGTCTACAGATGAAAAATTAAGTCATAAAGGGCCTTATCTTTGCCAAAATGCAACCCCAAGTTATGGTTCTTGTCTCTGTGTGTTCCATTGATGATGGTGAACACACATGTAAAGTTTCATTCATATCCAATGAGTGGTTGCATAGATACCTTACCCGATAAAAAACTTCAACCTGAAATATTAAGTCCAAAAAGGGCCATAACTCTGCTAAAATATAATCCAGAGTTATAGTTCTTGTCTCTGTGTGTTCCATTGATGATGGTGAACACACATGCGAAGTTTCATTCATATCCAATGAGTGGTTGCAGAGATATGTAAAACTTAAATGCAAAAGTTTAACCTGGGTGTCTACAGACAACGATGGCAATAGCTCTCCTGGACATTCGTTGCGACAACCTAAAAAAACGGAACCAATTCTTTACCTGGGTAGACGATACACTTCTACTGGATAGGCGATACACCTATACTGGATAGATGATACACTTTACTGGATAGACGAAACATGATCACATGAATGTACGGACATGGGTAACAATTAATGTACCTTCAACATTCTTCCAATGGCGGGCATAAAATATTCACACATATATATATAATGTGCCCAAAACCTGTTCGCTTGTGTAATTTGATTTTAATAACCAATTACTTACATATGAGCATGTGATGTTTAATATCTTCGTTGGTATACCAGTATAAGCTAAAATGTATGTATGTGGATAGTGTCTTGCTTGTGTACATATAACATAGTCTGATATAGGTGTCTCATTCTAAATTTTCATTCGCATAAATGCCGAGAATCTCATTCACTCAATTCTTCATTTTAAAAAAAGTTTGTATGTATGGGGTTATCTCCTTTTTTTCAACAGTATTCAAGTTCTATAAATAAAGTCAGTGCACATAATCATCATTTCCATCAGGCAGTTAGCCAGTACTTAAAAAACCCATATTTTATTCAGTGGTGGAAGACGCATGGCAAAATAACAAAGTTCAGGATCAATTTTAATCAGCACAGAGACATTGGCCAATCAAAAAAAAATTATAATGCTTTTTGAAAACAATGAAAATACAACAGTGGTGATACAAATGAAATTCGACTTAAATTTAATGATAAATTAAGTTATTTTTGTGATGTTGTTTTGTCTTTGATGGTTACAATGTACGTGTTTGTCAACCAGTTTAAGCAGTGAAGAAAGACCCCAGATAGGTATCTGAGAAGAACCACCATTCTTCGAAAAGTAACCACCTTCTTATACCATAAAAATTGTTTCGACCAAGCTAGGCTCAAACCCAGAACCTCAACAGTGAGAGGTAAGTTATCCTGAGTTGACCTAAGACCACAAGGCTAAAAAGGATAATAATAAAAGTTAAAAAACTTGACTTACCTCCAAATCCACACATGCCAGTCTCTTTATAATCTTTACATATATCTGGCTGATAGTCCCATCTCACTGTGGCTCGTAAGTGTGCAGGTGCACGTATTGGTCCCTTCCTAAAACAATAAAATTGTCAAATTATTATCATGAAGATAAACATATCAACCCCAAGGTTCTCCACAGGAAGGAATGCAAATGCTGGGGTAAGAGCGTGTAAATACTTTCAACACATTTTCAAACGCTGTGTAAGGCACTTATTAAAATATATTTCACAAGTAAAACTTGTACTAATCAGTTAAAGTCATCATATTTAGTATGTTTCATTTTAGACATTAAAATGAGAAAACATATGCAAAGAAAAATAATGATTTAGAGGGAAGTACACTTTTGCAAAATTTTATTGAAATGCTAGCGGAATACCATTTCTGACAGTCAAGCGCTGGGATGCACCTGTGCTTTAATGGCCTGTGGAGAAGCCTGAACGCATGACCCATACCAGCTGCTTTTCCAAATACTGGACTTGTTATTTAACAAGAGCCATGTTGGACATGGCCAACCCTCCCCATCGAAGCAAATTCTTGTACTGTCCACTTCCAATGCTCTCTATCATTGTATGCAGTTTCAAAGCATTCACTTCAAATCTTTTCATGGTACATGCTCCAAACAAGGGAAAATAACAAAGGGGAATAATTCTGTGAAGACAGAAGAAAGAGTTATGCTTCCTGCACACTGCACTTCCTATCAATGTTATCTATCATTGTGTGAAATATCAAATAAATCCCTTGAACACTTTTTGAGTTATGTTCCGCACTAGCAAAATAAAATACACTGTACACTGCACTTCCTCTTAATGTCCTTCATCATTGTGTGGAGATTCAACAAAATCCCTTGAATTGTTTTGGAGTAATGCTCCAGACAAGTAAATTTAATAAAGAGAGATAATCAAAAAAATAAGCAAGGTAGAGTTATGATTGATGTACACTGCACTTCTTCTCAATGTCCTCTGTCATTGTGTGACGACTCAACAAAATCATTTGGATAGTTTTGTAGTTATTCTCCGAACAAAAGTGTTACAGATGCACGCACGCACGCACAGACACCATTACCATATCCCCCTTCACCTTCGGTGAGGGATTATAAGCTTCTCTAGAAGAGTCAACGATTAATTGGAATTGTAAGGATAACATCACTCCCACTGACAAAAATCTACTGATACACTCCATGCCATTTTCTGGCACTTATGCTGCCAGATCTATAATGAGATAAACTCTGATATGATATATGCTGTACATGTATATATCAGGCTTCTCCACAAGCCATTTAATCACAGGAGCACCCCAGGCCTTGACTGACAGAAATGGTATTCCCCTATCGCTTGAATTCTTTAACAAAATTTTGCAAAAGCTTACTTTCTTATAAAATCATTACGCATTTTACCCGAGCGCTTGCATTCCTTCCTGTGGAAGACCCTGTATATATATATATATATATATATATATATATATATATATATATTGTTCAAGTGCCTTTCTATGCTTTTAAAAGCTAACTTTTACAACTAACATACTGATCAGTTATCCATTTGTTCAGTGGCCATTCTTTACTTTACATTTACAGCTAACATATTGTTCAGATGTATTTCCATAACAGCTAACATTAGCTCATTATATTAAATATTTGTTTTAAGTGACTGCAGCCCTGATTCATAAGCACCCACCTGACGGCAGCACTGGCTGCGTTTCCTTGTGCCGTATCACGTTTCTCATAGAACACTTGGTAATTATTCACTCCCCTGTACACCTTGTCATCCTCTTTACCTTTGTTGGCCTAAAACACAAAAATATGTATTACATCATCGTCTGATACCGACGGTTGTCAATTCCGATTCTCTCCACCCATCACCCGTGGGAAATAACGCTAGCTCTGCGTCGTTTTATTTTAACAGAACCGAACAAAATACAGCTAACATTAACAATGTCTTATCAAACGGCGTATTCATGAAACTAATGTTGCAATTGGATAATGTTACCCCGTGAAGGAACCAATCATATGGTTGCATCGTGGCTTGGTGGAAACGACACAAAGCTGGTGTAATATCCAACTGGTGATAAATAGAGAGTACCAGAATGAATTACATGTGGATATCCGACGATGGTATTACATATAAATATTATATACATGCATTACATATATGACAGGGCCTCATAAGCCCAGTCAGTAGCATGTCTGACTATCAATCCCGGGGTCGTTAAATTGAATTCCTACCTGGTCACAGTCTCCCTGATGGCTGACATTTTGTCTCATTGTCATTCGTCTCTCACCTTAGCATCAAGTGGGAGAGTAATCCGTTACTTATGGATATGGTTGGTGTGCTAGAGTACTGATTTACTGATCATTTGTTAGCTTTTGAGGGCATAAAACAGATGCCATATATATTCAATCAATCAATAAATGCAAGTACATATAAATATGAGGGACTTGTAACTGAAATATGATGATAATAAACACAAATGAAGCATGAACATATGATTTAACATACATAGTCATTAAGGTAATAAATATCCATGTAATTAAAATAATGAAACTCGAAACAAGGAAAACAATAACAAGCATACAATTTACTGTATGTATAGATAGGCACAACAGATTGCAAAAAATTAAGACTTGATTGAATCAGGGCTGATTATGTAAAAAAAAGAAGAGTTTTAACCAAGTTCTGGGTAACGCCCGATTTACGGTACAGAAAAATATGATCTTCTTATGCACATAATATAACATGTAGTCTGAATTGTCTCTTTGATGATCATTTATCATATATAACAAGAGACATAACTGTTACTCTGTTCAAAATTACAAGAGTTATGGAACCTGTGTAGACTCATCACTGACAAACAAACATGTGCTTTCATTCCATTCACACCAACAGTTACAAAAATGTTATGCTGATGGACTGATGGATGGGTACATATTATCAAACCATATACAATGTTCATTGAATTGTCTTCTAAGTTCTTTCATCAAAAAATGTTAAACAAAAAAGTTTTAAACTTTTGAGGATAACTTTTAAATTAAAACCAAAACAGTTTAATTAAACATTCATGTACACTGGCTTAATGATGAGAATATATAAACAATATGCGTATTCCACATACATATGTATCAATGCAGTATTTCATATACATACATGTATGTATCAATGCAGACATGAAGGTAAAGTCATACCAAATCAAACCAATAGTAACCTTATTAATTTCTTGCTGACGCTCAAATATTGCCCTGGCGTCTTGTCCCTCTTCAGTATCTATCTCCACTACAGAAGTGGCTCCCATGTCTCTCGGTCCCTCTGACATCTAGAACACACAAATAATTAACAATTATTGCAATATACTACAAATTATTTCATCCAAAATATACTTATCATTTTATTACATGTGCATATATATAATAACCGTTGATCTATGAAGCTTTTCTGAAGCAAAATCTGCTTGTTTTGGGGAAATAATTTCTTTTAAACTATCAGACAATGTTGTTCATCAACAAAAATAAATGTTTTATGCCAAAACTACAGAAGTCAATCCAATTAGCAAGCCAGGCAGATACATGCATTATCCTTAGACTTAGATTTTAAAATGATTATCAACAACCTGGAGAGATTAACATAGGTATACACTGGAGTCATTCCATAATTAAGGTTTATCGCAGTACCATCACATTGTCATTATGTGACATCTAGCATCATTAGAAATCCTTTGCTTCACAGCATATTTAAGTACTTTACTTCATTAAAGCCTCATAACACTTCCGAAATGCACACTTTTTGATAATAACGAAAATGATTGTAATTAAATGTGTTTATAGTATGCTAAAACCATTCCTGTAGACCCATTAGTGACTGTTTTTTAACAAAAGTTCTCAGAAGATAACAAAGCTCGACTCTGGGTGTCTAAGTCCAAAAAGGGCCATAACTGTGCCAAAATGCAATCCAGAGTTATGGTTCTTGTCTGTGTTTGTTCCATTGATGATGGTGAACACACATGTGAAGTTTCATTCACATCCAATGAGCAGTGGCATAGATATCTTAAACTTAAACGCAAAAGTTTAACCTGGGTGTCTACAGATGAAGATGCTGGGGTCATGGCTATAGCTCTCCTTGGGCTTCATCCCGGCGAGCTAAAAAGCGAAAAAATAAATAACTTCGGTCAAAATATGTATTCTTAGTCAAGCGGACAAAACTTTTAACTTTTGTTTATATTTTTGTAATTCCGTAATGACTCGGTTGCTTTCCGACTGTACCTCCGCCAGTGTTCGGAAGTACACAAATGAATACTGCAGTTGTGTGCGGATTAAGACCGTTAGATAAGGGGTTCATTAACAAGATTAGAAAAGTTATGACTTCACTAATATTATGTTTATGTGTGTGTGTTTTTAATGTAATGATGTCTTCAATAAAACTGTATCTAACGTAGTACGATATTACTTATACGCACTGAAAAACAATGAGTATGCAATATTAGTTTGGTCTCAGTAACTATGTCTCAGGATCCTCCCTTGCATATACGCGTGATACTAACGCACGCGTTATTACATCACACATCACTTTATCGTAGTCAATATTGAGAGGCTACCAAGGGTGGTTTGTTTAGTACAGTTATTTAAAAAGTAATTTTGTTTTCAATTTTATGTGACCGATCCCTCGCTTGTAAACAAGCAATAAATTAGCTTGTGGGTTTCAGTTCATTAATACACTGAGGGGAATAAAGGGGATGTTCTTAAAAACTATCTAACCACAAGCGGTTATTTAATTTTTAATCGCATCCCCTACAGTTCCCCATACAACCGTATGTTTTTTTCTGAAGAGAATTGATCAAATATTACCGACTGACCCGTTTCTGAACAAGCTTCGTGACTCCCCGTTTTCTGCCAAAGGTAGTTATTGGAAAGAGATGAACATTAATTCATAAACAAACCCGTTCTTAATTAAGTACTTATAATGTTCTTTATATTTATTTTTTCGTTTGCAAAGTTTCTCAGTGATCAAATAAACATGTATTCTATCATCTGGAAGAATTAAAACTGACTTAAATTAAAACTAAAAACGACCGTTTCGGAAGTTTAATGTGCCTTTAATATACATATTAAATTTACAAAGCAGTATATTCATTTAATATCATTAAAGATTCATACATTTGTCACAATTTCTATCTCACCAGCAATGTAACACTTATATGGTTTGCATTGTAGCTGGGAACGCTCTTCATAGTTGGGTCTGTAGATTTATGTCTCATTGTTCACACATATACATACATTTATATATCTATATAAATTATTGAGATACCATGCCATACATGAATAATGGAATGCTGATATGATAAATAACTTACCCCTGATTTAATTATATATTTACTCATGATTTGATAAATTACGTATCCTTAATTTGGTAATTACTTACACCCAATATGATTCATTACCTTCCCCCTGATATTATGAATTACTTACCCCTGATATGATAAATTTCCTCACTCTTATATCATGAATTACTCATCACTGTATGAAATATTACCTCCCTTTAATATAATGAATTACTTACCTCTGATATGATAAACTACCTCCCCTATTATTATGAATTACTTACCCCTGATTTAGTAGACTGGTAGGACACCATCACGGATTTCCTGATTTCTGAATCACTCCCACTGTCCGACAATGAGCCTGTGCCTACCTTCTTTGTGTGGGTCTGAAAAAAGTAAAGTAAGTAACTGCCCAACATTCTCATTAAGATATGTAAATCATTTATTTATTTGAATCTCATCCAAACAGGTACAGTATGTATATAAAAAAGTGGCCCATTTCACTAAGTTGCTCACCTTATTTCAATTGTCACACCTTTACAAATTTTGAATGGACTAGTTTGCTGTCTTCCTACCTACATGTATCAATCAAATTTTTTTTTTTTTTCATTTTGGAAGCAGTATTTTTAATTTCACCTTGGCAATTGCATGTATGTGTATGACATTTATTGTATTGTTTGAGATTGAAAAAAAAAAGTTCATGAATTTCCCCATCTTTCTACCCAATTTTGAGAACTTGGATCAGTAGAGAGCAAACAAACACTATTTAATTCACTTAAATTGTAGTGTAAGCCTTGGCTATTTGTTACCAGTGTAATAGAAATGTGATGAAACCTCTGTCATGACAAAAGGCATAACAAGTAGACGAATAAGTTGACATGTATTAAAAATAAAAACACTCCCATAGCAAAAGGACACTAGGTTTATCACATGTGAACAAAGCTTATCTTTAACACTATTTATAAGAGGTGTGCACGGGAAACTCTTTTGTACATTCACATACAGAGGATTAAAAGTAATTTAATCATATTGCCAACTTCAATCTTTAACAGATGCTTTCAATAATAGAATTTATTTGAGAACATAAATGTTCATGTTTATATAGTTAATACTACCGTACTATAAAAACTCACCGACTGCACCATTTTATTTGGCAATCTTGATTTTTTACTTTTGACAGCCACATTCCCTTCATCATCACTGCTGCTTTCTGAAAAGAATAAATCAAGATACTTCTTTATCTTGTTCTCTCTAGACATAAAAACGTCATCTGTGGTAAAGTGGCCTCATTGAAAGATGGAGTCTGCAGGCTCCAAAAATGTCCTTACAAACAGACAGTGGTTCTACTCAGATGACAAATCGAGTTTGTGCTCTGCCATACATATTGAAAAAGTTTTAATTTAATCATGAGTCTTATATTTATACATTTATGTGCATATATTTTGTAATAAAACATGCCAGATAGGGAATGGTGATGGGGGTGACATACTATAGAATTTGGTAAATAAGCACAAACTAACATATAAGCATATACCAAAATTAAGCCCATACTGCCTTACCGTCGTTCTGTATGTGATAATAAGCGCATGCTAAAATCTTACAGTAATTTTGTGTTGAAAATAGGCGCATATTCCAATACAGGTAAACAACAAATTAGCGATAAACTTTGTAAATGGTCTTTATCAATATTGTGATCATTGGTTACTAATAGTGTGTATAAAGGTGACAAGTTGCATAACCTGTCAAAAGCATTCATCGTCAAATATATAAAAATTATGGTTATACTAGTATTTCATATCTTTGAAGTGTAATCATTTCAGATAACCATATTGTTTGAATAGTTTTTGGCAACTGTAACAACAAACTAATATAGTGCTCGAGTTGTTATACATAACAGTCAGGCCTTATAAAATTCCAAAATGCAAATCGGTCTAGGTTTTTAACTACCGTAAGAATCGCACTTAGGTCTTTTAAAAAAATCACTATATGCCTTTACAGATATGCATACCCCACCCACCATGTCAGCTGCACCATGTAGTTTCTCCATTTATTCAGTAATAGGAAACTATTTCAAGTTTATTTGTGTGTTATTTATAACATACTTTATCACAATGTGTACATTTTAATGACTGACATTATATTTCCACTTTACTGAATAATTTTCATTATATTAAAAATGCTTGATCGAACCGGAAGTGTCTCAAGTACCAAAAGCTGCGTGAAATAATCAACGTGGAAACCAATGTTCATTTAACTTTTTATATTTGATATGCCTTGTGCTGTAGCTAGCCACTATGCACAATTACCGAAACCAGCTCGTATATATAAAGTTACTTTTTAAAAAAATGAAACAAACAAGTAGCACTGCACGTTTTATCAAATATTTTAATGACGCAAACAATATTCGGTCCGACCGTCCCAGCTTTGGCTAGCTGTATATAAAAGAAATTACGGATGAAAACACAATCTTTTAATGAACCGGCAGAACGCTATGGGCCGCTGATCACACATCGAAGGCGTGCTACATAGCAATAGACTCTTCCGATAAACTCCCCCTAATATTGTTAATAGTTTAGTCAAAATTGACATCATTTCGCACAGCAGGCGACAAACAATCAGATTATTGGGTCAAATGATATTGCTGCAAGGCGTATTTCACAGGTCAGTATGGCATGGTAAGAGCAATTTATGAGATTTTATACGACCGATAGAAAATATCTGGACTGATTTTTTTATTAAACTTTGAAAATATCTGGACTGATATTTTATTAAACTTTGATACGAAAAACCGGTTTTGAACTTCAGAAATCGGTCCAAAAACTGGCAATTTTAGAAGGCCTGATAACTGTTTGTTTTTTATCTTTGTGTGTGCATTAAACACAGATAAAACTCTTTTAAAAAGTAAATCTTACTCATGATCAAAATAGAGTAAAATAGAAACAATGCTGAATAGCCACATTAACTAAAACTGTGTCACGTGTGTTGTATGTTGAACTGTAATTGAACAAACTGAACTTATTCATGTTTATATTGTTTACATTTGATATATTTCATATTTGTGAAATCAGTTATAAAATAAATGGAAATAGCTTGTCATACATGTAGGTAATACTAATAGTTCTAGTATTTTACTTATGTATAAGTGCATATCAAATATAGGTGCATAGGTTAGTGGTCATTTAAACATAAGCGCTAACCAATAATAAGCGTATAATGTCACTAAAATTAATATAAGTGCACACACTTATTTACCAGACTCTACAGTATGCTGAAACTGGAGTTTATTTTGAAGACCCAGGTCATTACCACAATGTGTAAAAATAAGTTTGGTGCACTATTTGTATTTCACATGCAAAGAAGGGGTTATTATTGCTGTAGGTGTCAGCATGCCCTTTGTTAAACAGTAAATTATAATCATATTTTATTTAAACAAATAATGATCACAGATGGCACCAAAATCATTAACTGTAAAAAGTAAAGTGATTTTGCAATAATTCCAGCTTACAAAGTTAATTGTAAAAACAACAAGTTTTCTATCCTTCTAGATAAGTCCTTGGTTTGATACATATTTTGTGCGGTAGAGGAGTTCCACATGAAGGGTACCTTGAGTAGAAGGGTACCCTGGAATAGGTCCTGGATACGCATGGGACACATGTGTCTGGAGTGAAGCATTAAAAACATTATCAAAAACAAAAAGAACTAGTTATAAAATAATTAAATGAAAATTTCACTGCCAATAAAATGTCACTGCGCTAATACCACGAGTTGTACTAAGTAAGAAGTCCATTCAACATAGTAAAAACGTCAAATAACGTTAGGATTTTGAAACTCACGAATTTAATTTTGACATTACTAATCACACAAAAAAAGTAAACATTGGGGATTCAGAATATGTTGGTACTGCTTTACCTTTCTCACTTGATGCCTTTCGGCGACGTTGTTGAGGCCTTTTCACAGTTTTTTTGAAAAATGTGCACACCGATTTATTTTCTTCTTGTTTGTCCGCCATTTTGACTGAAGAACCGCGGCGAATATATGCCAGTGCATATCATTGGATAATTCATAAGGCATGACATCAATATCATCCAATCAAATAAAAATTAACAAAGTTGTAGCTTCTGTGTGAATCAGACGCATTGTACTGGTTCTCTGCTGTATTATCTAATGTTTATATCAAACTACGAACGAACGAAGAAACCAATGAATAATGTCAACAAAATGATGACCGGCGCTGATTTCGCCGTTTCTGTCGTTTTGCCAGCAAGCGGAAGCGGTGAACGATTTGGTCATTATCCCCCAAAGCAATTCAGTGTATTGTTAGATGAACCACTAATATTCCATACATTTTCAACGTTTCAAAGGTTAAAAGAAATATAGTTTATGATGCACCAAAATGTATCTATAAAATGTTTGGTTTTAAATCTTTTTGTAAATATGCAGCCAGTCCGGTATTCGAACCCGGGACCCTTCGCTTACAGGGCGAATGCTCGACCGACTGAGCTAAACCAATCCCTTACATATATTTCTTTTTTTAGTTTGTAACGTTCACACTGTGACATATTCCCTCACAATTTGGAACTCGTCCTGCAAGGACGCTGGTAAAAACCTGCTCACAGCGACATAACTTCTGTTAAGAAAATGGTTAGCATCTGTTGAAAAATGCTGTTGCATACACAAGATCAAATAAAGCAAATTTAGATAATTCAAGAATGGTTTACTTTGACAGTAGCCTGATTTAATAAGGAATGAATGGACAGCTATTTTATTATTTGGATATCCCATCTGTTGTCTCAAGAGATGCAAAATTTAAATTTTATATGAAAAAAAATAACACTGCTATAACAGTTACTGTTAAATATTATTCAAATTTAGATTATTAAACCAGACTTGAAACTTATTTACTGGTATAGAGACCAACTTTCAGAGTGTACCAGTAGTCTTTTTTTTCTTAATAAAAGTAGGTTGGTGCGTATATTTGGAGGTATATAGTATTTAAAATAGAGAAACACGCGACTGTGAAGTCATTTAGTCCTACTTCGTTGTCGATCAGATTATGGATAACTGAAAAAAAATGCCATGGTTTATAGTGAACAATTCATGCTAAAAATATTCTGCTCTCCAAATACTAAAGCATTTTTACAGTGCAAAATAACTTCAATTTATGACAGACAAATTCATAAATATTTCAGAATCCCATGGATACAACAGATTGTAGTTCCTGTTGGCTGTGATTTTATAAAAGACGTGGAACAGCTTGTTGAAAAACATAATTTGGATAAGGTGAAAGTTGTGAAGGGTTGTACAACCAGACATAGATCTATATATGCTGGAGTTAAAGCCCTTACTAAAGGTATTTATAAACAAAATTAAATTTTATACAAGCTTGAAAACCCAACTTTTTAGCTCCCATGAGATGATGGGCGAAGGCTGACAGGTGAGCTTTTTGTGATCGCCCTGTATCTTTTGCCCCTCTGTCCATTGCTGGTTCTTCCATCTTTAACTTTTGCTTCAAGTGATTTCTTTTCTGACCCGCCTGACAGATATTCATCAAAGTTTGTGTGAAGTATTATTGGTGAAACTCCCTCAAGTTTGTTCAAATTATGACCCTGGTAAATTTGGCATGTCCCAGAGATTTATCCATTTTTAGCTCATCTGAGCCAAAGGCTCAAGGTGGCTATTGTCATATAGGAAATATATGTATGTAATAATAAAAACAAACATCTTATACATGTATTATACATATGACATAGCATGTAATCCTGCTAAAATTTGCAGCATAAGGTTTGAATAGTAATGATTGCTTGTAGAGTGATCACAAGTCCTTGAGGCCGAGTTTCCTGTTCTATACTTTACTATAATTTTACAAAAATATGCGTGTATGTTAAAATATACTTTACCCTCGTTTGTATTTTAGTGGAAGGCGACCATGTTGTCATCATTCACGATGTGGTACGATTGTTTACAGAGGAGAGCATTATCAGACAGGTTACACAGGCAGCCAGATTACATGGGGTAGTGCAGAGTTTGTCACTTTTGTTTCGCCTTTTTAAAGAAAAAGAATAAAAACATACTGGTCGCGCCAGCGTCAATAATTCAGTGTTCAGTTCTTGCATTGAGCTGTGTTTCTCTGAAATTATTTGACATCGTATCACCGAATTTGGTCTATACGGTAGTTATGTAATGGATAGTTGTATGCAAAACACACAGCATTTTGTTCTGATGACTTTGGACCTCAACATATGAGTAACTTAACCTACACAACGTTAAGTTTTGTGTTTAACTTCATGTCTCAAAAACTGATTGACTCAGAGTCACCAAATGCGTAGAACTAATCAAAATCATACAGCATTTTTCTGGTGGCTTTGAACCTCAACAAATAAACTTTGCATACACAACATTAAGTTTTGGGATTTAGCTCCATTTCTCAGGAACTGTTTGGCCCAGAGTCACCAAATGGGAAATAGGTAGAAAATCATGCAGTATGTTATAATGAGCTTCATCGTGACCTCTGCAGATATTAACTTAGCCTGCAAAATGTTGTTCAGCATTTAGCACCCACTGATTGCCCCCTTGTGTCTTAATAGTTTGTTCATAGCTGTGCAAACCATACAACATTTTTATTTAGATGACCTTGACTTCTACAAATAATAAAGATATCTTTTTGCATTTAGTTCCATTTGTTTGAAACTGTTTGTCCTAGAGCCAGTAAATTTGGTTTACAATTGTGTAATAGAACTGCACCAGTCAGACCATCCTTAAAAAAGTTTTTGTTTGCTGTGCTCCAGCCTGGTATTTTTCATGTGGGTAGGTAGATAGCTATTTATTTTTTTTTTGCCAAATTTTTATTTTGCATAGTCATTTTAAACAAAAATGGACAGAAATCATGAAAATAAAATCTTTTAGAAAGTCAGCAAAAAAGTTTGGGTAGCTACAATTTCAAGTGAATAGGTAGGAGCCTTACAAACAATATATTTCTTAAGGATAGCCTCATTCAACGGTATTTTGGATGACGGCACTTAAATACTGTTTGTCGACATTCACATCGATATGCAGATTCTTTCTTAGATGAAACAGTGTTTACTATAAAGTGTAAACCTGTATATTGGATTAAATCAAAATCAAATCACATGACTCATTGAATACGTCGCAAAATATGTTCGAATTTTATACGGGAAATCTACTTTAGTCTTACCTAGGCATGTAGCCCAAGTTAGGAAATCCATTTTCAATATATTATTTTGGCAACACGGGGACAGTGAGTATATATGCATGATATATAGGAAAAAATGTTTTTAGACAATCATAAAAGTTATGCTTGCAATACTCCAGTGTCTTGTTTATAATAGTTTTGGATAGAGCATTTATCATTTCATTGATTGTTTACTTTTATATATATCATTTGTCCACAGTCTGCTGGTGTGTACCGTCCCCTGGTATCCACGGTGATAGCAGTAGATGGAGACAACTTTCTCCAAGAGTCCCTAGATAGAAGACTGTATCGAGCCAGCGAGATGCCTCAGGCATTTTCATTTGATATCATAAATACAGCATACCAAAAAGTAGGTTCTTGTTGATTACTTGTGTGTGCAGTTGATATCATAAATTACAGCTTACCAGAATGTAGGTGCTTGTTGACTTCTAATAAGTATGTGCAGTTGATATTGTATATACAGCTTACCAAAGAGTAGGTGCTTGTTGACTACTAGTATGTACAGTTGATATCATAAATACAGCTTAGCAGAATGTAGGTGCTTGTTGACTACTAGTATGAGCAGTTGATATCATAAATACAACTTACTAAAATGTAGGTTCTTGTTGACTACAAGTATGTGCAGTTGATATGATAAATATATCTTACCAGAATGTAGGTGCTTGTTGACTTTTTGTATGTGCAGTTGATATTATAAATATATCTTACCAGAAAGTAGATGCTTGTTAACTACTAGTATGTATAGTTGATATCATAAATACAGCTTACCTGAATGTAGGTGCTTGCTGACTACAAGTACGGTATGTGCAGTTGATATTATAAATACAGCTTACCTGAATGTAGATGCTTGTTAACTACTAGTATGTTCAGTTGATATCATAAATGCAGCTTACCTGAATGTAGGTGCTTGTTAACTACTAGTATGTTCAGTTGATATCATAAATACAGCTTACCTGAATGTAGGTGCTTGCTGACTACAAGTTTGTGCAGTTGATATTATAAATACAGCTTACCTGAATGTAGGTGCTTGTAAACTACTAGTATGTTCAGTTGATATCATAAATACAGCTTACCTGAATGTAGGTGCTTGCTGACTACAAGTATGTGCAGTTGATATCATAAATACAGCTTACCTGAATGTAGGTGCTGGCTGACTACAAGTATGTGCAGTTGATATTATAAATACAGCTTACCTGAATGAAGGTGCTTGTTGACTACAAGTATGTGCAATTGATATGATAAATACAGCTTACCCGAATGAAGGTGCTTGTTGACTACAAGTATGTGCAGTTGATATGATAAATACAGCTTACCTGAATGTAGGTGGGGTCCTCCGTGGCTGAGTGGTATAAGGTGCTATTATCTAACAGTCGTGGGTTTGAGCCCAGTTCAGTAAAAAAAAATTGATACGATAAAGTTGGCCATACTTGTGAAAGGATGATGGTTCTACTGAGTCTGCTTAGATATATAAACTGTTTAAAAAGGCAATAAACCACCTTAAAAAGAAGTTGTTGCCTGTGTGTCATAAATATAGCCTCCTAGAAAGTAGGTGCTTGTTGGGCATATGTCATGTTTTACAGTTAATATTCATTGTCCATGACAGCAGCGGTGGTCTAGTGGTAGAGCATCCACTTGTCAAGCTGAAGGCATCGGTTTAATCCCTGACCAAGTAATACCAAAGACAAGAAAAAAGGGTACTAGAGCTTCCTCGCTTGGCGCTTACCATTTAGAAGATGTTCTTGGTCTGGTCTGCCTTGTGTCTGTATAATGTGACTGGGTGGGGTATCATACCATGTCTCTTCATCATGAAACTCCAGTGTGGCAGTGCTCAGAATACTCATGTTGACACAGTTGCCCTATAACTGAAAAGTGTTGAAAGTAACCCTAAACATGCAACAACAATAAATGTCCATGAAACTGTAGCATACATTTTTTCAGGAATTTAACTGAACAATATTTTAGTAATTTTAAACAAACAACAAAAGAGTTTAGATATCATTTCTCAATTACCAAAGAAATATTCTTCCACGCAAAGAAAAGTACTAGCGATTTATTTAATTTAACTTGAAAATATTGAGATTTCACCTATGTATTTGAATATATATACAACTTAAAAACTTTTCTCCTGCTGTGAAACTTTTTGGAAAAAAATGTCATTGTATTAAAATTAAATAGAAATATTGTGAACAAGAAATGTTGAAATGAGACATGGAGATACAAAATATTTTTATTCTATTGTAGAAATTAAACATTTGAGAAACTGAAACTTCCATTTTAAAAAAATGATTGGTTGATTGAATATTTAGCGTCATTTTTATGCCACCGAGGGTTAACAGACGATCAGTTAACCTAACCACTGTTTCCTGGGATTAACCAGTACTCGAGCACACCCCGTCTCCGTAAGTAACTGATAACTTTATCACTTGAATCAGTGGTGAGAGACGAATGATAATTAGACACAATGTCGTATATCAATCATCACGGAGACTGTTGCCGGGCGGGGGATTCGAACTCACGACCCCTGGATTGATAGTCAGACACTTAACCGACTGAGCTTATCGGGACCGGCTTAAAAAAATGAACAAAAATGTTAATTTTAAAGGGAGTATATCACGAAAAAATGCTATAAATGACAATCAAAGAATAAAATCATCATTAAAATGGATAAAAAGCATCTCATTATCATAAAGAATTAAAATCCGAATGGTTTATTACCGTATATTCCCTTATAAACGCCCCCACTCTAATAAACGCCCCCCCCCCCCCAACCTATTTTTCTGAAAAATTAAAAAACAAAACGTATATGCAATTTGAGTGCGTATTCGCCCATCTTTCCCTGATCGATTATTTTTGTTACACCGTCAACAATTAGCGAAGTGTTTATTACCTTTGGACTCTTTAACCTTTTGTTTATATCTTGGGTGACCACTTAATCACTTTTGGTTGAACAAATACTTCCCCATATTTGCTGTTTAATACTAGTAAAAGTGCCGTCTGCCGATTAAAACATTCAAAAACGTCGGAAAATGCGGTTAGTCTGTGTACGCTGAAAGCTCATTGTTCCACGATGATAAGAGCAAGTGTCCAAGTGATTTAAAGTGAAGAGTACAATGACCATAAATTTGGATATTCCAGTATGCAGACTAGTGATTTCATACAGATTTTCAGCTTTTTTTCATCCTATGTCGATTATTTCATTCACTCTAAAATAATTCTGAACCACTTTTTCGGGGAATTTAAACAGGATTTAAGGTTTTTTTCCATGGTTTTATTGTATTTTTAACTGTTGTTAAATTTGCTTTTTTTATCTTTTATAAACGCCCCCACCTTGTAAAATGTAACGCCCCCGGGGGCTTTAATTAGGGAATATACGGTATGTCAAATCTACCATAACGTGACAAAATCAATATTTGAATCGGAGTTGTTAACTTGAAACGAAATCCCCATTCTAAAATTAGACAGCACTTAAATACTGTTTGACAACCTTCCCATTGTCATATGGGCTCTTTCTAAGATTAAACAATTTTTACTACTTGTAAACGTGTAAAACAAATCAAATTGAAATTAAAATGAAAGCATGCGACTCATTTAATACGTCACAAAAACTTTGCATAGGTGCGTAGCCCAAGTTAATATATTATATTGGCATGTTTAGATAGAAATCCTTTTGGCAATATGGAGTCAGTGAGTATATATAGGCACGAGACATAGAAAAAAAACCTGTAAAGCCAATTGTAAAAGTTTGAAAGTTACTGACTCATTCCCTTTTAAGGTAAAAAACGCTGAAAATTACTTATAAAAATAAAATTAATTTTAAAATGGATAAAAGCATCTCATTATCATCAATAGATAAAATTTGAATGATTTGGTTACACCTTGTCAAATCCACCGAAATGTGACAAAATCTCTTTTAAATTGGAATGGTAAACCATTCTAAAAATAGACAGCACTTAAATACTACCTGATGACTTTCACATCATCATTCTGTCTCTTTCTAAGATGAAACCATTTTCACTATGTGTAAACCCTGTATATCGGATCAAATTGAAATCAAAATGAAAGCATGTGATTCATTTACTACATCACAAGAAATGTTGCAATTTAAAGCGGGAAATCTAATTAAGTTTTAACATAGATGAGTAGGCCAATTTAGGAAATCCCTTTTCAATATACTGTACTGAACGGAACAGCTAACCCACCACTTTTGTATTTCCAATGTCTTCCTCAAAATATGAAGTAGCACTTTTAAAAGTTGTATATGCTGTTAACAGTCAATTTTGTATTCTTACATAACCTAAATGTTCTTTCTCATTCTAGTCCAGTTTTCAAGGAAATTGCTTTGATACTTTTTGAGAAAATATATAAAATGCTAGGTACATAAAGTGTCAGTTGGCAGGTTAGCTGTTCCGTTCAGTATATTTTTGCATGTTTTAATAGATACCATTTTTGCAATACAGGGTCAGTGAGTGTACTTAGGCATGATATATTGAAAGAAAAATGTTTTTAGTCCATTGTAAAATTTTGAAAAATTCTGATAAATTATATTCCTTTAATAACATGGATACACATTATTTTTGCTTATCTGTCTTCAATAGGCGACTGAGTTTGACTTTGAGCATGGTACAGAATGTTTGTTGTTAGCCATGAAATATACAGGAACAAAGGCTAAACTTATAGAAGGACCCGACAGCCTCTGGAAGGTAAAATTCAACTATTTTGTATGTCTGATTTATTTTAACCAGATGGTAAAGTAGGCTTAGAGCACTTTCAGGTTAGTTTCATGGGTAGACTCTGGTCCTAAGGTTATAAAACTTTTTTCATGCTCAACTCAATTTCCAGGATTTATAATAAAAACACAAATTAAAGTGCAAACACTTGGCCTGGCCTTGAAACTGAAAATATTGATAGTTTAAACTTATTTATTTTACTTCATAGCTACTGTTGGAAAAGTATTAATTTGGACTCTGTATTGCATGCAGGAGATTATTTATAAAGATCCACAAAAGAAATATCAAACACACCACATTCTTTTCTAAATCCCAATGAATTGCCTTCTTACTTAACATATCAGAAGTCTAACTAAGTTATCCAATTTCCTGAACCTACATTTTCAAATTTACTCAAGCAGCGAGCCTTCCCTCAGGCCTTTCAGATCTTTGATTTAAAATAAGTGTGATTCTTACGGTAGTAAAAAACCTGGACCTTTTGGAATTTTAGAAGACCTGGAGTTTAGTACAATGTGAACCCAGTACAGTGTATTGAGTTGTTTTTGATAAATTATCCACTCAGGTCTGAGATTTTACCTGCAGTATCTGGAACTTAAGTCCAACACCACATACTTAAAGGTACCACAGGACTCTGGAAATCTAAGACCATTGTCAGAGTCACATTCAAGTAACTTTTATTGGATTTCTGCTGAGTAGAAGATACAAATCAATATTCGTCATAGGCCGCTAATGGAGGTTTGGTTTATTGCATCTCTCATAGGGCTTAAATTAAAATATTGTTAGTTTGCCACTTCTGGCTGACCCAAAACAATCACGCCGATTTGGAAAAGGTTTTTGTAGGCGGTTCAAGAATTTTATTTTTTAGTGTTCATTCAAAATATTCTTGGTTATTACATGTCCATAAAAAGATACTCTAATTGAAAGTGGCAAACAAGCAATTTTTTTAAGGGTGGCCTAGAGTCTCAGTATTGATTGTGGTCTCTTTAATTTATACACTTAAAAATATGAAATTATGATTTTGATTTATCAACCAAAGTTGCACATGGTGTATTCCATATTGAATTGAATTGACTAATGTATAGTCTAAAGAGATATGTGCAACAATTTTGATAATTTTTGTTTTATGCTCTTCTTTTGAAATCTACATTTTTGGATACAAATATGAAATCAGTATGCAGGAAGACCTTTCATGTTGTTTCTATTTTTAGATATAAGCATATCCCTAATATAAAACGGTTGATAGAAGTCCTATTTCACACATTTATGGTCATCTGTAATAAATAGTGTCAAATTTATTTTAATTAGGTATTGTAGAAAGGATTTGAAAGAAATATCAATTTGTATTATTAGAGAACTTTATTCTTATTAATTTTAGCTTGATTGCAAAGTATTGATTGAATATTTAGCGTCAATATTATGCCATCAAGGGCTAACAGACATTCAGTTAACCTAGCCACTGTTTCCTGGGATCCTGAAAGGTTAACCAGTATTTAGCACACCCCATCTGTGCAAGTAACTGATAACTTTCCCACTTGAATCAGAGGTGAGAGATGAATAATAATGAGACACAATGTCGTATATCAATTATCATGGAGACTGTGGCCGGGCGGGGATTCGAACTCACGACCCCTGGATTGATAGTCAGATGCTCTACTGACTGAACTAATCGGGCCTGGCTGATTGCAAAGTAAGTTTAGCAGTTATATGAACTTGTCTGGAGTCCTCTCACATGGTAGCACCAATACTTAGTGTTGTTGTTTGAGAGGCCATCTAGTCCAGCTTGGGATCAAACCTGCAACCTTAATTTTAAAAATATCCTGTTAATGTATGAGTAGTGTAGGCATAATTGTATGCTAAACATATTTTTGAATTTCAGTTGAAAATTAATTGACTAGTTAAAACATTGCACAGTGTCATTTTGTTAGGCTAATTTGTTGGATTTAATGTTAAATCATAAATGAAAGTATAAATTGTAGGTGACCTACAAGAAAGATATCTATGCTGCTGAAGGGATGTTAAAAGGTTGGTTATTTCTACTATAGTTAGGGGGAATGCTGAAGCAATACAGTTGTTTAAAAAATGTGAATTTTTACAAAATACTATGGCCGCTGTGTACAAATAATGCAACCACAGGTCATCTTGAGCCACTTATTTATTATTTTATATTTACATTTTTACTGCAATTAGCCTAGATGAACTATATAGATTAACTGCATTTCATTTCCCAATGAGAAAATTTGCAGCTGGGCAGAGTTGAAAATGACCAGTTTGCATTTCATTGGTTACAAGATTTAATTTTTTTGCTGGTAAGTTGTCACATTGCCGTTGTGTTCATGTGATGTTTGCCGAAAGTTGCAATACAAATGTGTGCACTTATTCAGAATGTTGACAACGTTCATTCATGACATTGACTTTACGGTTAAATGCATATAATTTTCTTTTTAAATATCAAAATGGCAAAAATATCGTAAAAGATTTATAAAAATAGTTGGAAAATATAATGTAAATATAAGGATTAAAAGTCGAATTTTGGGTTTTCATCGGGTGAAAACATAATCCTGGTTGTATCTTGCAGAGAAGCCCTTCAGGGTGTAATGTTTTTCATCACCTGATGAAAACTCAAAATTAGTCTTTTTTAATCCTTAAAAAAAATGTTGTTTGTGTTTCTGTCCAATAATTTTTCTTACCTGTACTTTCAACAAGTAATTGAATGTGTTTTCGCAACAATTACTATATGAGTATTAAAAGTTAAGTCTTTCCTAGGACGTTCACAATGTTCATAGCACTGTTTTGTAGAGAATTCTATTGTGCAAAGCAAGAATTTTAATTTGTATTTCTTAGATAAATGGAAGTTAAGATTTTTGAAAACAAGATTTTGCGTTAACCTTTTACTTCATATAGACGCCTTTGAGCACCTCTAATATAGACGCCTTTGGACACCTAATAAAGAAGGCTTTTTGAATTATTGGGTGAATTATGTTTATATTAACTGACTCATTACAGCAATCTGAACTCTTCCTGCACTGTTTTCAAAGGCCTTCTGTGATTTGTGCGGGATAACGCGTATCAATGAAGTAAAGGGTTTTATGTGAGCGTTCATCACAGCTCAATCAGTTGCATTTCCTTTTCTATACTCAGCAAAAAAAGAAACTTTACTCTCCATGAATTGGTTATTTTCAAAATCCTTTTTAAAACACTGCACTGATATTGGTATGGCTGTGTCAGTTGATCATTTTTTAACAAATCTGTATTTTCATTGGACATTTGAAGTGTAGTTTTGTACCCATCAATTAATGATAAAGTGGACAAGGGGTGTAATCAAAAATAACGTTTTTTAACTGAAACTGAAATTTGCATTGTTATTGTTGCTTTTCAAGTTTGTTTTTAAGACTAATATTAGTGAGGCATAGTTGTGAAAGAAGCAATTAAGTAAGAATTACAAGTTTAATCTTTATTTATAAAGGGTGACTTGATTGACAAAGCAGATTTTCCTTGAGGCCCTCTTAAAACAAGTACATCATATTACAAAGTCCACAAAATTATATTGTTTTTTCAATTGTTTGATTAACAACATACATGTATCTGTTTATGTAATGACATTTGTGTATCTACCTGGTGGACTCTGGCATGTGCAAATCATGCAAAACAGGATTTTTACAGCTAGGTTATTATCATTTGTGTTTAAATAAACAAGTTTTCATAATTCAAACAGACTGACACAATACCGACATTTTTTATTAACATCTTATTATATATGTTGAAATTAAAAAAGTTATTGCACTTTAAACAGAGTAAAGTTTCTTTTTTTGCTCAGTATATATATAAATCCTTGATATATCTAGTTTTATAAATCTATATCTTAATATTTGTTTCCAGAGCAGCATCTTCGTGTACTGGTTGTAAGCGAGTCAGATTCAGAACAAAATGGATTAAAGGCCGCACTAGTGACAAAGTGTGCACAGAAGAATATTAAACATCTGGTTAGTAAAGTAAAATGTATAGTAGTTTGTGTGAAGTGAATACCTCTCAAGGTCAGAGACCATCTGTTTTGAATGACAGGTTGTTTAATGGTTTTGATAGACTAATATATTATCATTGCATTTTTTTTTTAATTAATGAAAAGCTTGTATAATCAGGCCCTATGATCAAGTATGCATTCGGCCTCAAATTTTAAGCTCATCAGAGCTGAATTATTCTGATTGCTTTTCAACCTCAGTTCATCTGTTCTTTTTAAATTTGGCTCTGGTGGTGCATCAGTGGACACAGGGAATTTTCATCTATTTTCGTCATTTGGGTGTATTGTTAAGTTAAAACAGTTGAGACTGGTTGCTTTATAGGGTATTTAATATCCATAACCGAACAGCTGGGGCCCAAAAAGGGATAAAATTTTTGGAAAATTTCTTCTCGACAACTGACCAATCAAGTTTGTTCATTTTTAAATTATCTCTATAAATGAATATTGGCTTCATTATTGGGTTCATTGAGGCCCAGTAAGGGGATTTCACATAGGAATACTTGTACTACAGAAAAACAGAAAATTCACTTTTTAAGTTAATCATCTTGATGCTAAGCCTAAACAGTTCAGATTGGGTCCTTTAAAGGGGATTTAATAATCATCAGTGTCAAGGTGGACCCAGAAAGGGATAAATTTGTACATTCTTTTAAAGAACCAGTCGAATTTGTTCATATTTGGTATAAATGGTGCCTGAGTGGAGGTTTCATACTTGTTTAAGTGAAGGAGCAAGGAGTCATTGGGGCCCAGTAAAAGGACTGTGATTTTATTTGAAACTTATAGATAGTCATTAACATAAATTATGCATGGGCATTAATGATGGATTATTTGTTGATGTCCATTTTAGATTTTACTATTTTTGGCAGGGAATTTGAATGCAATGATTTGCTCCATGTGGTCCAGTATATGGAGCGCATGGTCCAATGGTAAAGAATTGTCCCCATGATCGGAGGGTCATGGTTTTCGATCCTCAGCCTCGGTTATGTGTGGTGCTCTTGAGCTTTTTCCACGTGTGTATATGCTTAATACTGGTTCTACACAGGCAGAATTCAACTGTGACTTGTTTGACAATTAAAGTAAAATAAATATGAAATTTAAATTTCAATGAATTTACTTCTTATAATTAATAGGATGAGATGCCTATTATAGTACTTGTATATTGTTTTCAGTTTTATTATATTGTACCATAATGTTATCATACATAGTTATAAATCATAGTTATAATGTAACTATATTTCAGATTCATGCTACTGACTGTACAGACATTGATAGACAGTGCAATAGTACTGTATATATATTTCAGATCCATGCTACTGACTGTACAGACATTGATAGTCAGTGCAATAGAACTGTATATATATTTCAGATCCATGCTATTGACTGTACAGACATTATAGACAGTGCAATAGTAATGTATATATATTTCAGATTCATGCTACTGACTGTACAGACATTATAGACAGTGCAATAGTAATGTATATATATTTCAGATCCATGCTACTGACTGTACAGACATTTATAGACAGTGCAATAGTAATGTGTATATGTTTCAGATCCATGCTACTGACTGTACAGACATTTATAGACAGTGCAATAGTTATGTATATATGTTTCAGATCCATGCTACTGACTGTACAGACATTAATAGACAGTGCAATAGTTATGTATATATATTTCAGATGTATGCTACTGACTGTACAGACATTTATAGACAGTTCAATAGTTATGTATTTATATTTCAGATCCATGCTACTGACTGTACAGACATTTATAGACAGTGCAATAGTTATGTATATATGTTTCAGATCCATGCTACTGACTGTACAGACATTTATAGACAGTGCAATAGTTATGTATATATGTTTCAGATCCATGCTACTGACTGTACAGACATTTATAGGCAGTGCAATAGTTATTTATATATGTTTCCGATCCATGTTACTGACTGTACAGACATTTATAGACAGTGCAGTAGTTATGTATATATGTTTCAGATCCATGGTACTGACTGTACATACATTTATAGACAGTGCAATAGTTATGAATATATGTTTCAGATCCATGCTACTGACTATACAGACATTTATAGACAGTGCAATAGTTATGTATATATGTTTCAGATCCATGCTACTGACTGTACAGACATTTATAGACAGTGCAATAGTTAGGTATATATGTTTCAAATCCATGATACTGACTATACAGACATTTATAGACAGTGCAATAGTTATGTATATATGTTTCAGATCCATGGTACTGACTGTACAGACATTAATAGACAGTGCAATAGTTATGTATATATGTTTCAGATCCATGCTACTGACTGTACAGACATTTATAGACAGTGCAATAGTTATGTATATATGTTTTAGATCCATGCTACTGACTGTACAGACATTTATAGACAGTGCAATAGTTATGTATATATGTTTCAGATCCATGCTACTGACTGTACAGACATTTATAGACAGTGCAATAGTTATGTATATATGTTTCAGATCCATGCTACTGACTGTACAGACATTTATAGACAGTGCAATAGTTATGTACGTGTATATACATGTATGTTTCAGATCCATGCTACTGACTACAGACATTTATAGACAGTGCAATAGTTATGTATATATGTTTCAGATCCATGCTACTGACTGTACAGACATTATAGACAGTGCAATAGTTATGTATATATGTTTCAGATCAATGATACTGACTGTACAGACATTAATAGACAGTGCAATAGTTATGTATATATGTTTCAGATCCATGCTACTGACTGTACAGACATTTATAGACAGTGCAATAGTTATGTATATATGTTTCAGATCCATGCTACTGACTGTACAGACATTTATAGACAGTGCAATAGTTATGTATATATGTTTCAGATCCATGCTACTGACTGTACAGACATTTATAGACAGTGCAATAGTTATGTATATACATGTATGTTTCAGATCCATGCTACTGACTACAGACATTTATAGACAGTGCAATAGTTATGTATATATGTTTCAGATCCATGCTACTGACTGTACAGACATTATAGACAGTGCAATAGTTATGTATATATGTTTCAGATCAATGATACTGACTGTACAGACATTAATAGACAGTGCAATAGTTATGTATATATGTTTCAGATCCATGCTACTGACTGTACAGACATTTATAGACAGTGCAATAGTTATGTATATATGTTTCAGATCCATGCTACTGACTGTACAGACATTTATAGACAGTGCAATAGTTATGTATTTATATTTCAGATCCATGCTACTGACTGTACAGACATTTATAGACAGTGCAATAGTTATGTATATATGTTTCAGATCCATGCTACTGACTGTACAGACATTTATAGACAGTGCAATAGTTATGTATATATGTTTCAGATCCATGCTACTGACTGTACAGACATTTATAGACAGTGCAATAGTTATGTATATACATGTATGTTTCAGATCCATGCTACTGACTACAGACATTTATAGACAGTGCAATAGTTATGTATATATGTTTCAGATCCATGCTACTGACTGTACAGACATTATAGACAGTGCAATAGTTATGTATATATGTTTCAGATCAATGATACTGACTGTACAGACATTTATAGACAGTGCAATAGTTATGTATATATGTTTCAGATCCATGCTACTGACTGTACAGACATTTATAGACAGTGCAATATTAATGTATATATATTCCAGATCCATGCTACTGACTGTACAGACATTTATAGGCAGTGCAATAGTTATTTATATATGTTTCCGATCCATGTTACTGACTGTACAGACATTTATAGACAGTGCAGTAGTTATGTATATATGTTTCAGATCCATGGTACTGACTGTACATACATTTATAGACAGTGCAATAGTTATGAATATATGTTTCAGATCCATGCTACTGACTATACAGACATTTATAGACAGTGCAATAGTTATGTATATATGTTTCAGATCCATGCTACTGACTGTACAGACATTTATAGACAGTGCAATAGTTAGGTATATATGTTTCAGATCCATGATACTGACTATACAGACATTTATAGACAGTGCAATAGTTATGTATATATGTTTCAGATCCATGGTACTGACTGTACAGACATTAATAGACAGTGCAATAGTTATGTATATATGTTTCAGATCCATGCTACTGACTGTACAGACATTTATAGACAGTGCAATAGTTATGTATATATGTTTCAGATCCATGCTACTGACTGTACAGACATTTATAGACAGTGCAATAGTTATGTATATATGTTTCAGATCCATGCTACTGACTGTACAGACATTTATAGACAGTGCAATAGTTATGTATATATGTTTCAGATCCATGCTACTGACTGTACAGACATTTATAGACAGTGCAATAGTTATGTATATACATGTATGTTTCAGATCCATGCTACTGACTACAGACATTTATAGACAGTGCAATAGTTATGTATATATGTTTCAGATCCATGCTACTGACTGTACAGACATTATAGACAGTGCAATAGTTATGTATATATGTTTCAGATCAATGATACTGACTGTACAGACATTAATAGACAGTGCAATAGTTATGTATATATGTTTCAGATCCATGCTACTGACTGTACAGACATTTATAGACAGTGCAATAGTTATGTATATATGTTTCAGATCCATGCTACTGACTGTACAGACATTTATAGACAGTGCAATAGTTATGTATATATGTTTCAGATCCATGCTACTGACTGTACAGACATTTATAGACAGTGCAATAGTTATGTATATACATGTATGTTTCAGATCCATGCTACTGACTACAGACATTTATAGACAGTGCAATAGTTATGTATATATGTTTCAGATCCATGCTACTGACTGTACAGACATTATAGACAGTGCAATAGTTATGTATATATGTTTCAGATCAATGATACTGACTGTACAGACATTAATAGACAGTGCAATAGTTATGTATATATGTTTCAGATCCATGCTACTGACTGTACAGACATTTATAGACAGTGCAATAGTTATGTATATATGTTTCAGATCCATGCTACTGACTGTACAGACATTTATAGACAGTGCAATAGTTATGTATATATGTTTCAGATCCATGCTACTGACTGTACAGACATTTATAGACAGTGCAATAGTTATGTATATACATGTATGTTTCAGATCCATGCTACTGACTACAGACATTTATAGACAGTGCAATAGTTATGTATATATGTTTCAGATCCATGCTACTGACTGTACAGACATTATAGACAGTGCAATAGTTATGTATATATGTTTCAGATCCATGCTACTGACTGTACAGACATTTATAGACAGTGCAATAGTTATGTATATATGTTTCAGATCCATGCTACTGACTGTACAGACATTTATAGACAGTGCAATAGTTATGTATATATGTTTCAGATCCATGCTACTGACTGTACAGACATTTATAGACAGTGCAATAGTTATGTATATACATGTATGTTTCAGATCCATGCTACTGACTACAGACATTTATAGACAGTGCAATAGTTATGTATATATGTTTCAGATCCATGCTACTGACTGTACAGACATTATAGACAGTGCAATAGTTATGTATATATGTTTCAGATCAATGATACTGACTGTACAGACATTAATAGACATTGCAATAGTTATGTATATATGTTTCAGATCCATGCTACTGACTGTACAGACATTTATAGACAGTGCAATAGTTATGTATATATGTTTCAGATCCATGCTACTGACTGTACAGACATTATAGACAGTGCAATAGTTATGTATATATATTTCAGATCCATGCTACTGACTGTACAGACATTAATAGACAGTGCAATAGTTATGTATATATGTTTCAGATCCATGCTACTGACTGTGAAGACATTTATAGACAGTGCAATAGTTATGTATATATGTTTCAGATCCATGCTACTGACTGTACAGACATTTATAGACAGTGCAATAGTGATGTATATATGTTTCAGATCCATGCTACTGACTGTACAGACATTTATAGACAGTGCAATAGTTATGTATATATGTTTCAGATCCATGCTACTGACTGTACAGACATTATAGACAGTGCAATAGTTATGTATATATATTTCAGATCCATGCTTCTGACTGTACAGACATTAATAGACAGTGCAATAGTTATGTATATATGTTTCAGATCCATGCTACTGACTGTAAAGACATTTATAGACAGTGCAATAGTTATGTATATATGTTTCAGATCCATGCTACTGACTGTACAGACATTTATAGACAGTGCAATAGTGATGTATATATGTTTCAGATCCATGCTACTGACTGTACAGACATTTATAGACAGTGCAATAGTTATGTATATATGTTTCAGATCCATGCTACTGACTGTACAGACATTAATAGACAGTGCAATAGTTATGTATATACATGTATGTTTCAGATCCATGCTACGGACTACAGACATTTATAGACAATGCAATAGTTATGTATATATGTTTCAGATCCATGCTACTGACTGTACAGACATTTATAGACAGTGCAATAGTTATGTATAATTGTTTCAGATCCATGCTACTGACTGTACAGACATTTATAGACCGTGCAATAGTTAGGTATATATGTTTCAGATCCATGATACTGACTGTACAGACATTTATAGACAGTGCAATAGTTATGTATATATGTTTCAGATCCATGCTACTGACTGTACAGACATTTATAGACAGTGCAATAGTTATGTATAATTGTTTCAGATCCATGCTACTGACTGTACAGACATTTATAGACAGTGCAATAGTTATGTATATATGTTTCAGATCCATGCTACTGACTGTACAGACATTTATAGACAGTGCAATAGTTATGTATATATGTTTCAGATCCATGCTACTGACTGTACAGACATTTATAGACAGTGCAATAGTTATGTATATACATGTATGTTTCAGATCCATGCTACTGACTACAGACATTTATAGACAGTGCAATAGTTATGTATATATGTTTCAGATCCATGCTACTGACTGTACAGACATTATAGACAGTGCAATAGTTATGTATATATGTTTCAGATCAATGGTACTGACTGTACAGACATTAATAGACAGTGCAATAGTTATGTATATATGTTTCAGATCCATGCTACTGATGGTACAGACATTTATAGACAGTGCAATAGTTATGTATATATGTTTCAGATCCATGCTACTGACTGTACAGACATTATAGACAGTGCAATAGTTATGTATATATGTTTCAGATCCATGCTACTGACTGTACAGACATTAATAGACAGTGCAATAGTTATGTATATATGTTTCAGATCCATGCTACTGACTGTAAAGACATTTATAGACAGTGCAATAGTTATGTATATATGTTTCAGATCCATGCTACTGACTGTACAGACATTTATAGACAGTGCAATAGTTATGTATATATGTTTCAGATCCATGCTACTGACTGTACAGACATTTATAGACAGTGCAATAGTTATGTATATATGTTTCAGATCCATGCTACTGACTGTACAGACATTTATAGACAGTGCAATAGTTATGTATATACATGTATGTTTCAGATCCATGCTACGGACTACAGACATTTATAGACAGTGCAATAGTTATGTATATATGTTTCAGATCCATGCTACTGACTGTACAGACATTTATAGACAGTGCAATAGTTATGTATAATTGTTTCAGATCCATGCTACTGACTGTACAGACATTTATAGACAGTGCAATAGTTAGGTATATATGTTTCAGATCCATGATACTGACTGTACAGACATTTATAGACAGTGCAATAGTTATGTATATATGTTTCAGATCCATGCTACTGACTGTACAGACATTAATAGACAGTGCAATAGTTATGAATATATGTTTCAGATTCATGCTACTGACTGTACAGACATTTATAGACAGTGCAATAGTTATGTATATATATTTCAGATGTATGCTACTGACTGTACAGACATTTATAGACAGTGCAATAGTTATGTATATATGTTTCAGAACCATGCTACTGACTGTACAGACATTTGTAGACAGTGCAATAGTTATGTATATATATTTCAGATGTATGCTACTGACTGTACAGACATTAATAGACAATGCAATAGTTATGTATATATATTTCAGATGTATGCTACTGACTGTACAGACATTTATAGACAGTGCAATAGTAATGTATTTATATTTCCG
Source organism: Panopea generosa (assembly GCA_029582155.1). Classification (NCBI taxonomy): domain Eukaryota; kingdom Metazoa; phylum Mollusca; class Bivalvia; order Adapedonta; family Hiatellidae; genus Panopea; species Panopea generosa. Next base: position 83,012,272 of record CM055894.1, on the reverse strand, counting down.
ATCCATGCTACTGACTGTACAGACATTAATAGACAGTGCAATAGTAATGTATATATATTTCAGATTCATGCTACTGACTGTACAGACATTTATAGACAGTGCAATACATGTATTTATGTATATATATTTCAGATCCATGCTACTGACTGTACAGACATCTATAGACAGTGCAATAGTTATGTATTTATATTTCAGATTCATGCTACTGACTGTACAGACATTGATAGACAGTGCAATAGTAATGCATATATATTTCAGATTCATGCTACCAACTGTACAGACATTGATAGACAGTGCAATAGTTATGTATTTATATTTCAGATTCATGCTACTGACTGTACAGACATTGATAGACAGTGCAATAGTTATGTATTTATATTTCAGATTCATGCTACTGACTGTACAGACATTGATAGACAGTGCAATAGTAATGTATATATATTTCAGATTCATGCTACTGACTGTACAGACATTTATAGACAGTGCAATACATGTATTTATGTATATATATTTCAGATCCATGCTACTGACTGTACAGACATCTATAGACAGTGCAATAGTTATGTATTTATATTTCAGATTCATGCTACTGACTGTACAGACATTGATAGACAGTGCAATAGTAATGCATATATATTTCAGATTCATGCTACCAACTGTACAGACATTGATAGACAGTGCAATAGTTATGTATTTATATTTCAGATTCATGCTACTGACTGTACAGACATTGATAGACAGTGCAATAGTTATGTATATATATACAAGCACTTTGACAAGCACAAGTTGTCGCTAAACACAGACACATCTTGGAGTGCAAGGATCTCCGGCAGTGACATATACATAGCACCATGTATAATACATGTCTGTTACGGTGAACAGTTGAAAGGTGAAGAGCGATATAGCTATATAGAGACATGCCATGATTTAGCCAAACAGTATAAACATGCTGTCGTATATGGCATCATAAATGAGGTAATGAATTTTGATTCAATAATGTACAGTGTTTATTTATATTTCTTAAATGGGGGTGGTGGGGGTTAGCTGCTAGAGCCAATTTCAATCTGCAAGTCCATTTTACTATCTAGTAAAGATTTTATTTTATTCTATACCTTTTAGTGTATAGCCAATCACCTACCCCAGTTGCCACCATCTAACCGTACAAAATGTACAAGTTTAGTTGCTTGATCCAATAACTTTTATATTGTACTGTTCAAACTTCAAGATGGCGACTAAAAAAAAAACAACTGACAAAATGAAAAAAATCCGAATATCTGCAACTTCCGTTGTCTGCTGCTCCTACAGTTTATATATTTAAAAGGTTTTTCTTCATTCTTTTGATAAATTCTTTTAGATTGAGGTATATAATAAAAAGATTATTTTACAGTGTTTTGTACAATATGGGAATATATTATACTTATGTGTATTGTGAAAATCGTATTGGACTCATCACAATATGATTTTCACCACAATACATACTCATACAATATATTCCCATATTGTACAAACACTGTAAAATAACCTTATTATACCGCAGCTTAATGATTGTCTCGTATAGAATTTGATGTAATACAATGGATGTTAGCATATTGATTCATTAAAATATAAACTTCCTTCAGCAATTATTAAAGTTATAAGTTTATCTTCATGCTGGGCGTGTGTATTTAAGACAGGGAATTGATGGTAATTTGCCAGTATAATCCCATTAAATTTTTATTTACTCTCATGCTTTAGACATTTCTAGTTATTACGCATGTGTATTTCATTTAAAATATACTTTGTTATGAAGACATTCATCACTATTGGAGAATTTCTAGTGACAGTGAGTCTATGTGGTACCGGGAAGTATATCATAGGCTCCTGAATGTTATGTAGTGCATTTGAAATTTATTTCCTGTTTGACAAGTATCCTTTATGTGTATAAAACTAACATTGAATGTGTGTAAACTATTTATCCTGTGTGAATATTATTGATCCTGTGTGTGTTAGAAGACATTGTAATGAAATTTGGGTGTATGGGCAGACTGGAGAGGACAGGGGCACCCCAGCACTGTCAGAAATGGTATTACCGTAGCACTTGAATTCTTTAATAACATTTTGCAAAAGCTGACTTTCCTCTAAATCATTATTTTTCTTTGCATATATTTTCTCATTTTAATGCCTAAAATGAAACATACTAAATATGATGACTTTAACTGATTAATACAAGTTTTACTAGTGAAACGTATTTCAGTGAGTGCCTTACACAGCACTTGTTGAAGATGTTTACGCACTCTTACCCCAGCACTTACATTCCTTCCTGTGGGACCCTGAGAAGGTCAGTATTGTACATGATGCTACTTGGGTCAAAGTCATGATCACCATTATTGCTAAAAATAAAACAGTATATAACTGATCACTTTTGTGTAAGTGATATATAAACCTTTAAATCATCACTATTGTGACTATGGACTTATTTGCAATCAGCTGTTTGATGAGTGTATGAATCACTTTCATTGATAGCTGGCCAGGCCCGATTAGCTCAGGAAACGTTGGTAAGATTAACTAATCATCTGTTAGCCCTCGATGGCATAAAAATGACACTAAATATTCAATCAATCAATCAATCAATCATTGATAGCTGTAGTCAAATTGACCTATTGATGTTGTGTTTAAAAATATCAACACTGTATGTAAAGCATTGACACTGTGTAATTTTGCCTGTCATTTCAGGATGCTGACAACAGAGAAAAGGTTTCAGAAATGGTTGCCAATGCTGTCTGGAACAGAGATCGCTCACTCTCAGGACAAACTTTTATTGTTACAATTTAGTTACATCAATCTTTGATGTTGACTTCAGGCAGAGTGACCAATACCATCTTCACTGAAATAGAAGAAATTTATGGACCAAGACTTTGTAATAAATAGTTTAAATAGTTTATACCCTTCAACCAATGTGTATATATAAAGAGACATATCAAATTTTAGATGCTCTTTTGTTATAATTTAATAATCGAAAAAGGAAGACATATGGGTCTTGATAGAACTTTATGATTTTGCTTAATTTGTCATAATTCAAATGTACATGTAATTGAAGACGAGTTTCCTTTCTTTTTCGAATGCCCAATTTACTAACACCTTAGACTACTATACTTTAAAGATGCCTGGCTAAGATCTAGATATTTAGATCTATTTTATACAATTATGTCCACATCAGTCAAACATGATATTTTCTTTATCACATAGTACTTGTTAAATGCTTTTGATAAAAGAAAACTGAAATCAGAAAATATAACTCTATAAATGTATTAAACCTAACAAATACTTATTTAAAATTAATTTTTGTTTTCAATTTGTTTGTTACATTCTTCTTGATTGTCACTCCAATGTTTGTTTACAAAATGTATATTTTTATTGCATTTTGGGCCAGTGACCTATATTACTGAATAAACTATTTCTATATTTGAAATCGCTTTTTAGCTTGCCTTTTTTATGTATAGGTTTGCGTAGATATATAAACCATTTTTGCACTTTCTTTAAGATTTTTATTTACTAAAATGCATTTAGATTATACTATATGGGTAATTTGATAAATATTTGCATAGTTTTACACATTGATGAATGTATTAGATAGATGATTTCATATTGAATATTATTTGCTAAACTCTATATATTGCTATATTTTACTCCTAAAGTCATGTTAATGTGCAATTGTATTTTGATACTCATGTGTTCACAATTTTGATATTAAAGAAATTATATTTTATAAAAGTTTGTCATATAACTTTAGTACCACCAAATACAAGATTTGCTAGTTATATGCGGAAGGACGGTGGTTCTACCCAGTCTGACTCGGTCTGAGGTCTTCCTCCACCAGTAAAACTGGATAACCTGAAATGCATTGAAAATGGCGTTAAACCCCATTTAAAAAAAACAAGATTTATAAATGAAGTCTCATTAGGTTCAACTCAATAAATAATAAAAAAACAAGTACAGGACACTCCTTTGAACAGTTCCTACACTATGCCAAGATCGACAGTGGTGTTGTTTTGACATATACAGCGTTGGATCATATTATAAAAAAATGGCTGAAATAAATATTGATCAACAAGTGGGTCATGTTTAAAAGTGTATTAAACTGGTTTTTCAAGAATGGATATTATATTTTATGACAGGACTTGATCAATGACGTTGTATAGATGATGTCACATTACAGTTGTGACATATTTTCTGTATTATTGTTAACATAACATATGATAAATAAACAATGGGAAAATCCAAAGATTTGACGTCTGTCAAAAAAATGATCGTACAGAGTTGTGAGAAGGGCAAAATATATGCAGAAATCACCAGAAGTCTTGGTATTAATAGGTGTTCTGTATATGCAGTGTTTTTTTACAGCGAGAGAATCTAGAGAATAAAGCGAGAATGGGTAAGAAAGGAAAACTGGACGAAAGAGATAGGCATAAACTTTTGAGGTTGGTGAAATCTAGATATTTAATTAGTCCAGAGACAAGGCCACAAATTTCAAAAAGCATATTGTTAGAGGTGTAATGAAACGCTTGGAAGGTGTACCCACTCTTGTGTCAAAAATTTTAAATTTTACATGCACTTATATTATATTTTTAAATAGATTTCTTTTCAAAGAATGTTGAAGAGATGTACGTCTCCTATCAGTAACTTCCGATAGTGTCTATGCATTTAATTAATATTTGGTGCTGTATAACTGTATACCAGTTGTTCTAAAATACAGGTCAAGTTTGGTTGATCAAATCTGACAGGAGTAGTGTGGTCTCCTTTTCACTTAATTTTCGGTAAAGTAATGCTTTCTGAACAACAACCTTTGAAGTTGTTTATGATAATTCGAAGGGGTCTATATAATTTGAAGGGGTCTATGTAATTTGATTTATATTTGGCGAGTAGTCTTATTATAAGTAAAATACAAGGCAAGTTCAATATTTGTCAACACTCATCAAACTAGGCCCCCTTTCAACTTAATTTTTGGTAAAATGATATAACAAGGGCATTTGAGTCCTATAGACACATTTCTTAATTGATCTTAAAATAAGTTGATGTGTTAGATGTCTGCTATTTGTTTCACCTGAGGAAATTGTTGGTTTACCCTCCGTTTAGAAAGATCAAAAGTATCCAATTCTGCATGTGTATAGAGGGCAATAAGGAGATCATGCATATCATGTCACAAAAATTGTGGGGGGCTTATGTACTGCTTGCAGTAATCAAGTGTAGTTTCTATATTAATTGATTGTTTTCGTGAGCCTTGATCACATTGTACATGCTTTATGTGTTGCCATGCTGTTCAATTCCAATTTATCTATTCATCCTTGTTTTTAAATGTTTGGTATTGAAGGAAAATAAACTTTTCTCCAAATATTTTCAAATAATTATTTTCTTTTATTGTTTTTGCTTTTCAAAATAATTATCAATATTATAAAAACATATTTCGTCATAGTTAAAAAGTCTTAAAATTACCCTTTCCATTATTATAACCTCATAAACACCTTTATTGCAAGAAACAAACTGAATAATAATTGATGGCGAACAACAGACAGGGTCAATTACCCTACTTACAGGTATTTCCCGGTATACAGAGTATGAAAATAGCTTTAGATGTACAAACATTAATAAACAATTATAATTTAAACTGGTATTTTCAAATATTTTATCCTAGTTTTATTGAAATCAAACCTTTAACGATGTCATTGTTTTATTTACTTTCTAAAGGTCTTTGATATTGTCTATAATATTCTCGGCTTTGTACAGTTGCTTGTACAATATTTGGTCTAACAAGCATCAGAATATAAAACAGAAAACTTTTGAATGTGGCAGTCTTTGTTACGTACTCTATAGATTTTAAGCATGATTAAGTCGGGGATTGCAGGTCAGTTTATCATGCATGTCCCTTGTTTATTTGACTTGACATCCAAAATTGGAGCATGGTTCAGTGATCGGAGGGTCGTGGAATCAATCCTCCCCATAGCTATGTGTGGTGTCCTTTTTCTGCATATGCTTAGTACTGGTTCAGGATGACATTGAGCGGGATTTGTATGAGTTGTAATAACTTGTTTCACAATCAAAGTAAAATAAATAAGTTTAACTTAATAGTGGGACTGTGTAACGGTAGTTCCTTTAGGAGGTAAGGCATGTCAGTTCAATAGATATAGGTAACATATGACAGATACATTGTTTATTGAAAATTACTTAAACAGAACGAAAAAAAGTAAATCAATTGAGACTTGAAGGCATGTCAAATGGGACTGTTGAAGGAACCTTGTTGCACCAGGTAAGGATTTGTAACATTGAGAATAGTAAGAAAGATTTATTTCCGTTTTAATTTCTATATTACATTTAACAATTGTAAAATTATCATAGCAACAACCAAGTTGTTTACACTAAATTTGACTTATTCCACAGTGTAAAATCTAATGGTGTACATTAGAAATGAAAATTCCAGACTAACTCTCCATTTACAAAAACAACAAATTACAATACAGATTATGAAAGAAACACATCTGATTCAACGAATGTGCAGTCATGTGTAAGCGGTCGCCTTAATTAAGCAGCCACTTGTCTTAAGCAACCTTATTTTCTATTTCCCATTTCTATGATTTCAGAGTAAATTAACCACTTTTGCTCCTTCCCTTGACTGGCTGCTTAGGACAGGTTTGACCTGTACATGCAGAGAAAAAACCTATAAGCTTGAAAGCAGCAGAACAGCAGTTTCAGCAAAGTCTACCTAATAATAGTTCCCTATTTGTCACTTTTATTACAAAATGCCAGGTCCTGTTGCGATTCTATTCTTAGCCGGAACCACACGGGCTTGCTCAAAATATAGATCTGACAGTACAATGTAAATATATTTAGCTCAAATATAAATGACAATTTTCAAATGTGACCAATAAATTATTTTTTATTTGCGGTACATACAATACATATACGGTACATACAAAATCAATCAAAACCTCACTTTTACGGATTTTATAGTTTGACCCATATATATACATATTTATTTCATACATTTCAATGAATTACAAATATTTCTCCGACAGTGAATTATTTTTGATAACGAATAAACAGAATCAAAAATGCTGAACAAAATTATGTAAGAAACTTGTATGAATATATCATACAGTCTTTAACCCAAAATTTGGATGTTACAGTATACATCTATTTAAAAATATAATTCTTTGTTCACAATGTAAATCTAATTAATACTTTGTCAGAGAAAAGCAATTATGTTTTGTTATCAGGTGAAAAAGCATATCTCTCTCATTTACATGTACTTAACTAAAAAAGTTTTTTTTTTAATCTTGGCAGTAAAACCGCATTTATATTAAACATCATATATCATGGATAATCTGTTCAACAACGGAGGTGGAGGTGGTAGTGTAATGGATAGTGTTGGCCGCACACGCCAGAGATTGTGAGTTTGATCCCCAGCTCAGCCCGATGCTTCTCATAAAACAACCTTCTGTACTACTTCTACCCAGGAAGCAGACTCTTGAGCTTTCATTGCAATAAAGCTTAAATAAATTAGTATATAAAAAAAAATGTACATTGTACAAGTATTTTGTCTCTGTAGTGTAAATTTATTTAATTTTGTTGCCTAAATACTAAATCACGACCCATGATAAAGTCACTCACTGGCCAGTTTTGGGTTATTTAAACATTGACGAATAAAATGGAAAATGTCGACCTGTGCATTTATAAAGAATTTCTCATGAATACGATAATCTACAAGGACAGAATCAAGCATTATCTTCAAATGGGACCTTCTGCTTTGTGCTTCAATAAACTTGCAATCATTTGCCGTACAGAAAGTTAAATTATAGGTGATGAATCTCCAATGTTTACACGTTATGACCTTTATACTTATGACCTTGGTCAGTGCTCCAGATAAGCATGTCTTCAAATAAGTATTTTACCACGTAAATTAATATGCAATGCTTATTTTCAAAAGGTTAAGGGTAAAAATGAACATTCTTATCATCAAACTGTCATTTAAAACAAACTAATCAACACTGACATTGAGAATAATCAATGCTTATTTAACTTCTTAAGTAAAATTTCAGTGCTTTACTTAGAAATTTCAATGCTTAAATAAGACAAAATAATATTTTAAGTTTAAAGTTTAAACCAATCATATTCATGGGTTAAGCAGCTCAAATCTGTCAATCATGGGCTCTTCTCCAAAATGTCCTAGAACATGCTGTTCAAACGTTTCCTGTGCAATAGTCAATGGGAAAACTGCACCACACATGGGACAATTTCTATCATCATCATTTCCGCCACCAGAGGGCTGCAGAGTCGTTGGACCTTCTTCACAGTTGTCAAAGCATTCGAACACATGCGTCTGAAACTGGTCCATAGTCAAACGAGAAAATTCTTCACTACAAACTGGACACACCTTCAAAGCTGAAACATCCGAAATGTCTGAACCCTCCTCCTGGGGAGGGTTATCAGTTATAGTAGTTCTGTTGGCAGAGACTTCGAAATTATTCGGTGATTTATTTGGATTGGTGTTAACAAATGCAGTATCTTCATGTTCATCCAGAGGACGCTTTATTTCCGTCTGCTCTTTAATATTAAAAATATTTTCATAATCGGGACCATTATTTTGTCCACTATGATCATTTACATATACATGCTCACTCTGTTCCCTGCGAGGGCTGACTCCAGTCACTGCAACTGACGGGGAGAATAAGCTACTACTTAAGTTACTTCTCGGAACAGTGTTGGTAGGAATATTAAGTGGTTTTAAAGGTGATAATATGGACCTTGACATTAATTCCATGTTCCCATTACTTTGAGGATTCCGCATTATAATTTCAGATTGGGTCATCCTGCTTGGTATTCTGTTCACTGGCGATTGAGGTTTTGGTTCGCTGTACTGCAAATTTAGATAGTTTGTGTCACTACTTGGCACTCTGGGTCGTGCACCTGCCTCTATGTTTTCATACTTGGGCTGACCTACTGCAGCCATGAAAGCAGATTGAGGAACAAAACTAGGTTCATCTGTTCTAGTTCTTGGGGATGTATTATAATATTCTCCGGAGGCACCTCTGTTGTACGTTTCCATTTTTGGAGCTTCCTTCGTCAATTCTGTATTTGGGTTGCAAATTCCAACTTTTCTGTTTGGACTATTTTGTCGGGTGTCTAAATTTGGACTATTACTTTTACCATATTCTATACCGGTATTATTTCTCCGTACCTCTGTACTGGGACCAGCACTTCCATTTGAATACTGTATTTGAGAAATTGTGTTGACAGGACTAGTATTTTGATTCTGCACACAGTCAAAGGTATTTATTGCTGTATTTCTTTTCATGCCCGGTCTACTCACTTCCGGAGTCATTTCAACTATCTGCTTATGTCCCGTGTGTTTTACGATGGCATTGATTTTGGGACTTGTCATCTGTGGCATCAGTGACGAGCCTCTGTAATCATTCTTCTGGTTCATCGTATTTTGTTGGTATATAGTACCTCCATGTGCTTGCACTGTATTCCTGTTATAATCATCTCTAAATATATGCATTGATGCACCCTGGGCAGTTGGTCTGGCTTCTATGAATGGTTTTTCAGTACTCTGCAAGCTTAATCCTTAAATAAAAACAGAATATATAAGTTTGATTGGGATCCAGTATGGAGTTTTAAATGATCTTCAAAATTATAAAACAATAGAAAAGAAACATTGTTAAATCAAATCACTGTTTGTTACAACTACAAAAATGCTCACAATATTTGTATCACTTGTGTCTTGTATATGTATATCATCAATGTAAACAAAAAATTATATATAAAAATTCACAGAATTTGTTTTCACAGATGATAACTTTGTATCAACTAGAATTCTTTATGAATCTGTTTATTGTACAGTCAAGTTTCAAACTTAAAATCAAGAGATTTTTTTAGCCTATTGGAGAGATGAAGCCAAGGTCTTCGAGATTGGGAAAAAAGAGTGAGATCAAGGGGAAATTGAGATTTTTTAAAAACTTAAACAAACTGGAAAATAAAGCATTTATAACACTGTTAAGATCATGTTCTAACCATGAAATTATCATATATTACAATAATACTTCATATCCAGAGGCTTTTTTATCCACTAATTGTAAGAAAAATTATCTTCGTTATTTTTTTTCATTTCGGAAATAGTTTTTGCCTAAATTGAGAAAAAATCATGGCTTAGTAGCTGTTTTTAATAAGGAAAAAAAGCCCTGCAGTACACAGGGAGTATACACAGTACTATGTCACTAATATAAATGTATATATATGTAAAAGAATAAAAAAAACCTCAAAACATTGTTATTTTACTTCTATACACGTATTCTAATAATCATAGTACATGTAATTATAATTGATAGATTAAAAAATAAATATGGCTATTGTATCATTTGTATGGTATTGTTGTAATATTTAAACAATGTTTTGAGGTGTTTTGTTTTTTTAACATATAAATATTAATAAAATGGCAAAGCTACACATATACACAGTGCTAAGTGAGCACAATACTATGACAAATTAGGAAGGAGAATCAGACCTTTCAGAATTTTTATCATAAAATTTTCACAATTTTTCTCTCCAATTTTTTTTTTATTTTTAATCTATATCAATCCATCATATATATAACAAAACAAAAAATAAAAAAGTTATTTGGTTTAGATGAGGTGAGGGAATTAACCCAGGTCCAATACTCCTACCTTTGTTTTCAAGTACATGCTTGTAATGTGCTACTATGCTAAGTTTTTTTTTCAATTTTACTATCAAATATCTAGTTACAATTGTGATTCTTAGAATTTTAGTGAGCTAACCCAACATAGATACATATCACGGAGTCTTATAACCTCCACTTGATGTACAAATAACTGTTTACTTAAAACAAAAGAAATGTTTAAGATAATATGACTGCCCATCGTGTGATTCATTGGTACAACATGGAGCATCAGACTCAAACTCCAACCGTCATAGGTTCAATCCCCTGCAACACCAGCGTAGTGTACTTAAGTAAGAAACTTTATCTGCAAATGCCCAATACTGGTTCTACAGAGGTCAGGAACACCTTAAAAGTGATTTGTTTTTTTAAGTTAAGTTTGAAAACTTGTTATTAATGGGTTTTATGCCATTTTCAACACATTTCAGGTTATATAAAGCATATCCAGTTGTATAGGTGGAGGAAAACCTCACAATAAATCTGAGTTGACCCACAGTCCTTCCGCGGGACACGAACCAACGATCTTAGTGGTAAGGTGTAAGTGATCTTGAGACGGCGACTTAGACCATTCGACCACGGAGGACCTGACCTTGTTAAAGAACAACAATATAAAATAAATCGGTTTAAAATGAACAAAAACAAAAAAACGATATTTCCCATATTCCAATACCTTTAATGTCTGTGATTCCTTGTATTAATTTATGCTGCTGCTCTACTTGATCCTTCAGACCACGTATTTCACCTCGTTGTGTTTCTAATATTCTTAAGGCTTGAGTTAAAATATTTATATCCCCATCTACTTCATCTGTGTCAACAGAAATTGCCACCCTTTGTTCATTCTGTTTACGACTGATGTCAACTTGTATTTCAAACTGATTGCATTTGGCTTCCAGCACAGAAACTTCTCTCTCCTTATTTTTCAACTTTTGATCAACTTCCCTGAATTGAATAACTAGCTTCTTTAATTCATTGTCTGCAACATTTAGTTTTGAATTTAGGTCCTTGATTTCAGCTTCTTTATTGTTACTGGTAAAATCAGCTCTCTCATATACCTGTATTTTTTCTCTCAGGCATTTGTTAGCCTCTGTCAAAGACTGTCTAGACAAGTCTTCCGTTTGCATTCTTCCATTTAACATTTTAATTTCCTGATCTTTTTTAATATTGTCCATATTCATGGCTTCTAATTGATGAGAAAGCATCTCTAGATCACTACACAGCCTATCTCTGTTTTGAATGTATCCATTTTTTTCTTTTTCCAATTCGTCTAGTTTCTTTTTCAGTCTCCCAATTTCTTCATTACCTTTAGATATTGCACTATTATTTCTCATTAATTCCTTTTCCAGATGTAAAATATACCCCTGTTTGGCTCTGCTCTCTGCGATGACAGTCTCGGCTTCACTTGCGCCCCCAGCGCCTGCTGCGTGAGCCATGCCGGGATCATTTGCATAAATTTCATCCATTTCACTGTATGTTTTAAATTCGCCTTGGAGTTCTACACTCATTAATGCTTTTTGCATGATTTTGTTTTTCTGTTGCAGTTCATGATACCTTCTGGCCTGATCATTATGTTTTTTCTGAAGTGATGAAAATGCAGTTTGAAGGGCGTGAATAGACGCAGGATCAATAGACTCGTCCAATGATTGTGTGTGCCTATGGAAGAAACTTGGATTGACAGATGCTTGCTGGTCTAATGCAGGTGACCTCTGGTTTTCAGGCTCATCATCATCAGAAACAGGTGGCTTCAGCAGCTCAAGGTCATCATCAATTGAATTATCCATGACATTTTGGAAACATTACCACCTGTAATTACAACATAGATCTATACATAATGAATACACATTTATAAACAAGTGTAAAAAATGTGAGTCAGAAATGAAAATCTAAGTTGACTCAAATACATAATAGTATGTAAAGTAAAGGTGAAAGGAAAACATTCGGGTGCGGAGTAGAAGAAACATTTTGTTAAAAAAAACTTTTTTTAAATATTTAGTAAAGTCTAATTAATGCAAATAAAATTATTCGAGCTATTGAACTTCCGGTACTACATAGGTTTGTGGTAGTTATTTAACAAGGAAACTTTGATGATTATGGCAACACTAAGGTAATGGATTGATTGACTGATTGATTGAATATTTAGCGTCATTTTTATGCCATTGAGGGCTAACAGACGATCAGTTAACCTAACCACTGGTTCCTGGGTTCCTGAAAGATTAACCAGTACTCGAGCACACCCCATCTTCGCAAGTAACTGATAACTTTCCCACTTGAATCAGCAGTGAGAAACGAATGATAAAGAGACACAATGTCATATATTAATCATCACGGTGACTGTTGTCAGTTGGAGATTCGAACTCACGACCCATGGATTGACAGTCAGACGCGTAACCGACTGAGCTAATCGGGCCGGGCTCACTAAGATAAGGACCAGGGTCTATGTGTTTACTTCACTAGAACACACAAAGATACTGATCTGTCGAAGGTTATACAGTGAAAAATATCGCAAATTATCAAATCAAATCACACCGGACTGGAAGACCAAATAGAAGGAATTGGTTAAGAATGGACTGAATCTGATCAAATTTTTCTTTTTTCATAATTTATATCATCGAACAACTCGTTTTTTGGGGGGGAATGGGGACAAGTCCCTTTAAAAGTATTGTAATGTCATAGGATAATGTGGAAAGATGAAAAAATTAAAGCACTGCTATTGATTCAAATATATATATGTTAAAAACGGTTTACAGTCAAACATACCCAGGGTGGTATTCACCAACCATTCTTGAGAATATTCTTAGACTTGAGCTTGAAAATCCAAATTTCAACTTTAGATATCTCATTTACCATGACAGATAGAATAAATGTGAGAGTGTATTTGACTATATATCAGGTGTACATACTTACTTGCAAGGTTTGGTCTCAAATAATTGTCTCTTAGTGTGTTTTTCAAAATTGATTCTTGAGTTCAAGTCTAAGAATATTCTTGAGAATGGTTGGTGAATACCACCCCTGGTTTTCATTATTTTTAGACTGCTAAACAAAGGCTCTTTAGGGGATTTTTTTTCTTATATTAGGGGGAAAATATGTTTGATTCTAAATTTGTCTGAAAGCAATAATACACTTAACAAGTGAATTGTCATTTTAGAAACTGACAAAAGTCTCACCTTTGATAATTTAGTCATGATTTTAAAATAAAGTTAACCAGAGCGTTCTGATTATCTATCTGTTTTTAATCAGCTTAGTTCTTTTATAGTTAACATTTGCTGATATTAATTATGTGATATATATCATAATTAATCAGCCAAACCCATTGATAAATATCAAAAATAAATAATAAAAAAATATAATATATGCAACATGCCAGTTTTCAAAAACCACAGACGGTGACAACCCATGTAGTGTGTGTGTATTCTCCAATAATTGATAGCAAGGTACTTGTATCAATTTTAGTGGCACATTTGATGGATGCAACAAAGCGCTTGATTGATACAGCCCATTGTGAATTACTATTTATATAATTACCATAAATATAATGTATCAATATATATTTTCAATCCTGCATATAGAGTTGAGGATTTGTGGTGATCTTGTGGTTAGTATGCTTACTCCAATTACCCAGAGCTCTCTGGTTGGATTTCCAGTGAGGTTTTGTGCAATCTTCACTCAAACACACTCCCATAGTGCCTTTTTTGGGCAAGGCACTATGAAAGTATGCAATCCATGGGAGAAGAATATTAGAATGAATAATGAATGAATAGGGTTTTATGGCATACCAACACATTATAGGTTATTTGACGCCAACAGGAATGAAGATTCCAGGTTCACTCTACATGTACATGTAATCAACATACATAATCAACAAATTAACATACAGATTAAAAAAAAATACATTAACAAATAAATATGCAGAATAAACCTAGAACCTTGATACCTGCAGAACTGCAGTTTCAGCAAATTCTATCATATTACTCAAATTGTCACTTCCTACAACATGCATGAGCCACAGTGACCCTATTCTTGTCATCACTCATATGGCTCCCTGGAACCACACATAATGAACATGACAAAAAATGATAAAATGAACATGACACCCATTCTTACCCCTCTGCAGAGATCGAGTGATTCTATTCTTAGCCAGAACCACAAGGGCTGAGAGTATTAGAGCAGTCAGTCTCATGTACTGGTGCATGTAAAAAAATATCGCTGAATTTCTATGTTAATTAATCAGTAAACCTCTCTCTGAAATGAGGTTTCCAATAATAATAATTAGTTAACTAAAGGACTAGAAGAAAGAAAAAAAAAGTAAGAATGAATAAAATATATTTGGTGGTAATTGTGATATTATAGATTCCTGTCTTGTGTTTTTTTTATTTTAAAACAAATGTATTACACATGTGTTTGTTTAATTTTGCACTCTCAAGGGTTAGTGTCCCATGCTTACAAAAAAATGATTGTGCATACCTTTAATTTATTGAAAATTCATTATTTAAGTTATTTTGATAGGAATCATAAGTTCATTAATTTTAGAATCATGCATCCATCTATTCGTTATTGTAATTACCAACTGAATAAAATAACTTAAACCATTTTTAAACAGCGACGTCATACATGTTATCCATGTTAAGGGCGAAAGCATATTAGGGCGAAATGACATTCACGTATAAAATCATACACTGTACTTTCCCTTGTATGTTACGGGTTAAATGTAAAATTATACATAATCTATAGTTTGTTTCCTTTATTTGAACCTTCTGTTTCATATTAAAAGTATAAAATAATGACTAACAATAAAAAAATGTTGTTTTTGATCAGATGCCAGGTGGACAAGAGGCGATACATTTATAACAACATATGATGATATACAACATATAATCAACTCAAATTACCTTCGTTACCAAACAGTAATATAACCAGTAAAATCCAATCGATTATTACACTATACATAAGACAATAAACAAGTTAACTTATCTACGAACCAGATCTGATACATTTTATAACTGCCTGGTTCTCGAATACGTATATAGAATTATAGAACGCGTAGAACCAGTCAAAATGTGGGGAAAGCAAGGGGGTTCCCCACTCTCGTACATTCGCTCTTCGGCCAAATCCGTCATATTTCGGCATTCGGCATTATATAAAGACTGCCTTCTATATAAGTCCTTGTAGGGAGCTACGCCTCTGTTTGGTACGTATTAAATACCAATGACTATATAACATATATATCAGTGGAAATGGTTAATCTCTATTTATATAAAAAAAGAAAACAACACAGACACGACGAAAATTAATGAAGAAATAATATTGAAAACAAATTTTCGCATATCGCAGAACATTAAAACTTATTACGTACAATGTATTTTATAGAGGAGAGTTCTAGGTCTGGTCGGCCCGGTGTCAGTATAATGTGACTGGGTGGGGTATCATACCATGTGTCTGCGGCATGATACTCCAGTGTGACAGCACTTAGAATACTGTCTCAAGTAGACACCGTCGCTATATGACTGAAAAATTGTTGAAAGCGGATCTAAACACCATACAACAACAACTTTTTAATACATTTTTCTTTCTCTTTTTCTTCCAGAAATCAATGAACTATTTAGTAACGAAAGTCTCGTTCCCAATATAGATATAACAGACATATCAATTAAATGGGGTGCCGTTTTACTATTTAACCTCAATAAGTGATATCACTCATTCGAATAGGTGATATTACTCATTCCAATAAGTGATATCACTCATTCATATGCGAATGAGTGATATCACTCATTCAAATAGGTGATATCACTTTTTCTAATAAGTGATATCACTCATTCGAATAAGTAATACCAACCATTCAAAATGAATAAGTGATATCACCTATTCGAATCAGTGATATCAACCATTCAAAATGAATAAGTGATATAACTTATTAGAATCAGTGATATCAACCATTCAAAATGAATAAGTGATATTACTTATTCGAATCAGTGATATCACCCTACCGAATCAGTGATATCACTCAATCAAAACGAATCAGTGATATCACTCATTCGAATAGGTGATATCACTCATTCAATTAATCAAGCAAGAAAAAACAGACTGATCCCTGCTTAATTATATTCAACAGTGAATACATGGTGAAAATGATTCAGCATATATATATATTTGATGTAGCAGTAAATGTATGATGAAATATGACTGGAGCAGCCAAAGAGCCGGAATTTATCAAAAAAAAGTAAAATAAACAATAGAATGTTAACATGTCCATTTATTTAAATGATTTGATACATAATAATTTCCACCTTTGCTGAATAAACGCATTGTTACGAGAACGCCGAAATGTGCCTGTTTTTTTGGTCACACATTGGAACAATGCAAGCAAATCGATTTTGTTGTTACAAACTTTCAAAACGGGTGTTTTGCTCAGTTATAAATACAATATTGATATCTTTAGTATGTTTACACGTCAATATAAAAACGGGTATTTTTAATTGTAAAATGTAAACTAATTGCAACGAGTTGGTTGTTGCCAGGTTATTTGTTTACACTACCAACGAAGGCAACGTCGATTGGTTAATCTGGTAACTGTATCCCCAACTCGTATCTAACTTGTCAAAGTGCAATGACATTAAAATGTCAAAGAAGTTTGTTTACGACGCACTTTCATGTAAATTAAATAATTTAAGTAGACTCACTCGGAATACCTTGGCTATTACTACGTATTACCGAAGATGACGGAATTTGCCGAGTATGTACGATTGAAGTAGACTATAGGAACTATTTTTGATAAAACGACGAGGGAGAATTTTGTATTTTTGTTTTCTGTATTGATCGGCTAGATCCAGGTTAGGATCCAGATAGACCTGCTCGCTCTTTAGGTTACTGTTGATAAGTTTCAATTTTGTAGATCTACATTTTTCGTTCCCTCTTGGCCTAAAAGTATTGATAGTTGACCTATATAAATTGTCAATAGGCTATCAACAAGCTCCTCGTTGGACTCTGTACCCGCAATTTCAATATCGATGGCAGTGAGGGCTGAGTTTATCATGCCTTGCATGGAACCGGTAGCCATCTTGTTTGATTGCAGCCGACAGAAGAGGACCCTCAGCCGCCAAAATAAATGGTCTTGTAAAATGATTAAAGAATAAGACAATAAATATTCTACATTCACAATAATATTTATTTTATAACACAATATTTTTTTAGGCAATATATTTGTTATTTCCATTTTATTCTCGTTATAGATCTACATCTATATTTTATCAAATATATTAACATCCTTGAGAGAATTCATTGTCTAAATTCATTTCGAATAAGTGATATCGCTCATTCGAATAAGTGATATCACTCATTCGTTTCGAATAGATGATATCACTCATTCGAATGAGTGATATCACTTATTCGAATAAGTGATATCACCTATTCGAAACGAATGAGTGATATTACTTATTGAGGTTAAATAGTCAAACGGCACGCCATAGAATCATGGACATAATAAACTTGAATCTTCAGTGAGATGTTTTACATGCACTGGGTACAGCTCTCCCAGTGCTTTAATTCCCATCCGAAGAACAGAGCCTTGCCTGAGTACGGCAACGAGAAAACCCAACGAGAATGGAACCGGATACCTCTAGGTCACGGATCAAGCATGCTAGCTACTAGACCACCGCAAATTATCGGAGACATGTAAAACTGAAGTCACCGGTTTATAAACTACGCCACATTGTCATCCACGTGCCAGTAACAATAAGTTAATTACATGTCTCTGTCGTATAGCGCCGCGGAATGTTTAATCACACATGCAATCATTCCCCGGTTACGGACTTAGCTATTGCTTAGTAAATGCATCTCTTAGGTAGCTGTCTTTTACCTCGTGATGCCAGATCATAAACGTACATGGTGCCATATGCAAAATTTGAGCACTTTCTTCTACGAACTTTGACCGAGAACTAGATGCTGTATCAGCATTTTGAATGTTTATTATATCAGTTACAAAAATGGAAGAAATAAGACTTCAAAATGGTCAGATAACGAAAGGGTGGAGGGATGTTTCTCCTATGTGGGTTCCTTAAGGTTTTCCAGTTCACTCGATACCCACAATGCCTTGTATACGTTTTATAATCAGCTAAAACTTGTGTATTTTACATCGATTGTGAAACAAGTTCGTACAATTTAGACAAATCATGCCCAGTGCTTTACCGGTAAGACAAGTATTAACCATGATATAAGGTTAAAATGTCTCGCCCAATGATCGGTATCAGACCCACGACTCGTCGATCCGGGTTTCGATGTTTTACCACTAGATCAAACACTTTACAAGTTGTATCAATATCACTTACCTCGCACCCAATGTTCAATGTAGAAATATCTAACCAGATTTTAGTGAATTGTCAACAATCAAAATATAATCAGATTATAAACATCATGTTTAAGAAACGTATTAAACATATATACTTTCTATTAATGTGTCACGACGAAGTAAAGTTTATGCCAAAACAACGATCCAATGAAAACACTTCTTCCCCGCCAATACGTTTTATACATGTGTTTTAGAAGTTACAGATTAATTACAACTTGATATCAGTACAAATCTAACCAATCAGGGCATACGCCGAATGTTTGTGTCAACATGTATATGTTTGATATATGTTTGTACATGTTGTTGTGTTTTACCTGTTGTTTTTTTTGTTTGTTTTCTGTTGTTGTTTTTTTGTATGTGCTTTCTCTTTTGTGAACTTCTGTCATATTAATATGACATATTAAGGCACAATTGTTAATGACATATAGTCCAATTCGGGGTTACCGTATATGCTAGATGTTTCTGCAATTTAAAAAGTTCGTTTTTTATCTGTTGTGTCTATTATTCTAGCTATCATAGAGAATAATGACACGATAGGAATATAAGATTCAAGACCAATTGAGCTAAAATTTAGTACATGGTAGTTTAATTTATTGAAGTATTTGATAGTTTTTTTTGTCCAAATTACTCTTCACCTTATTAACCATATAATGTTCCTTATATATAATAATGCTTATTTTAGATCTATATCTACTTCCTTCTCTACTTACTACTGCTTCCCTATCTTTATTCTACTGCACATGTCCGGTTGCGTCTTGGGGTTTGTTAACTACGAGTCTGGAATAACATAATGTCTACTGACATAACAGTTTATAGAATCCAAATAGGTTTGTTTGGTCTTGTATCTTCTAAAGCAAAAGGTACAACATGTTTGAATTCATTTGAACTAGGAATGGATGGCAATGTTACTCCTAAAATCAGGTGACATCGAAGTCAATCCAGGGCCAGTGTTAGCATCTGACATTGATTCAAACTTCTTAAATAATGTAAAAAGCAAATTATCAATTGTCCAATACAATGTTCAAAGTTTTTTTCACAAGAAAGTCATTCTGTACGCAGAACTTTTACAATTTGATATATTAGTCTTTACTGAGACTTGGCTTACAGTTAATATTTTAACAAAAGATATCATGTTTAGTAATTATTCCGCCCAAATTAGACAAGACAGACCAACAGATCCGCACGGTGTCATCCTTATATATGCTGATGAAAATATTCCTGTTAAACGTAGAGCTGACCTTGAAGTTCCTGGTATCGAATGTATATAGATAGAAATTAATAATAATAAGAAGAAAAATGATAGGTACTTTCTACAGATCACCAAATTCGCCAAATGCTATTCTTTCTGCCATCGAAGATTCGATTGGTCTTGCAAAAGAGACTATGATTGACGATATTATTGTTACAGGGGATTTTAATCTTGATACACTTAAGTATATTTCCTCATCAAAAATTAATGACATCATATTGCAATACAATTTGTCTCAGATTATATCAGAACCAACTCATTTTACCGAGCACTCATCCTCCATCATAGATCTCTATCTTGTCACTAAACCGGAAAATGTAAATCAATCTGGAGTAGGAGAGCCATTCTTAGAACAACTTCATAGATGCCATTGTTCCATATTTTGTATTATTAATTCTTATTAGCCGACACATAGTACATTTAAACGTAAAATTTGTTTATATGACAAGGGTGACTATAATCTTCTTCGACAAAAAGCCTCGGACTTAAACTGGAATTCACTTTTCCATCAAGATATTGATACATACACTAGCAATGTAACAAATGCAATCTTAAAACTTACGGAAGAGACTATTCCTAACAAATATGTAACAATACGACCGTCAGAAGCACCGTGGATAAATAACACAATTAAATTGATTGATTGATTGATTGAAAGAATACTTAGCGTCATTTTTATGCCATCGAGGGCTTACAGACGATCAGTTAACCTAACCACTGTTTCCTGGGATTAACCAGTACTCGAGCACACCCCATCTCCGCAAGTAACTGATAACTTTCCCACTTGAATCAGTGGTGAAAGACGAATGATAATGAGACACAATGTCATATATCAATCATCACGGAGACTGTTGCCGGGCGGGGATTCGAACTCACGACCCCTGGATTGATAGTCAGACGCGTAACCGACTGAGTTAATCGGGCCCGGCTTAACACAATTAAAAAATCGTTATATTACCGGTACTGCACCCACTTCTGGTACATATTACGATACTATGATGACTCATATATCCTAACCACAGAATGTACACTCAGTCACATGGCCCGGAGGTACTGAAAGTGCTTTTCACGAAGATCTGACTCGAATCCAAGGAAAACCACACAATATTTCGGTCGTCCAGATCGCTGATGGTCAGTTACTTTCGCCTCACCATTGGAAACCCGTTTGTACCACCAATAGATAAGACTCCAGGATATGCCTTCTGTTAAAGAGTTGTGTGAAATAAACTTTAGAGTATCCTGTAGGGTCATATTACACCAAACACACAATTTTACCACACTCCAAATTTATACTATAGGCGTGACGTCGTCAATTTTTTTTATTTTACTGATAACGTCGAATCTTTAAACGACATTCGTACATGGTTTAAAATTACGTCCACTGTTATTACATAACATTTGGCACGATATTGAAGAAGTTGTCTGCTTTCCAAGGCAATGTTGTTTTTTTAAATGACGCCTAATTTCAAAGTCCCCCGTACTTCTAAACTTCCGTTACTATGGTGACTTTTGCATGAACTTAATGATGACTGAAAGTTGTTTCGATGTTTTATGACAATAGAAGATGTGTCAATCTATCCATTAATACCATTGGTTTGCATGTAACACACTAAATACAAAAATGAAAGGGTCGTCCTATTAATTTTGGGACATACCTCGTATATGTCTTCCAAAGAAATAAAATCATAAGTGTCCTTCAATCTGGGTTTGTACTTAAACCAGTAAATAGATATTTATAATATGATATGTGTGGCTCTTGAACCTGTAAAGAAATACGTTCTGGTTTTTATGACATAAGCAAGGCTTTTGACAGAGTCTGGCACAAAGGACCCTTATCTAAATTACGGTCAGTAGGTATATCTGGAACGTTACTTAATTGGTTTTCTGACTATTTAAATGGTCGAAGGCAACGTGTAGTTCTTCCTGGTTCCATGTCTGGATGGAAGTACATAAAAGCTGATGTGCTATAAGGCTCGATGCTTGGTCCCCTTATTTTTCTTGTATTTATTAATGATATTGTTGAAGACATAAACTCTAATATTCGTTTATTTGCTGATAGTTGTAAAAACACCTGTCCACGCTTCCCTTATTCTTAATTCTTGAAAAAAAATCACAAATGGGCTGAAAATTGGTTAGTTACTTTCAATCCAAATAAAACAAACGCACTTCTTGTTTTGCGTAAACGAAATAAACCCTTCCACTCTCAACTTGTCATGAAGAAACTCAGTCACATAAGCATCTTGGTGTCATTCTCTCAAATAACGGTACCTGGAAATTCCACTTAGAGCATATAAAGGAATAGGCTTGGAAAAGATTAAACATTATGAGAAATTTAAAGTTTAAACTTGATCGCCAATCACTTCAAACAATTTACTTTACTTTCATACACCCTTTACTTGAATATGCAGATGTAATATGGGACAATTGTACAGCATCTGAAGCAAACGACCAAGAAAAAATACAAATCGAAGCCGATCGAGTTGTCACAGGAGCGACTTAACTAGTAACCATTGAGACACTGGATGGGAAACATTACAATCTTGAAGACTAAAACATAAACTTATACTTTTTTTTTTAAATGAAAACTGAATAACTCCATCATACCTAACAACACTTATACCTGATATGGTATCGGTTGAAAATTGAAATAGATTACAATTTACGAAACTCACACAATATTCGGCCAATTGCTTGTAATACACAACTTTTTGCACATTCGTTTCTTCCTTCAACAATGTTTACCTATAGCATGCCAGAACTCACCAACATTAAGTATATTTAAAAATAAACTGAACACTATTATTGACAAAGTTCCTACCTGTTTCCTCCATGGAGAGAGATTGGCTCAAATATACCATACCCATTTACGACTAAATTGTTGTTCACTTAACCAACATTTATATTCTAAAAATATTGTTGAAAACCTCATGTGCACACGCCACACACGTCCTAACTATAACAATCCTCGAACTGAAATGTTTAACACCATAAGATCCGAAGGCATAACTGATTTCAGCCTTAGCCTGTTGCTGAGGGGAAATCCAACAAACAGCGACAAAACGTATAACGCTGTATTTGATGCTGTGCAAAAGTATATAAGTAGTACAAAACTTTTTCTTTTTTTTACAAATCGCTGTTCATATTGTGCAAGTAAAATCAAACACACAAAACCTATTCGGTTACCGCCATGGCACTCTGGACACTTACGTATAACCACTTTCCACTCATCTTTACTTTTCTATCTCTTTAACCTTTTCGTTCAGTCATTTTCAACTTTCAATTTCTTCTTTTTTTATTTTTTCATTTACAGTTCGTACGAGACTTATGCAAAAACAACCACGGCGTATTTGTTCAAATGGAATAACTACGCCAGTGAATAAACTCTTAAATTATAACAATAATTATTTCAAATAACATACTTAACTAACATAATTATATACCGCCACTTATAAATCACCAGTAGTTTCTGGGAGCTAGATTCAAACAAGCTTATTAGCTTTTTCCTAAATACCAATTCTTAGAATTGTTTGTCATTTATGAATTGCAAATGTTAAGTAATATACTATGTACAGTTCTTGAATAAAATATTGTTTAAAGCAACATGTATATGTTTACAAATGATAATGTCGTGTCATGGTACTCACTTCTATAGATGGGATAGGGGAGACTCAATAGCAATGCCAATGACAATCATCTCAAGCAATTATAATAAAGTCTTTATTTGACAAGAGAATTTCATTTAAAAAATAATCTTCCACAGTGTCCTTAAACCTGTGTATATTATTTACGTAACTTGTTAAATAAAGCAAAGGTATATTAACCAATAAGAATACAGCCACACCTGTCTTAAGTAGCTAGCCAATGGTAGGAGCAAAAGTGACATTTTAAAGACAGATTGTTGCTTAATACAGGTTAATTTACTCTGAAAGCAAATAGACATTGGAAATAGCAAATATGGCAACTTAAATCTCTTAAGGCTCTTTAGTAGAGGTGTTCGCTCACACAGACTCGACTAAGAGGAATTTGCCATGATTCAGCTTCCTTTTCTTTTGGTCGCTGCACAATTGTTTAACGGCTCTCGGCTATGTTGAGATCAAGCGTGGCAGTGTATGATTTTGTTTGTTCGTTGTTTTGTTTTTTAATCTCACCTTAAGTATGTTTCGCATTCGCTTAATTAACGACTTTAATGTTTTCGCTTTAACCTCTTATCCTCGCCTATGTAATACTTCAACTAACTTGCTCTTAAGGATTTTTTTAAATGAAAACTTCTCCTGTCAAAAGATGTATTGCGCAGTGAGAAGCAAATGTTTTTGGTACAGTTTATGATAAAATGGTACTGCTTAATCAAATGCTTTGAAAATCAATAAAAAAAAGTTTGGGTAGCTGCAATTTTGAGTGAGTAGGTAGGAGCACGGCAAACAAATATATTTTTTAAGGATGGCCTTATATGAATACACGTATCAGGCATTCTCGTGGTCTTACTGGATCAGATACACACATACGGACGCTAGCTTTTACATTTGGTATAAACATATTGTATTGCATAAAATGTCTCATAATAAGCAAACGAGTTGGGCCACACGTACT
Source organism: Panopea generosa (assembly GCA_029582155.1). Lineage (NCBI taxonomy): Eukaryota > Metazoa > Mollusca > Bivalvia > Adapedonta > Hiatellidae > Panopea > Panopea generosa. The sequence goes on along the minus strand of CM055894.1, from coordinate 82,987,396 downwards.
AGCAATACGGTCCTCCCCTTTCAATATACAAATTACATTAGAATCAAGATGACAATTATAACATTCAATAAAATATAAACCAAAATTAAATAATGAAGAGATAAATAAAAAGAGAACATAATAAAAATAGGATATAAAAAAGGGAGAATAGACAAAACATGTTTATTCTTTATGTGCTGTCATAATATCGTTCCGGTGCATTTAAGGACTGCATAGCATTGGGTATCTGATGCCGAGAGAGTCAGCTGTTGACGAAATGTTTCGTGTTTTTAATGAATTGTTGTACCTGTGTAAATAGCGTTGACGTTCAAGGTAGTAGGCACTATTTATTCTGATACAAATAAGAACAAGAAAAGAATTATACAGATAACGAAACCAATGCAGTGTCACGAGTATACCCATGTCAATAAATGGAACGATACGAGTGACTCATCATTATCCGTGATTTTAATGTTCATGTTTTATTTGAAAGGCATTATTGATGTATTTTGAACATTTTGAAAGGATTGTCATGTTTAAATTGTGAATTTAAAAAAAAATAAACCGTTGCTTGGAAATTAGGATATGAATACATGATTTCAGAAGTCTACTTTCACTTTGTCAACAATAGAAAAAATCTTTATATGACACATGAACCCTTTCATCATATTTTGGGTTGACACCATTATCTCCCTTGATTACACATGACTCACAGACGATGCAGATACGTTTGCTAGCCCATCATTGATTTTTGTTCTTTATTTTATAGTAAATAAAATCGTTTGCATGCTTGTCATTCATCGAGAGACAAAAACTAAAGAGTTGAAGCTAACATTTCGTTGTTTGACATTCTCTGCACTACCAAAATATGATGAGAAAAGTAGGAGTCATGTATAATCCAGGCTATGTTTTGGTGTTCAGTGTGCATTCACTTTTGACAGTCATTGTAGACTTCCGAAACCATGTATTCATATCCCAATTTCCAAGCATAATTTGTTTCTAAATTCACAGTCAAACAGGACAAAACAATGCTTTCAAAATCTTAAAAATACATCAATAGTGGCATTTAATTAAAAAAAAAACTGAGGATTAAAATAAAGAGAATGTGTTTTTTTTAGATAAGAAGAACACCGCCATTATACTACTCCACTGAAGCATTTCTTGTTTCCAATGGCGGTTGTACTATGCCTGAAGGAGGTACCAGTAAAACTATAGTTCCACTTTTCCTCTTTTCCAATGCTTTATATTGCAGTGATTTCAGGGGCGTAGCGTGACAACTTTGCAAGTTACTCAAGGCAGGGTGTGCGAAGGTGGTCCCAATTCCGCTGGTTGGAGTCCAGGGGAACTTTCCCCGCGGAAGTGATTAGAATGGTGACTCCTTTTGTTCAAATTTTATGTTTTATTTGACGAGAACATATAACTTCAAAAATATTTACCTATATCGGGGAATGTAAGCTCGGATTGCACAATCTAATTTAGGTCGATGTTTAACATGAAGGACAGTCAACACTGTTGCTATATGCATGGAACAGTTCATGCCGAAATGTTAATGTACCTATTTGTAACCTCCTCCTGTTACATTTCTATTGTTTCTCTCGACTTTTTAACCTTTTCAATATTTATGCTTTGGTTTTCAATATTACTCAGCAGAGTATCTGAGTACGCCGCCACGCTACGCGCCTGGATTTATTTATTATTTACATGTGATAAATGATCAGTATTTTAGAAATCACAACTGAAAAATTGATGCTGATACCACATTTCTAGCCAATTCTGTGGCATTTATGCGGACGAGTCGATCACATCGTGGGCGGATAGTTGACATCTAATTACTCTGGAAATTAATAGGTATCGCAAAACCATATAACAAAAATCACAGATCAATATATGGTTGTTTTCTCTATAATTGCAGATCTTAACACAGGGAAGAGTTTGATCCCAGACGTATGCTGCATTTTTTCTCACATTCATGCGGAATGTAATAGTGGTGTGAGACGTTAAGATCATTTAGCACAGTCAATAACTAGCTCAATAAATATATAGGTCATATCAGTTTACAGTTTTAGAATATGTGTGTAAAGGTATTTCATTAAAATTTTGTCACTATGACAATAAGTATTGGCAAAATCATTAATGTTTTAACTTTATCTGAATAAGACAATTTGTTGTTAACAAATACACTTACATTGATAGAATATTCATGCTATCCATGAATAGTATATAAATAATTTATGAAGTCAGCTGTAGCCACAAGCTATATATACGTATTACGACACAACCCATTCATGTGTATAATATATATGTACTTACATGTAATACCATTATTCTATAATAATTGGTGATTTATAGGCCCCTGTGTTCCTTTGCCTATATTATCTATGGCAATTATTAAAAGAACTAATACAGATATCGTCATAAGATACATGTTCACCGTACCCCTGTGTTCCTTTGCCTATATTATCTATGGCAATTATTAAAAGAACTAATACAGATATCGTCATAAGATACATGTTCACCGTACCCCTGTGTACCTGTGCCATTATATATGGCAATTATTAAAAGAACTAATACAGATATCGTCATAAGATACATGTTCACCGTACCCCTGTGTACCTTTGCCATTATCTATGGAAATTATTAAAAGAACTAATACAGATATCGTCATAAGATACATGTTCACCGTACACCTGTGTACCTTTGCCTATATTATCTATGGCAATTATTAAAAGAACTAATACAGATATCGTCATAAGATACATGTTCACCGTACCCCTGTGTACCTTTGCCTATATTATCCATGGCAATTATTAAAAGAACTAATACAGATATCGTCATAAGATACATGTTCACCGTACCCCTGTGTACCTTTGCCATTATATATGGCAATTATTAAAAGAACTAATACAGATATCGTCATAAGATACATGTTCACCGTACCCCTGTGTACCTTTGCCATTATCTATGGAAATTATTAAAAGAACTAATACAGATATCGTCATAAGATACATGTTCACCGTACACCTGTGTACCTTTGCCTATATTATCTATGGCAATTATTAAAAGAACTAATACAGATATCGTCATAAGATACATGTTCACCGTACCCCTGTGTACCTTTGCCTATATTATCTATGGCAATTATTAAAAGAACTAATACAGATATCGTCATATGACACATGTTCACCGTACACCTGTGTACCTTTGCCTATATTATCTATGGCAATTATTAAAAGAACTAATACAGATATCGTCATAAAATACATGTTCACCGTACCCCTGTGTTCCTTTGCCTATATTATCTATGGCAATTATTAAAAGAACTAATACAGATATCGTCATAAGATACATGTTCACCGTACACCTGTGTACCTTTGCCTATATTATCTATGGCAATTATTAAAAGAACTAATACAGATATCGTCATAAGATACATGTTCACCGTACCCCTGTGTCCTTTTGCCTATATTATCTATGGCAATTATTAAAAGAACTAATACATATATTGTCATAAGATACATGTTCACCGTACCTCTGTGTTCCTTTGCCTATATTATCCATGGCAATTATTAAAAGAACTACTACAGATATCGTCATAAGATACATGTTCACCGTACACCTGTGTACATTTGCCTATATTATCTATGGCAATTATTAAAAGAACAAATACAGATATCGTCATAAGATACATGTTCACCGTACCCCTGTGTACCTTTGCCATTATTTATGGAAATTATTAAAAGAACTAATACAGATATCGTCATAAGATACATGTTCACCGTACACCTGTGTACCTTTGCCTATATTATCTATCGCAATTATTAAAAGAACTAATACAGATATCGTCATAAGATACATGTTCACCGTACCCCTGTGTACCTTTGCCTACATTATCTATGGCAATTATTAAAAGAACTAATACAGATATCGTCATAAGACACATGTTCACCGTACACCTGTGTACCTTTGCCTATATTATCTATGGAAATTATTAAAAGAACTAATACAGATATCGTCATAAAATACATGTTCACCGTACCCCTGTGTTCCTTAGCCTATATTATCTATGGCAATTATTAAAAGAACTAATACAGATATCGTCATAAGATACATGTTCACCGTACACCTGTGTACCTTTGCCTATATTATCTATGGCAATTATTAAAAGAATTAATACAGATATCGTCATAAGATACATGTTCACCGTACCCCTGTGTACCTTTGCCTATATTATCTATGGCAATTATTAAAAGAACTAATACAGATATCGTCATAAGATACATGTTCACCGTACCCCTGTGTACCTTTGCCATTATCTATGACAATTATTAAAAGAACTAATACAGATATCGTCTTAAGATACATGTTCACCGTACCCCTGTGTACCTTTGCCATTATCTATGGCAATTATTAAAAGAACTAATACAGATATCGTCATAAGATACATGTTCACCGTACCCCTGTGTACCTTTGCCTATATTATCTATGGCAGTTATTAAAAGAACTAATACAGATATCGTCATAAGATACATGTTCACCGTACCCCTGTGTACCTTTGCCTATATTATCTATGGCAGTTATTAAAAGAACTAATACAGATATCGTCATAAGATACATGTTCACCGTACCCCTGTGTACCTTTGCCTATATCATCTATGGCAATTATTCAATTTGAAAGAACAAATACAGATATCGTCATAAAACACACGTACACCCTAACACTCCAATGCCATTCCTTTCATAAATATTGGTTATCGTATTTACTACAATGGAGAATGACGTAGTATCTACGTTATATCAATATTGGGATTATATTGAGTGAAAAAATATCAACAGATTTATAACCTCTTGTATTGGGTTAACATATTTAAATATTCTTATGAATGAAAATACTTTTTTTCCGAAACAGATTTTATTTTATGAACGGCTAATAATAAACTACTGTTTGTTTGTTGTTCTCTTATACAACCACCGAAAGCTGTCTATTCGAACTTTTTTACAGATTTAGGAAGAAACACTTTTTCCATGTATGCAAGGACTTCGGTTATCCTTTAATGATAATATTGATGATACGGCAATGGCATGACCAATATTGTTCTAAATAGTAAACTATGTACCTATTCATCCAAATTTAAACTAGGAACGAATGAAAGCATACAGACAGTATAGTAATGTTGGCCTCAATATATTATAAATTAACTAATTGTATATAGATACTTATATCCAATTGCATTTGCAAACGAAATACGTACTACACAAAAACATGCTATATAATGAATATGCTAAACCGTACATATTGTGTAGGCGTATCAATTAACAATCTCTCAAACTTCTGTTAAGTATATAATAGTAGCTGCATAAAGCTTCCATTGAGATTATAATAGTAGCTGCATAAAGCTTCCATTGAGATTATAATAGCAGCTGCATAAAGCTTCCTTTGAGATTATAATAGTAGCTGCATAAAGCTTCCATTGAGATACTGATAGCAGATGCATAAAGCTTCCTTTGAGATTATAATAGTAGCTGCATAAAGCTTCCTTTGAGATTATAATAGTAGCTGCATAAAGCTTCCATTGAGATACTGATAGCAGCTGCATAAAGCTTCCTTTGAAATTATAATAGTAGCAGCATAAAGCTTCGATTGAGATTATAATAGTAGCTGCATAAAGCTTCCATTGAGATTATA